>OX387718.1:21202045-21802045 GCA_947577245.1 Andrena bucephala | reverse complement strand
TACGCCTCCTCTTCCCGCACCAGCCCCACAGTAAATGAGCTACTCGGTCCACCCATTGTCCTGCAGGAAGCACGAGTTGAAGAATGATAGTTATATTACATTTTCCTTGTTCTCCTTTTTCTTTTTTTTTCTTTTTACGCTTATAAAATGAAAATTTAAAATTACATTCACACAAAACAAACCAGACATATCATGAATACAATATTATACTTGCATTAACTCTCTTAAACAGAAATATCAGGTCTTATACATGCTAACTTTAACTTATTAGTATGTACTATTTTACACTTATTAGTTCCTATTATTAATTCTACATTTAAATCGCCAAATACTCGACTAATCTTATAAGGGCCTAACCAGTTGCAATCAAACTTGGAAGTTTTCGGTTCCTTAAGTAAGTAAACATCATCGTCTACCTTAAATCCACGAGGATTACGGTTTCTATCGTAATACATTTTACTTTTCTCCTTAGCCTTATTGAGATTTTCTGCCGCTTTAGCTTGTGTGGTGGTAACCTTAGTAAACAACTCATCTAAATGCTGTACAAAAGTTCGTGATATCTGCTCCTTTGCAAATTCAGAAGGTATGAGAGCCCTAACGCCAAAAACCAATTCATGTGGTGTGAAACCTGTAGCCTCATGTACGGAGGTATTATATGAGAACATACCAAATCTAATCCAATCATCCCAATCAGCCTTTGTGCAATAATGTTTTAAGTAATCTACAAAAACACGATGTGCCCTTTCCAGCGACCCCAAAGACTGTGGGTGGAAAGCAGTGGAAGTTATCCTCTGAATTTTAAAAATTCTACAGAAATTCTTCATTACTTGACTAATGAAGTTCCTTCCTTGATCAGTATGGATAGTTCGTGGGCAGCCAAATCTACTAATAAACTGTTCTGCTAAAGCAAGAGCAACGGTTACCGAATCTATGGTGGGTATCGGAATTGCATCAGAATACTTTGTTAAATTATCCTGCAATGTTAACAAATACTTATTACCCTTTTTTGTTACCGGTAAAGGCCCAACAATGTCCATTTGGACTTTTTCAAAGGCATGCTGTGGGGTATCAGTGATGCGCATTGGTTGCTTTATCCTGGTGGAATGAATTTTATTTCTCTGGCAAGTAAAACAAGATCTAACAAATTCAGTAATTTCTCTTCCCATCCCAGGCCAATAAAAATGTTCTCTAATATGATCGTAAAGTTTAGACATGCCCCTATGACCTCCAACAGCGGATTCATGACCTTCCTTAATAATTTGAAGACGTCTTGATTTTGGTGGAGTTTCAATCTCACCAGTACACACCGTAATTATATATTGAGAGTCACTAAAAATCTGCTTGAACAAATTCTCCACACGATTCCACTCAGGAATGTTGAAGCTATCTAAATCTTTTGAAATGCTAAAAGCCCGAAGATTTAGAGAATCAGTAAGAGCCTTTAGAGATTTTAATGAGGATTCAACATGAACAAAATTCAAATTTTCCTGGAAGCTACCTTTGCAAAACAACAAGAAGATATAATACTTATCGTTTGGGAATGCCATAGCATCACCAACATTAACCTGATACTGTTTTATTCGTTCCATTGAAAGTTTACTTCGATCCAAAAGATCCTTGCTGGTTTGAGAAACAACATCATCATTAAGTGGTATAAAATGAACAAGGTTACCCTTGCGCATAAAAAGATGATCTTTTACACTAAGGACGGTAGGGATTGGAGAAGGATAAGTCATTCCCCTGTTTGGATTTACATTATTAACAAGAACTCTACTTTCATTAGCCTTATAACCTGTTGAACATAACTGATCTTCTACAGATTCTAATGAGGTCACTTCATTGAGGATCCCTCTTGCAGTCTTGAACGCAAAACCATCAGGCTCCACGGCCTCTGCCACAATACCAGGCGTAACAACTTCAGGCTCATCAGCCTCTGCCACGACATCAGTCGCTAATAAACTAGGCTCCCCACACCTCTGCCACGAACCAAGATACTGCGAGCCCTGCGATGTTCCCTCAGGGGCCGAACAGAGCGCAGGCACCCTTGTCGAGCACAGATTACTTCTCACGGCTCCTGAAGCGGGTTCTCGGGGCTGAGAATTACCGTATGTCAACAGGCGACCGAGTCGATGTATCGTGCCCGACTGAGGCGATCCTCCAAAATTTCCATTCCCCACAGGCAAGGGTGATACTAATACATTCGAACTTATTCGCAAACCAGTTATGACCTCATTACACTCGGCTGCTGCCTTCCCGCGCGCCAGGAAAACAGATGCCACAACTCTCTCATTTTCAAAACATACGACTTCATCATCCACCCTGTCCACTCCGGAACCTACAATTGATGCCTTATCTGCGCAGATAAGTACCCTTTCCAGGTCCCTCGAATCAGGATTGGAATCCGTGTCAATCAATACAGGTTGTGACTGGGGATTAAGGGTCGGACTTGAATCGACAGGATTTCGTGAAAGTGCATCAGCATTAGCATTAATTTTACCAGGTTTGTACACTATGTTGTAATCGTATTCATTTAATCTAATTCGCCATCTCATTATTTTGGATGTAGGATCCTTGGCATTATGTAACCATACTAATGGACGGTGATCTGTGACCAATGTAAACTGTTGTCCATATAAATAAGGCCGGAAATGCTCAACAGCAAATAAAACAGCCAGTAATTCTTTCTCTATGGTGGAATACTTAATCTCGGCGTCATTCAGAGTCCTAGAAGCATATGCTATAGGCAAATCCTTCCCAATCGACCCTTGACTCAAGATAGCTCCCACAGCAAAATTAGAGGCATCAGTGGTAACAAGAAATGGTTGTGAGAAGTTTGGAAATTGTAATAAAGGTTCTAAACAAATAATGTCCCTCAAAGTTTCAAAAGCAACCCGTGTTCCGAAAGTCCAATAAAATGGAATATCCTGTTTTAAAAGTCTAGTCAATGGTTTCGCGATTTTCGCCATGTTCGGAATAAACCTTCTATAATAACCCACGAGCCCCAAAAATTGCTTTACATTTTTTTTTTTGTTTTTGGTACGGGAAACTGTTTTACAGCTCGAATCTTATCAGGATCAGGTTTCACTCCTTCCTTTGTAATAACGTGCCCCAGATACGATATTTCCCTCTGCAAGAAACGGCACTTCTCAGGCTGAAGGGTTAAACCCGAATTTTGCAAACGCGCCAAAAGGGTTTTTAACTTACGGGCATGTCCCTCAAGCGAATCTGAATAAATAACAATATCATCCATATAAACAAACAACTCTATGCCCTGCAATCCGGATAATACCAAATCCATTACCCTTTGAAATGTTGCTGGCGCGTTTTTGAGGCCAAAGGGCATTCGATTAAATTCGTAATGGCCATGGGGGGTAGAAAAAGCAGTTTTAGCCTTAGATGTAGGATCTATCGGAATCTGGTGAAATCCAGAAGCCAAATCTAGAGTACTAAAATACTTGGCTCCTCCTAATTGGTCTAGTATCTCGGTTATGTTAGGTAGAGGATAAGCATCACCTACAGTCTTCTCATTCAATTTCCTATAATCTATGACCATTCGCCATCGTGGCTCTCCGGAAGAGACAGATTTCTTTGGAACAATCCACACAGGAGAATTATACGGAGATGCAGATGGCTGAATTATGTTGCTATTAAGTAAAGAATTGATTTGAGTTTCTATTTCCTTTTTATGAATCTGAGGGAACCGATACTGTTTGGTATTTATGGGAATTTCATCAGTAGTAATAATAGTATGTTGAGTAGCGTTTGATGATCCCAACCTGTCTGCGGTAAGATGAAACTGATATGAGAATTCATTAATAATTTCCAGAATGCTGGTCCTCTCACCCTCACTCAAATGATTCAAATCTAACACCTTAATTAATTGAGCAAGCCTCTGAGCACGGTCCTTAGATGACTCTACGTCAGGATTTCCCGTCCGACCTGATCGAGAAGCGGGAGGCCCAATCTCAAATTCTTCTAACTCAATTGAAGGTATGGTAAGAACAACATGATCAGCAGTAGTGTTTATGGCATATAATTTTGCCAAGCCATTCCTCTGACTCACTAGAGCTTCGCCCACAAAAATACCAGGACCTGCATCAATTCTCCCAACATAACCTGACGCATTAACACTATTAGTTGGTACCGTAATCAAGACTTTAGTTCGAGGAGGTAAATCATGGGATGATGATGCACAGGGAAGGCCTCTTCCTTTTCCGAACTGTAAGGTATCCGGTAGAGTATCTCGAAACTTTAAGGTCATTTCCTGTTTTTTTTTTAAGAACGACAATCCCAAAATTCCGGTTTCCTTAATAGGAAAATCATTATCTACTACTTGGAAGTGAACAGGGATACCATGAATTAAAACCGTAACATCACCCTGGGTGCGAATCATTCCTGAGCCAATTCCGGTAAGGTCATAAACTATATTGGTATTAATTGTAAGGTCCGAAACTAACCCTTCCCGTTTTATTAAATTCAGTTGAGAACCAGTATCTACAAGGAAACTAGCTGTTTCTTGACGGAAATAATGATTTTCAAGCTGAATAACCAGTGGCTGTACTGCATTTATTGTTTGGAAGTTGTAGCAGACACGATGGATCCGGCGCGTGCAATCAGGGGCTCGTTCTGCATTGGATCCGTCTGCGGAACCCCCTTGGAGTTTAAATGTTCTTGACTTCCGGAAGCTACGTTAACTTGAGGTTGCGCCTTTCTCCAAGTGGTACGAGCATTTTTCGCATAGCATTGCGACTCTATATGACCTGTTTTCCTGCAATTACTACATCTAACTCTATCACGATTGGGTTGATTAAATTTATTATTACGCGTAGGACAATTTACACGGAAATGGCCAAATCCGTTGCAATTGAAGCACTTGCGTTCATCTGCGTTCATAGTGAATACTCCTAATTTGTTTGCGGAAAATTTTGGATCTGTAGGCTCGTTTTTGTGTTGTAATTGATGCTCCATTTTAGAGGCTAGCTTAATAACGGTTGTTAAACTACTAATGTTATCTTTAGCAATCAACAACATGATTGTATCATTTCGTATTCCCTTTAAAAACCCAGCTATTGCTTCCTCGGTCAATAAAACTTTGATTCCCACGAGTTGTTCAGGGTTGAATTTTTCCTGCGCGGCTTCTAATCCTTGATCTAAAATTTCATGCACTCTAGTGCCGAACTCCTCAATGGTCTCGTATTCTATACGCCGTATAACTTTTAATTTATCCTGTGCATTTTTGATGTCGAAACTTTGCTCATACGCGGCTTTAATTAAATTAATCAACTCCTCCACAGTCTTGGGTTCGTTCCCATCAACTATTCTACTATAATCACGTTTCTGTATTCTATTACGTATAATGGCCAGTAAATAAAATTTATCTTCGAGTCTAACTAATGAATCCGCGAGTCTACATTGACTTATGAAATTTGTTACAGAACTCGGTTTCCCATCAAAATGTGGAATAAAATTAGCGATTAGATCAAAAGACATGCGCAAGGCAGCTCTAGGAGCCCCAGAAAATGACCCCGACGCATCTGCCGTCACCATCGTGCTACTAGACGGAACGGATCCGTCATCCGGAAGCGACATACTGAACCTCGGGAGAGGAATAGACTGTGCAGGTACCAAGTGTAACTCATCAGTTGGAAATTCGGGAGTAGGTGCTGAAACACCACTTGCTCCCACTAAAAGATCCTCTATCCCATAAAGGTCACCACCACTCAAACCGGCGTTACTTCTTTCCTCAACTAAACTATATCTTTTCTTAAACGGTGGCATTTTTACAGATAATATTGAGTAAATTAAAAGTAAAATAACTTATAAGCTGTTGCTCCGTTCAGTGCTGCAGTCCTTCTACGGATAGTCCTCCTATGCTGATCGTCGATTTCGCTGGTCCTGTGTGCCTCAATGACGCAGCAAATTCCAGCACCGTGAAGAATCGTCCGTCCGAAGTCGCCCGAAGAAGTTTCTGGAGTAGCTCAGGAAACGTTGCGTATGATAACCGGATGCATGCGATCTCAGGGATTGATTTGCACGGCCACTGAAATCGCCCTCTCTGGCATTCACCCTTGCTCTCAGGAAAACCGCGCAAAACCCGAGAGAGAGAGGCTGCACTTAATAACTTCGATTATGTCCATTTACGCGATCAAAGAATTATTAGAATAAAAGTTTATAATAATACCCGTTGCACTACTTGAATAGTCACTTATACGCACTCACGAGCCGGCGAAGTCACTCACAAAAGTGTTCAAAAGTTTTTTTTTTTTTTTTTTTTTTTAAAACTTCCCACAAATTGTTTTTCAAATCTCACAACTATTTTCAATATCCCACCGCTGTCACCAAAATTGTTACGTATTTCAGCGGGGATATTGGGAACTGGACGTGGATTGGTGCCCGTGGAGCGCTAAACCGCTCTGCTCGTTGGAGTGCGCGGGATTTTAAATGAAACAACCCAGAATTCAAGTTGAACTTCAAATATATTTAGTTCTGTTCAGGAAGCCGGTTAGCAACAGAATGAATGCGGTGTTGAAGCAAGCGCTCCGAGCTCGTCGACGAAGTCGATGTCGAGATCTTCCTGATCCTCCCTTAGATCCTTGTAGTCCAATCAGCATGATGACATCCCTCAAGCTTCGTTAGTGGGCTGTCCTTCGCCCTTCCTTCATGCTTCCTCCCACTCTCGTCTGGTGATCGAGGCACGCTTCCCGATGACATGGGGGTAGTACATAGGCTACGTACAGTACATGCATATCTCGCAGGTAAGTACGCGCAACCCTCAGGGTCAAGACGACGTCGCTCGGAAAAGTTTATGACTTTATGACTCCGGCCTCTTCCGGCCAGAGTTTTATCCTAACAGAACATCGGCAATTATAGAAAGGGAGGACAGAGTTTTAAATGCTTTTACGAGACGAGCCGCTGCCCGCTCGACGAAATTTGGCACGCAGATGTGCAAAGGAAAAAGCTAAGCTATTTATTACCCTCGCCTAGTCTAACGGTAACTTAAAAGCTATTGAATACAATCCCAGGTTTTCGTACGCCTTCTGAGTTCAGGCATCAGATGTTCCATTGTAAGGACACGTTTAAAATAGCAGGGAAAAACCCCCCCGAAAAGCATGACGCGCTCTCTAATAAACACTCTTCTTCGTCCTCCGTTTCAAATCTCGCTCCTACGTACTCTATATATATCGATTATATACATTTCCGCGGCCATATTCAAGCGATAGCGTAACACTATTAAGCCAAATGATACCAAAAAAAAACAGAAAAAAGCCAAATAAGTTTGAAAAATATATTTGTAATTAAATTACAATAAAAGATTGAGATCCAGATTCTCGTCGCTCGAATCATATACATTTTTTGTGGTTAAATTTTGCAGCATTTGTTGTGACACGTTAAAATTATTGCAACATTTTTGTGAAAGCACTAGTTCTGCTCTAATTCTAATGATGGCGTCAAGAAGCTTCAGCTGCATTCTGTTCCTTGCCTTTGTCTTAACTGATGATACGAGAGAAAAGATCCTCTCAACTACTGCATTGCTTACAGGAGTTATTAAGCAAGTAAGAACAAATGTAGCAAGCTCCTTAAACCTCTGATGCCGAAATATTCCAATCCAAAACTGCTCTGTGTCTGTAGGGATTCCATCTTTTTTAAATATAGCTTCTTCTTTCCAATCAACAAAAAACATTTTTCTGTACTGTTCTTCTATAAGACTAATGTTATTTTCTACAAGATGCATAAATGGTAACTCGGAAAATAGAGGTCTTGAAACTTGATTTAAAATTATTTGAGGGCTTAATTTTGATAGACTTTCGAATGTGTTTGTCGCTGATGGAAGTCGACAAGTAATTTGGTTAAGAGCTTCTTCTAGCACAGACATACATCTTTCTTTAACGTTACGTATCTCTAATTGAGCTGTAGCACTGTTGTTATGGTGTAGGTACTTATTACATTCCTGTAAAAATTTAATTCCAAAGTCAACTCGTTGAATATTTTTCTTCTGCCCATTAACATCATACAGTCTGTTCTGAAGACTCTTCTGGTGTAAGAATAGTTGTTGGTACAATTCATGAGGATCAGCTTTGGTTTGTTGGAAAAGACTGTACAGTCCTTCAAATTCCTGCACAACAGGTGTTGCAAAAACAAAGAATAGATGATTCTTGAAATCTGTTAACATTTCCTTTAAGAGTCTTGCTTTGAATTTTGTATCAAACGTTGATTGGGCTAGCTCAGCAGAAATGAAATAAGCCTTTAGTTCTTCCCAGTTCATTAAAATCGTAAACATAATCTTCCCACGAATAAGCCACCGAGTAGATGAAGGTTTTTCAAAGGGGAGTTGTGCAGTTCGTGTAGGTTCAAATTCTGTTGGTGTATTCATTACTTTAAATAAATCTTTATATGCTTCTCGTCTCGTTTCACTATGACGAAACCAATTGGGTATTTCTGACAGCAAGAAACCAATATTTGATGGTAATTTGGATATTGCATATTGAATGCACAATGCCAACGAATGACAAATACATTTCAGCTGCACACAGAAAGGAGATACACGTTTTAGTCTAGACCACACAGAGTTGTTGCACCCTACCATGTTAGATGCACCATCAGATGCAAAACCAATGCAATTTGCAAGGCTCTGCCCACATCTTGTAATTTCTTCATTAATTAAATTGAATATGTTTTCTCCTGTAGCCTCATGCACGGGAATTAAACCTAAAAATCCAGTTACAATTTCCGTTGCCCTATCACTTAAAAATCGAATTAAAATACATAAGTGTTTTTGTGTGGAAATGTCTGTAGATTCATCTATAATAATCTCATATTTCTTGTTTAGAAAGTCATCCGTAAGTTGTGCTTTCAGTGCAGGTGAAATGACATTTTTTATTAACGAAGCACACTTAGTTCTATGCCCTGATAACCAGATCTGGGGCGCAGAGCCTGACGTCAGATCCGTAGTCATCTGTGTCCGCATTAGGCTGCGGTCTGAGGTACAGAGCCTGACATCAGGGCCTGACGTCAGATGAGCAGCAGATTCGCATCAGATCCAGCCGTTCGCCTGACACGTATAACAGCGCCATCTGAGGGTCAGAATTGGCAAACAATTCCCTACGCGTGACGTCACATGGCCGTCCCTACACACCAACACAAATGTAGCGTTATTGCTGTAGGTGTATCCCTACTCCCACATAATCAGCTAGTAGATTCTACAGTTTATTAAATAATTAATTCTACTTATTTCAAAAAGGATTTATTCTTTATTTAATAATATACAGGATTGGTGATTACAATTGTTACAAAATAATATAAATAGCGCATATAAATTCGAGGAAGAACATTCAATATTTACATTTATAAATCCATATACAATACGTCCCGTAACCAGTGGTACCTATTAGGTGCGATATCAGAAAATTTCCTTTATTTTCGACTTCCTTTTGCTGTAGAATCACCACATTCGGTATTGTGTTAGCGCTGAAAACAAATAGAACCTTAGTATAAAATTAAACGTAACGTATGAATAAACAGGATACATGCGATACTTACTTCAGCTCCATCTCCGCACAGCACACACCCCAGGCGATCATGCATGCTCCTGCGAACATTCACATTTATAATAAAACATGTGTTTAATTATTATCTACTAAACAAGACGCTAAACATTCGCACTTCGTGCATAACCATACTTTTCTGTCTTGCAGATAATGTGAAACTCGATTTTCGCGACGTAGATAATTGGAAATTATTCAATTGCATAATTACGTTTGCCTTCTGGATACGTCGAGATGATTTGTCTGGATATTGATGGATGAAATTACTTGGAATATTCTTCGATTTTGCCGGCACTGATTGCCACCGCCAGTGACTGTCATCTCATACCTCGAAAATGAATGCAAATTGGACATAGAGTCTTGACCAATCACGAATTTCGGCACTATGGCGCAGCCAATCCGAGTGTCAATTCAAGAGCGTTGGTCAAGACTCTACGTCCAGTTTGAGTTCGTTTTCGAGGTGGCAGTCACTGGCAGTGGCAGTCAGTGCTGGCAAAATCGAAGAATATTCCAAGTAATTTCATCCATCAATATCCAGACAAATCATCTCGACGTATCCAGAAGGCAAACGTAATTGTGCAATTGAATAATTTCCAATTATCTACGTCGCGAAAATCGAGTTTCACATTATCTGCAAGACAGAAAAGTATGGTTATGCACGAAGTGCGAATGTTTAGCGTCTTGTTTAGTAGATAATAATTAAACACATGTTTTATTATAAATGTTAATGTTCGCAGGAGCATGCATGATCGCCTGGGGTGTGTGCTGTGCGGAGATGGAGCTGAAGTTAGTATCGCATGTATCCTGTTTATTCATACGTTACGTTTAATTTTATACTAAGGTTCTATTTGTTTTCAGCGCTAACACAATACGGAATGTGGTGATTCTACAGCAAAAGGAAGTCGAAAATAAAGGAAATTTTCTGATATCGCACCTAATAGGTACCACTGGTTACGGGACGTATTGTATATGGATTTATAAATGTAAATATTGAATGTTCTTCCTCGAATTTATATGCGCTATTTATAATATTTTGTAACAATTGTAATCACCAATCCTGTATATTATTAAATAAAGAATAAATCCTTTTTGAAATAAGTAGAATTAATTATTTAATAAACTGTAGAATCTACTAGCTGATTATGTGGGAGTAGGGATACACCTACAGCAATAACGCTACATTTGTGTTGGTGTGTAGGGACGGCCATGTGACGTCACGCGTAGGGAATTGTTTGCCAATTCTGACCCTCAGATGGCGCTGTTATACGTGTCAGGCGAACGGCTGGATCTGATGCGAATCTGCTGCTCATCTGACGTCAGGCCCTGATGTCAGGCTCTGTACCTCAGACCGCAGCCTAATGCGGACACAGATGACTACGGATCTGACGTCAGGCTCTGCGCTCTCACGGCAGACCCTGCTGCCAATCTGATGTCAGATTGGCGTCAGATGGTTATCAGGGTGTAATTTAATGTGCTCCAGCGTGCTCCCACATCCATGTATTTTAATAATTTCACTCAGGTGGTCTACTGTTTGTATTGCACAATGGCAAATCATACATACAGCAAGTTGTAGCTCTGCTATCTTAATTTTATTGTTATCTTGTTTAAGAGTTTTTGTTACTTGAAGTTGCGTCTGGCGTGTTGATGGAAGTTTGCTCTTATGTTTCTCCGATTTTTCGTGATTTGAAATGTTGCTAATCTTCGGTACAATGGTGCAGGAGCATAGTTTACAATAAGCTGTCTCTGATCCAGGTGCAGACCTTTTGAGCCAAGGATATGTTTCCTCCCATTTCGTACTATACTTACGATTACTATCATAAAAGGTTTTCCAATTTTTTGATGACATCGTCGGTTAGTAATTTATAACAATAGTTAAAAACTTTAAAACGTGCTATAACAATAGTTAAAAACATTAAAACGTGCTATAACAATAGTTAAAAACTTTCAAACGTGCTTCGTGCTTTGTCTCGTTTTGAACATGGGTGTTTCACAGGATTGCCATCTCTCCGATTTTTGACCGGAGACTCTCAGGGTCTTATGTTATAACAAGGTGGCAAGCCTGGAGTCCAGGCCCTGGACTCACCGGTATGTTGACAACATTGCAGCCCGAGTCAACCGATCGCTGGCGATTACTAGCGATTGGCGGAAATGTCGTACCGCTCGAAATTTCCGCCAATCCTTGGTAACCGTTACTTAGGTCCTAGCGTATGAGCCCGCTGAACGCAGCCATTTTCATTGGCAGGGACCAGAAATCGTAAAGTTTTATTGTTGTATTGGTATAGTATCTTACATCATGCTTTATACTATATCATTATTATTTTATTCATTATTCATTACAATTTGGAATTATTTAAAAATTGTAAAAAAAAAGCCAAAAAAAGCCAAAAAGCCAAATGAATTTTCCAACGCCAACCAAGTTGAAAAAAAGCCAGATTTCTGGAATTTGACCTCAAAAAAGCCAAATTGGCAACCCTGTCCAGGGGGTGGACAGCAGTGGTGGGTAAAGACACGAATTTTCGATTTTCTTCACGACACGTGTCTTAAATGGCTTAAATGTCGTAAATGTCGTAAATGTGTCGTAAATGTCGTATATCTTAAATGAAAATAACTAACCTATAAAACATTTTTCGTATAGGTTATGAAGAAGTGCCAATTTATTAATAATTATAATTTTGATTAAAAAAATGAGAATTAAATTAAGTTACGCTGACAAAAAAATGGATATTGAAAGATTAGTAAACGAAATGCATTTAGAAACCAAGCATTTCGATACGCCAACTAGTGACAGAAAATTGAACTACTGAGTGTAGATCGAAATTCGTCGAAGTCCATATGATTATCAGTGTTTAAATCAGGCTTGGGAATTAAGTGATCTTTTCGGCCGAGTTTCAGAGGCGACGCCTCCTTTCTCCCACCGCGCGTCTTGGCCCCCGCGGCGGCCCAGAAGCCTCGAGCGCCTCAGGCCCGTGCCGTATGAACCGCGGGTGGCGCATTGGGGCGACACCCGTATCAATAGGTTTCCACATCACCCATGGGGTACTATTATCGATGCGTTTTTTTTGTCAGTGGTATCCCCTGTAGGCCTATTCCACTGTGCCGCGTGATAAAAAATAGAGTGGAAAAGCGCGTTTTATTATCAAAATTTTAAACATAAAATTTTCCACTCTATTTTTTATCACGTAGCACAGTGGAATAGGCCTACAGGGGATACCACTGACAAAAAAAACGCATCGATAATAGTACCCCATGGGTGATGTGGAAACCTATTGATACGGGTATCGCCCCAATGCGCCACGCGCGGTTCATACGGCACGGGCCTGAGGCGCTCGAGGCTTCTGGGCCGCCGCGGGGGCCAAGACGCGCGGCGGGAGAAAGGAGGCGTCGCCTCTGAAACACGGCCGAAAAGATCACTTAATTCCCAAGCCTGGTTTAAATAGACATGTTGTGAAAAACGAGTGTTTCTAAATTTGTGTGAACACTAAATTTTCACTTATTCGATTAATAAATACTTATTCGGAATATTTGGTGGGATCCAAACCCACTTTAAATAGTTTACCAACTTACCACCAGAGGGCTGAAATCTAAGCCACGTCTCCACTAAGGACGGTATTCTCAGTCGCTACTTATTCTTAAGCAAATGCTTAAGCATTCGGCATCCTTTACTAGCTACTAGGTTAGTAGAGGATGCCGCATGCTTAAGCATTCGCTTAAGAATAAGTAGCGACTGAGAATACCGGCCTAAGTTTCCCAATATAGAATAATAAATATAATTTGTTTAAATTAAAAATTATGTTAGTAAAAAGTACAGAACTTTATTCATTTTGTCCAATGGAATTGTATAATTGTTTATATTGTATATTTAAAAGTGTTGTACTTGTAAATGTTTTTCTTGATGGAACTACATAGTTCTTATTTAGTGTATGAACAAAAGCTTTAAAGTGGCTTGATTTCACCACACTGAAAGGAATATTGCCCCCACAAAAGAAATTTGATAATAATTTATCAATTTCATTTTTTCTGAAACAGATATCTTTATTTACATAATTTTCAATTCAAATAAATTTGATTTATTATCGTTCATTTATTTCTAATTACTTTACTTTTCACGATTCATTTTGTATTAGTTATTACCTAAACAATTACAAAACAATAATTAACACCCCGCTTTTGAATACTTTTTTGGGGTTAGGAAAGTGGCGATTATATGTAGTTTTTGACGTAATCGACGTATTCTACAGTATTCTATAGTATTCGCATGCATCCAACAAGCGCCACTTTAATTGTTGAAACCTTAAAATAATGAATATTTCTATTTACGACATTTGCAACAAATGACACGTATAAAATGGGCTTAAAAACGTCATATTATACATACATTTGCGACACATCGTAAATGCATTTACGACGCGCCGTAAAATACCGACCCACCACTGGTGGACAGTAATATAGGCGCCGTGCAGAAACATAGTTCATCCCGTTTTGAGTATACACTAGATGGCGTTGTTTCGCCCCTCCTCGCCCCTCACTCCGCTGGCACTAGGTTGCGTCTGTTTTCGTTGCACTCTGTTTGGGAATGGAACAGTTCCCCACGCCGCCACACTCACGCTCACGGCAGCACCTCGCGGCCGGCGAGTCAGCGACGTTGATCGATGGGCGAGTTGCCAATCGATGCTGATCGATCAACCAATCAGCGTAGATCGATCGACCAATGAGAGAACAGCGTCGCTGCTCTAGGAGAACGGAGAAGAAGCGCGAGAGCAAGTCCGCCATATTCTCACTCTCTTGTGTGTCTCCTTGCAATCGGGATCGTTCTCAGCGCGTCGCGTTCAATCCTTTGTGCAAAAGTTAGGCACTCATCCAGTGTAAAACTCGTTTACGCTCACACTCACCACTCACCACTCACACTCACATTGAACAATCACCAGTCCACCAATTAATAGAATTGCGTGGACGCCACGTGGTGCAGCCACGCGGTTGCATCTCTACCGATTTCTTGTGTGCAAAGCCGGCAGCGTTTAATACAAACTTTGTTCCGCTCTTCTCACCGTGTTTAAATAAATGAAGACAAAGTGTTTTCACCGCAAAGTGTCAGAATCATTCTATCCTGTCTAAGACTCCTTTCATCTACAAAACCTTGCTCACTCTCAAACACACTCAAATCAGTTGCACGTGGCCGCCATTCACTGTCATTGTATCTGATTGTCAGCAATCATTAACCTATTTTGTTGTGTTTTGTGCCACTAGAGAATGTAATTTAAGAAATACGCTTGTATGGAAACAGTGTGATATAAGTAATTAATATAATTACCCAGATAGCACACGACGTCTTTAAGACGTCCATTTTACGTCTGTTTTTGGTCTGAACGTCTTAGACCATATTAAGACGTCTTTAAGACGTCTGCGCGGAGACATTTCTAAGACGTCTGTCTACAGACGTCTTTAAGACGTCCTTAAGGCGTCTGTACCAGGACGTCTTTTAGACGACTGAGTTAATACGTCTTTAAGGTGTCTGTACCAGGACGTCTTTTAAACGACTGAGTTAAGACGTCTTTAAGGTGTCTGTACCAGGACGTCTTTTAAATGACTGTGTTGAGCCGTCTTTGCGACGTCTGTGCGGATACATTTCTAAGACGACTGTGTTGAGACGTCTTAAAGTCGTCTGAGTGGAGACGTCTTTTACACGACTGTGTTAAGACGCCTTTAAGTCGTCTGAGTGGAGTCGTCTTTTACACGACTGTGTTAAGACGCCTTTAAGACGTCTGTCCTGAGATATTTCTAAGACGTCTGTCCGAGTAAGTGTTTAGGACGTCTCTAAGACGTCCATGTCAAGTCGTTTTTTAAACGACTGCGTTTAGATGTCTTAAAGACGCATATGTACATAAACAAGTCATGACTACCCTGCTGGACTTGCCAGTTAGAACCGCATTAAAAAATTTTAAATCCGGATTGATGCGGTTTTCTTCCCGTAAATTGCAGATTGAACCAGATGAAATATTTTCTATCAGTTTCGAACCGGATATGCGTGTAAAAATCTTGATGGTATCTATCTGTATTTCCTAGCACAATTTGTCATCGATTCTGCTCGGATTTAAACGAAGTAACTCGCATATTACTACTTAGTAAACTTCTTGAGTAACTTTGTTTATTTTTTAAGCGGTTCTATCTGGAAATCCAAATCCAAACCAAAATGGAATCTATTCGTATTTTCAAGTTATTTTGCTACCAGTTCTTACACAGATTTGCATATCGTAAATGCATGTTCAAACACACATATTTCTGGATGAAATCGACTCAAATTTTTAGTTGTTTCTAACTAGAAACTAGAAGTGTAGATCAAAATTCAGATGATACTCATCAGTTTTTCCATGCCATTTTACTACTTGGTTTTATTTGTATTTGCGACACATTTATGGTCCCTCGACCGATTTACTCAGGTTATCAAGGAGTTGTCGAATAACCGTTACCATTTACACCGTGAACTGGGGTTTGATATAATTTTATTCTTAAACCTACTATATAAAAAACTTCTGCCGTATCAATCTTGCATCGAAGTCTTAATCGCTGAGCAAGCTGTCTCCTTAGCTCGCGGCGCCGATCTTTATGTCTCGCGACGCATATCGCTGCCGCGAGAGGAGTTGCCAGTATAGCGGCCACCTAGCGGTGTTCGAACAAAATTAATTATTTCGAAGTATGAGTTTCGTAGAACCGGATAGAACCGCATTGATTTTCTATCTGCCAATCCGGTGGAAACCGAACCAAATTCTTTCTCTCGAACCCCATATGCATCCCGTGAATTATTTGCTCTGCCAATCCGGATCGCGACGGACTCGAAAGAGCTTGTGGCATTTCCAGATGGAATCCGTAAGATTTTTGATCCGCAATTTCAGATACAAACCTTCTGGGTTTATACAAATGGCAATTCCTGATAGAAACGGATAAATTTTGGACCTGAAAAATCCTGTTTCATCCATCGATCTGGATATCCGCATTGAACCGGATTCTTTTTTGAACTGCCAAAAATTACTGCTTGAAAATCCAGGTAATACTGCATTGAACCAGATAGATCTAATTCAAAATTCAATGCGGTTCTAACTGGCAGTTCCAACAGGGTAGGCCGGCTCGCGATAGATAGTACGCGACCGCCAGGCGGCGACCAGACCGAGCGATTCTCGCAGGTGGGATACAGCAGTCATGCCTATAAGAGAGCCGGGCAGATCATATACCGTCACTCTCGAGTATCCGCGTTTTTTGATGAAGGAAATTTATATTTTTCACTTGAATTCAAGTGAATATGCCAAAGAATGTCTCGGTCATTCGCTATTGCAAGACGTTTTTCTTTTTTAAGAAGAAACGAAAATATTGACCAGCATGATATACTTAATTCCATTAAAAGATATTAATTCTAATAAACACGAATCAAGTCACGCTTAATATCCCCAATATCTCTTCAAGGGGCTGCGTTAGGCCTAATCAAGTCCTTACGAAGACGTCTTTGAGGCGTCGTGAAAGTCTGAAATGGACGTCTTTCAGACGTCTTCACGACCACTTACAGACGTCTACAAGGCGTTTAAAAGACGTCCACAGGGCATTTATAAGACGTCTCACAGACGTCTTACAAGACGTCTACAAACTGTTCAAGAGACGTCTTAAAGACGTACGGTTTTCTGACTCAGGACATTCAAAAATGTCTATATACGTCTTTAAGACGTCTTTCAGAAAATAGCAGACGTCTTTAAGACGTTTTGAAAGTCTGAAACAGACGTCTTAAAGACGGCTCATAGACGTCGAGTGCTATCTGGGTATGTACTTAGCACTATAGGATTTAAGCACACTGTAAAACTGTCTGCAGCAATAAAAGATATTTGTAAAGAAGTTCTGAGCATAGAGAAGTTTTGTGTTATGGACGTACAAGATGTAACAGATGGACTGTAATCTTGATATATAATAAAAAAATTCTTTAAAATAATTTCATTACCTTTTTCTTATTCATAAAAGTGTGTTTTATGAATAAGAACTTAATAAAATGAAGAGACCAATAGAAAAACATACAGAAATACATAATTAGTTATTACAAATAGTTACTGTAATAACTAATTATGTATTTCTGTATGTTTTTCTATTGGTCTCTTCATTTTATTAAGTTCTTTAATTACGTATCAACACATTATCTGAATAATATCTCCATCATCTGAACGGCCATCTATTATCTTATCTTGGGGTTCTGAGTATACACTAGATGGCGTCACTGACGCCTATCCTTCTGCACTCTTAAAGCATTGAGTGTCCACCCCCTGCAGGGATCGGAGAACTCGAACGGCGGAGTCGAACACCTACAGGAGCGGTGGTAATGTGTGCGTGAATTGACGCCAGCGCGAGCCAGCCACATGGCGACAACGCGAAGCGAATGTGATGTCACATGCTTTCACGTCACTACGGTGGGCTCCTCGACTCGCTGAAAGTCAGCTTCGGCCGACTCCGACTGGAGCTGACCTCAATTTCAGCTGGAGTCCACCGCTGCTATTGGTCAGAGGGAAACACCTACAGGGAGCGGTGGTAATGTGTGCGTGAGAGGCCACGATGGGAGACGAACCGACACCACGGCCAAACAGCGTCACCGGGAAATTTGTTATCGACGCTGATTGACCGCGGCGTCACTCGCTTGGCGCTGGCGTCGGTTTGTCTCCAATCGTGGCGCCTCACGCACACATTCTGTATGCGCCCGTGGCGTCATTTGGCTTGGGTTGGCGCTGGCATCGGTACATTCGTGACGTCACATTCGCTTCGCGTTGCCGCCACTTGGCTAGCTTCGCGCTGGCCTCAATTCATGCACACATTACCACCGCTCCTGTAGGTGTTCGACTCCGCCGCAGTCCTCCGATCCCTGCCGTGGTCTGACCGCAAATTAGGGCCCTTTACTCGGACGTTCTTGAGCGTGGTCCGGCGCGCCACACGCCGCGCGGCACGCAAAAGTACGTGAACGCCGGAGCACGACGCTCCTTCGTGCACGCCAGAAGCTAATACTCGCTACTACTTAGAGACAGCGGGTTCGGCCTAAATTCAATTTAGAGTGTAATAAATTAAACTTCTTCTTGGACAATATTCCCCAATATAAAAATATAAAGGATGACCACAGTAATGCCATCCTTTCTTTTTTCTCATTCGTTAGGTAAATTAGTGTTCAAATGAGAGCCTTTCTGTCCAATTGGTTTTTGACGAGAAATCCTGGACAGTGCTCGATTTGACTAATCTTTTGTAGTTTTCCCTTTAAATTTAAATCTTTCTGATAGAAAAACAATAATTATAATAATTGTTATTTATTTTTGCTGTGTTTAATTGCTATTGATGTAAATGAATAAAATATATCTAAACAAAAATCTAGGTCATTGTCTTGAAACTAAAGAATCGTCCCTGAAGTGGCAAAACAGTGTAGTCGATAGAAAAGTCGACAGTGTGCGCCAAGCCTTACTGTTGACAAATCTTATTGTTTGCATGGACAATGAATTTTGCCAAACCCTATATGGAGTATAAAAAAAAGTGTTCAGGGCTTACAAAGTGGTTAGTGCTCACTGAAATGAGTAAAAAATGTATGTTTGTGAACTCTGTCAGGGGATTGATTTTTTGACCAATGTTTAATGAATATATTTTACGCAATTTAGTGAATACAATCTACTCGGTTCCGAACATTTTCTTTAATACTCTATATGCTACTTTTCTCATTTTTGGTATAACAACCTTTTTAGAAACCCTCTCTTTATATACGATTTTCTGTAAGAAATAGAAATATTTAATCCTTTTTGTTTATTCCACTTCGTTTAGTTCCAATGCGCTGATATATTGACACGGACATGCACGTTTTGTTTTGTAATTTCATCGCACACGCGAAGGAATTACAATGCGGAATATCGAAATGGGGGAACGCACCTGGCATCAGTTGGTTTGTATGTGACATCGTATTTCTCGACTTGTTCGACTTGACTTGTGCTCCAAGAAACACGAACGGATGTCGGATTCAGGAACATCACCGTTATATTCTCCGGGACGCCAGGTATGCCTGTCACCGAGCCTACGAAAAGCAAGCGCAAATACGTCTGTGCGTTCATATTCTTTATATATGTATATACTATATTTAAATATTAATTCTCCTATATACGCATATTTATCAGGTTCGAAGTTACAAGAAGTGAATTCAGAATAAGAACTGCGAACGAATGGATCACTATCCATAATGTTGAACACACACTACGACGTAGCAAAGCACATAGATTTATTCATGATGTCGTACCATAAATTACCATGAAAGGAAGTTCAAACTCATCGACGGGAATGTTATTAAAGTCGGTATCAGATATATTGGCCGGTGAGTTTCGTGAGGGGTATTCTCCCACCACACCGTTTGCCTGCCTCGGTGCTCCTTTTCTCAACGTTTTCTGACTCGCTCTCGTTCCATCTCGCTCTCACCTTCGCAGAACAAGAGTGAGTCAGAAGTGGTGGGGATAGTGCGGAGCATCTGGCGTGTAGGCCAAACCGAGCTGTCAGTGTAGAAATACACACATCAGAATAGGTGTGCGTTAGCTCCGAAAAAATTCAGGAGCTTTATTGGTCAGAACATTGATTCTTTCTCGATAGCTTCATTTCGTATTGGTCTACGCATAGCTTCGGAACGCAGACAACTATTTCGCTAAGAATAAATAACAGCCAAACAGTTAGGTTCAGGCGGAGCCGAGCAGCGTTCCCGTTACCCCAGCATGCCCTGCGAGGGCCACATAACTCCAACTCGTTAGCTGGTGGTGGCTGATTTCTCCTCGATCGCTGCTCGCGAAACCGAATTCACCGGCCAATATATCTGATACCGACCGCAGTCTCTTCTTGGTTCAGAACCTTGATAGGAATTGGAAATCAAAATCGGGATAATGGATGAGGTAACGAAGAAATGAACATAAAGACAATTGATTTGAGGGGTGCAGGGCAAAACCACCAGGGTCCAAAATATTTGAAAACGAGATTATGATCGCACTGCGTTGCTTTCATAGGTGATTTGAACATGGCAAGTCGTAAAGGGGAACAATTAATAATTGCAAGTGATAATAAGTGACATGTTATTACAAATTTGAGAGACCGAGTACACAGTTTAGTGATTGTTTAATTAAATAATTAATAACGCAAGAGAATTAAAATCTAATGTTATTGTAGTGTAAGGGGAAATAACAAACATTTAACTAATATTTAAACAATATTTTCACTGGAAAAGGTACAAATGTGTCTAAGTTTTAGTTTTTCAAAATCTATTTGCTTTCTCCTGCAAAATTTCAAATTTCTGACTCTGTGGCTTTACCCCTGCATTCTTCATTTACAAACTAATTATTTACAGTGTGCAACTCTAAATTGTACGATTCCTTAACTCAACCCTTTCATTTTGTGCTATTCATTAAGCACAGCAAGCCAATACTTGTACGATTTAATGAAAAATCGACTGATTGTGAAACCATATTTTACGTTTCTATACTTTTATGCAAGATATTTGCTACTTCACGTATTTTCTTAATTTGTGTGCAATAAATTACAATACTTTTTGGTATAAGCAGACGGGATAAGCATTACATTTATAGTATTCGTCCTTGAAATTTTAAAGTTATATGGCAAATAATAGTTAAATAATTCTATTTTTGTCGGGGGAACCACGTGACGTGCGCGAGAGAAGAACGTGTGTATGCAGACAGGGGAAAGAAATAGACGAAAAGTGTGGCAAAAGTGCGCAGAAAATAACGAGGTCGGGTGAAAAACACGGGGAGAAGACAAGGTTCCGGTGGACAGTATAATCGACAGTTAATAAAGTGTCGAAGGGTGAAATAAAAGGTGAAGAAGAGAAGGTGTGAAACGAGTGCACGAAGTATAAGAGACGTGGCAAGGATAAGTGACATCTACGGGAGTGGAAACAGTAACAAGACAAAACGGAGACAGCAGTAGGTAAAGAAGAGCAGAGACTCTAATGAACCGAGCAGGTGAAGGCGGGGAAGTGCAAAAGGAAACGAGAAAAAGGGGAAGACCATCGTTGGCAGAACAGCTGGGAAGAAGTAGAGCGGGCAGCGAAGGCTCGATACTGGACACGTTCAAGAGGAAACGGGAGGGCGAGGAAAATAGGGAGGTCGCCTCCGACGAAGAAAACTGAGGCAGTTATAGGAACTGCGGTAACGCCGGTCTGCCAGGAGACGGAACAGGACAGAGAAATGGATAAATTAGACAAATTGATAGAAGTAGTGATGGCAGTTAAGAATGGATTGGAGGAACTGAGAAAAGATAATAGAGAGCTGAGGGACGAGTGGAAGAGGAGGGATGAGATATGGGAAAAGGAAAGAAAGGAAATGAGAGGTAGGATAGAAGTACTGGAGGTCAAGAAGGATCAGGCAGAGAGGCTGACAGAAAGACTGGAGGGGCTAGAAAGGAAGGAAGAGGCTAGAGAAAAAAGAGAGAGAAGAAATAATATTACCCTAAGGGGAGAGGATTTACCGCGGAAAGAGACACCGAAGGATACGGTGGAGTATGTGTTAAGGCACGAATTGCAGGTAGAAGCAGAAATCGAGGAAGCCTACTGGGTAGGAAGGGAAGAGAAAAGAGGGCTACTGATAGCGAAGTTAAAAAGCTGGCAACAGAAAAGAGCAGTAATGCTAAAGAAGAATACATTGAAAGATAAGAGGCTGTTTATTGACAATGATCTGACGAAAAAGGAAAGGGAGATACCAAAAAATATTAAAGATATCGCCAAAGCGGAAAGGGAGCCAGGGGGAAAGGTGAAAATTGGATACAGGAAAGTAAAAATCAACGATAAGACATTTATTTGGAAAGAGGATGGTGGGCTGAAGGAAGTAAATTTTTGGAGTCGGCAAAGTTCTGTGAACCTCTAAATTATTGGAGGATCACAGAGCTTACAAGGACAACCAACGCAAGACAAAAGGCAGTACCAACACCCGTTCCCCGCGCGCCTGCGTATGCAGATATGCGGGGAGAGGGGGTACACAGATTTGGGAAAGGAATAGATACATTTAAAATATGCTACTGGAATGTAGCAGGTTTATTGAGCAAAGACAAACAGTTTTAGTAGAAACGTGGATTGAAGAGAAACAATGGGAAGGATTGAAAGATAAATTGCCACAAGAATTCTCATGGAAATGTAAATATGCCACTAGAGAGAGAAAAAAAGGGAGAGAGATAGGCGGAATTATCACAGGTGTAAGAAAGGGCATAGAAGAGGAGGAATCGAACGCAGGAACGGAACATATTCAAGAGCGAAGAATCAGGATACAAAATGAAAAATGGAGAGTAATAACAGTGTACAGCAGAGATATGAAGGAGACGAAAGAAGAGCTAGACCAGATAATAGAGGAGAGGGAGGTGGAGAAACTGATAATCGGAGGAGATTTCAATGCGAGAATTGGACAGAAAGGAGGCGACTTTAGAATAGAAGAAAAGCATGATGGAAGGAGATCAGAAGACAAAGTTAAAAACACGGAGGGAAAGGTGTTATTAGAGATGGTGGAGGAAAGAGGATGGAATATTCTGAACGGGAATATGGAGGGAGATGAGAAAGGAGAGTACACATACACGGGTCCGAGAGGCAGCACGGTAATTGATTATATACTAACAAATGTTGAGGCGAAAGAAGATATCAAGAAATTCACAGTGGAAGATAGAGTTGAGTCAGATCATATGCCTCTGATAGCAGAACTATATAGGGGAAATAAAATGAGAGACCGAGGGGGAAATCAGGAGGGGAGGTGGAGAGAGATAAGAGTCTGGACAGAGGAAGGAAAGAGAGAGTTTCAAATGGAATTAAACAAAATAAACTTTAATAGGACAGAGATGAATGAAATGGTAGAAGAAATGGTAGGAAAAATAAATAATGCAGTACGGAAAGAAGAAGTAAAAATAAAGAAATGGAAATTGGGCAGCTTTAAGTGGTGGAATTCGAACTGTACAAAAAAGAAAAGAGAAGCCAGGAAAGCACTGAGGAACAGGAGAAGGGGCAAAGGAGACAAAGAAGACTATCAGAAGAAAAGAAGGGAGTACAAAAAAGTGTGTGAAGAAAGGAGAAGGGAATTACAAGAAAGTATAGAATATGAGATAATGCAATTAAAGGGAGAAAATCAAATATGGGAATATATAAATAAACAAAGAAAGAAAAGAATAGGTATTTCCAATAAAATAGATTTAAAAGAATGGATCATTTTAAAACATTGCTAGAAGGCGTCGACTGTAAAAAAGAAGTAGAGGAGTTCGAAGAAATAGACAACACGGAAGGAGAAGAGGAAGAGGAAATAACAGAAGCAGAAGTAAAAGAACAAATCAGAAAACTAAAAAAAAAAGAAAGCAGCAGGGGAAGACAAAATAGAAAATGAAGCCTGGATTTACAGTAACGTGAAAATAGTAAAAAGGATCACAGAAATTTTCAATAAAGTGTGGAAGGGAGAAGGATTCCCGGAGAGATGGAAAGAAGGGGTGATTTCACCAATATTCAAAAAAGGAGATAGAGAAAAAGTAAACAACTACCAGGGGATAACGATCCTAAACACAGCGTACAAAATATATGCTATGGTCCTAGAAAAAAGATTAAAAGAGGAACTGGAAAAGAACCACATAATACCAGAAACGCAAGCAGGATTCAGGAGCGGTAGGTCGACAACAGATAACATTTTTATTCTGAACTATGTATCTAACAGAGAAATACAGAAAAAGGGGGGAAGCTGTATACGTTTTTCGCGGACCTAAGCGCTGCATTTGACAACGTGGATAGAGTAAAACTTCAGAACATAATGAAGAGAATGGAAATAAGTAAACGCTTGAGAATGAGAATCGGAGAAATTTACAAAGAAACAAGAAATACAATAAAAGTAAACGGAGAAATGTCATCCAAATTCTGGACAACAAAAGGGGTAAGACAGGGATGCCCACTGAGTCCAACGTTATTTACAATATATGTAGCGGACTTGGAGGAAACCATGAGGAAAAACCAAGCAGGAGGAGTTAGAGTAGGAAAAGAAAAAATCTGGACTCTAGCATATGCGGACGATATAGCGATACTGGCAAATGAACCAAAGGATCTTAAGGACATGATACGAAGATTCGGAAAATACCTTGAAAGGAAAGGGTTACAACTGAACGCAGAGAAATCTAAGGTGCTGATTTTCCATAAAGGAAGAGGAAAGAAGAAGAGAGAAGAATGGGGCTGGCAGGGGCACAGTCTGGAAAAAGTAAAGGAGTTCAAATACTTGGGGTATAATTTTCAGAAAAACGGGGGCAGAGAGGTGCACATAAGGGAAGTCATAAAGAAAGCTAGAATAGCAATAGCGCAGATATGGGGAATAGGACAAAGAATGTTCAAGAACAATTTTGAGAGAAGAATGAGGATATTCAGAAGCATAGTGAAAAGTATCTTGCTGTACGCATCAGAAATTTGGGGTTGGATGGAAGCAGAAAAGGTAGAGAAGATACAGGAGAAATACATAAGGTGGACTTTAGGTCTGGACTTTAATGCACCAGCATATCTAATTTTGGAGGAAACAAAAACGGACAAAGTAAGGATAGAAGCGGGGAAAAGAGCAATAAAATATCAGGAGAAAGCGAAACGGCTGAACAAGAATAAAATAGTACAAGAATGCTGGAGGGAAATAGACGCGAAGCAAGCAGAGAAAAAGTCGAAGTGGGAGGAAATGAGAGATGCATACTACAGGCAGAAAATGATGGATATCCAAGAAATGGAAATAGAAAGAAGGCGGGGAAGAGAGTTCGCTGAGGAACTAGCGCAAAGGGACAGGGCAGAGCAGGTTCAATGGCAATACGACAGAATACAAGGAGGCAGATACAACGCACATTACACAGAAATCAGGGATGACCAGAGAGCAAATTACCTAGACGGAAACTACAGAGGCAGAGACCAAAGCATGATTGCTAGGTTCAGATGTGGAAACGAAGAGCGGGGGAGCAAGTACTGGAAGGAGGAAAAGACACAGTATGCAGACTATGCAATGGGGCTAGAGAGACGCTGAGTCACATGCTACAAGACTGTAAGGAGCTGAAAAGAGAGAATTCAACGATCAGAGCGATTCTAAAGGGAGAAGAAGAAGGAGCGGAGTGAATGCGAATGGTTCTGGAAAAAAGGAGAAGAAAAGAAGAACAAGATGAAGGAAGAAATCAAATCGAAAGCGCATCCTTGAGTTAACAGTCCCAGAAACACTTACACATATAACACATGTAACCCCATTTTGAGGCCGAAAGGCAAAAAATAAACCTATTTACTACTACTACCAATTCTATTTTTGTCAAGTTGAATTCTTATCAGTGACAGATAAGGGAGATGTAGTAAGATACTAAAGAACACGCTGTGATTTCGAAATATTAAATTGTAAAGGAGAATGGTAGGAATTTGTCAAGTTTGGATTTGGACCTGGCTGGCAACGAAAGTGTTTTACAGGATATGTTTCTACAGATCTTAAGGAATCGGAAATGCACAATAGTTTACCCTAGAGACGATGGCAAAGTTATAAAAAATAAGCGTAAAGTTCGAAATGTCGTCGTTAGTATAACTCCGCTAGTAAAAATATTTCCAATAACAAACTATTTATATTTGTTAGAAAAATAATAATAATGTTAAGAAACACTGTTTGAGTTTAATGTTTTATTGTGTAACGTCATAATGACCAAGCACACCAACGAAGTGTGAAGATTCGAGTTGCATTTCTCTTTCCTCACTTACCTACCCTTTTACTTATGTGCTTGTAACTCGTAATTTACAAAAGATATCAATAAAATATTTAAATAAATGTCATACCATTTCTGAAGGTCTATATGTACATCTGTCGGAAAGAATTTTCGAAAAAATATATTTTTTTTAATATTCGCTTATTATTCATAACTTTCCCATCGCCTCCGGAGTAAATAATTGTGCATATTAGATTCCATAAGACCTGTAAAAACATATCCTGTAAAAAACTTTCGTTGCCAGCCAGGTCCAAAATTGACCAATTTATACCATTCTCCTTTCAATTTTATCTTATCGCTGAAATGTTGCAAATATTTTATTGATACAAGTAAAGTTATAGAAAAGTGAAGCGTACCTACGAAACCAGCTCCTTGCAGGAATAGTATAGTGGCCCAAAGGACCATGCCGCTAAGATGTCGGGCCAGGTATGGACCGCGATTCCTTCCACACATGTGCTTGCTTCCTCTTTCGTTTCCTCCCAGAGATGTACGTTTTCTTGCTTGGCGTACGATTTTTTGGTAATCTGTACATTCACCTTTCTGAAGGATGTGGCTCATCTAGCCTCCTCTAACGTGCTGCATTTTTCTCCTTTCACTACGCCATAATCACTGCAAGGAAAAGAAAAGACACCGATTACACTGGTCTACAAAATGAAATGTTCATTTTAGTCACCAAAAACAAAAGTATATTTTTCTGGACTAATTATTTAGATTGGATTTGAAAATGTTTGTGCTTCCTTTCTAGCGCGTATAATTTTTCCAACAAAGTACGTGGTGTGATATTAAATAACTTTTTGAACCCAAGCTTAACATTAATAAATTACTTCTTTACTGTCCTAACGAAGAAAAAGAACGCCGTTTAAAATGCGTGTATAGTAGTGAGGAAGAAGGACTAGAGAGTGTTGTGAGTTAAAGACGTGAAGGTAAAAGCAAGATTCCATTGGTGCAACCGCGCGTCGCGCACGGCTTATTTTTACGAGTATCAACCACTTTGGAGAACTTGAATGGGTCAATGTTTACGACCAGACGCGCACGGAGACGTTTGATTGCGCGCTATGCCGAGAATTCACTGCGATCTCTCACGCACAAATGCAGGTGCGTATCGTCGAAAAGACGCTGAAAAATGTGTGTGTTTTCAACGCAAACGTACTCTTTACTTCTATATGTCACTTGCATATGTAGGATCTGCGAAAGAATGAGAGCAAGTGCGTTTGTACATGTTTGAATATGGCTCTCTGGCACATGTGACGTCAGAGCGACAGCGAGGAGTGAACCTGGAATGCGAGAAAACCGTGCGGCAGTTCGGCGTGAGACTTCGACGTATGTAAATCCATTTGTATCTTTTTACTCGCTGTTATACAGTTATTATACTCTTCTTCTACTACCTACGAGACTAGCTGTTTCTTCCCATCACGCCTCCACCGTCATCCCCACACATATGTGTATTTATTGTCTATTATTATTATTTTATATATTAACACTTCGCAAAAGTGTTAGCAAAAGTGTTAGGCCGCCCGAAAAATCTGGCAAATGGCTAGGTCGAAACCCCGTTGGAATTGATCTTCTCTAAGTCAGGTGTCCAATTCGGTGTTCCCCTCTCGGCTCTTGGAGCCGTGAAGGGGGATCCGGAAGTGACCTCAGGAGGAGAATTTTGGTGAAGTCCGTGGCCTCGGCCGGAGCAGGACTACACGTTTCTCCTCCCAACACTGGAAAGGTAGCGAAGAAGGGGCAGGGGTCTGTAGAGTCTAAAACCCCACAGCCACCCACATCCGGGGCGCAAATGCCACCCTCGGACCGCTCAAAGAGGGCGACTGAACCTGCCCCCACCAACAGCGCCTTCCTACTTAAGACGACTGGTCGGGGATTACTTGCGGAACAGGTACATAGAGTACCTGGAACCGGGGTGGAAACATCTACAAGGCCGAGGTTGGTTGTGGGGTCCCGTAGGTGTCAATTGTCGGCCCTCTGCTATGGGATGCCAGCTGCAACGCAGATGACGCGTTGGTACTAGGAGCTGTTACTTTTCGGCTCGCCGGGTACCCGGGCATTACCTGGACTAACTTCAAGCAATTTACTCTAGTATTGTCTGTGGTATTGTTTGATGTTAGCCGAAAGTGATTGAAACAATACCACATTCAATAGCTCTAGTTGGTACTGGTCGGCGGGCGGCATAGGAGGATTGCCATTCTCCTCGCTGAGGAAGGGGTGGCCCGTGTCGTGGCCGCGATGGGAGGTGCCGACCTGGTCGACGGTGATGGTTGGGAAGTTTGCCATGGAGGTCGGGCACCGAATGAAGTAACTGGGGCTCACCCTGGACCTCCTGCCCAATCTCGGGGCCTGGGGACGGGGTTCGATACTTGTATGTAGGCGTTGTGCGATCTATGATCATTCCTCTACAGCTCATTCGTCTGAACAGCCGACGTCGAGGTCAGCCACGGCGGAGGCATTCTGCTTCACAAGAATGTAGTGGCTGGCCACGATTAGGATTGTTAGGGGGTACCGCACGGTGTCCTTCACAGTGGCGACCACTCTGGCAGGACTAATCTCATTTCAACTTTTAGCAGAGGAGTCCGCGGAAGTTGAAACTCCGCAAACTCCACCAGAGGGGGGGGGGGGTGACTTTATAGAAAGGTAGAGGCAATGAAATACCGGGCTCGGCGCCGCACAGTGGTCCCAATCTGGAAAAAAACACTAAATTATGAAATTCGGATTTTTATTTATTGATTATTATTTTCTGGTAGCCAATGAACCAATGTATATTGCTATGAAAAGGGATATACGTTTTTCTCTTTAATACAGAAGTAAAATGCATCTGAAGTAGACCTTTCGTATTCTAGCGGAATTCTGACAGATTTCTAATCAAAGTTTCGACATTTTCCTTTTACTTTTGGGGACATTTATAATCAAATGTATTATGTATTATAAATGGGTATAGTCTCAGCTTATGAATGATTTAAAGACTTTTCAAAAATACATAACCAAAATCATGTTTTCGAGCCTTAAAGAAAGGTATAATTTCAGATTGTAACTGCTTTCTGTCGGCCTACAAAAAAGCTACGCGTTCCTACGTTCTCTGTATGATATATTTTGAAAGTAGATACCATCACATAAATGACTTCCAAAAATCAGCTGCTACTTCTTGCAACTTTAGCTGATATTAATGTTTAAAGTGTGAGAACGCATGAAATTTTGGGTGTACAGCAGGACTCCCGAGAGGTTCACGGCTCTTCGCTGCGCGTTTCGAATGATTTTCGTGCCTGTACAAACTTGTTACTCTCATAGGAATGCATTCCAACAAAACGATTTATCACCATGCCAAATGTGTATATTGCAAATCATGTGAAATTCATAAAAGGAAATTCGAACATGAAAACAGCAAGTATAAACTATAAAAGAGTGTTTTTGTTTATTCTTTTAAAGATTTATTTTATCTTATATTGAAATTAATAAATCTTATAATTTACGGCTTGTGTAAACGGCTTGAAAGCGGATCACGGTTTATTTCAGGTTTATTACTACTTAAAAACATTTGGTCTCCTGTATGTGCACGTTCGTCGCCTAATCCGCAATTGCTGCAAGCTAATTTTTCTACGTTCGGCAGGAAATTTGGTAGGCAATAAAAATCGTTTTCTTCGGAGGGCTGTAAGTAAAAAGCAACGCATTACTAACCAGCAGTAGTAAATAACTATGACACGTCTCTGTTTACCTGAAACATTGGGATAGGATCTTTATGGGTTCAAAATAAGATTCTATGGTTCAAAATAAGTCGAAAGGATAGAATAACTTTTTGTCACAGGTATTCATCACAGTTATTTATTGCTGTTGGTTCGTGACGCGTTGCATTTTCCTTGTAGCCCTTTAATTAAAGAGAATGATTTTTTATTGCCTACCGAATTTCCTGCTGAAAGTACAGAAAGTAGCATGCAGCAATTGAGGATTGGGCGACGAACGAGCACGTGCACTAAACCAAATGACTGCAGTAATAAACCTGCAATAAACCGTGATCCGCCATTAAGCTGTTTAGGCCACTATGCAGATGGTCGCGCTGTAGGACAAAGGCCCGCGGAAAACACGGAAGGTCCCGTAAAATTTTACAAGCACTTTTCCACCTCTCTGCCAAAAAATCTGGAAGGAGGAATTTTTGTTTTAACCAATAGTATTTAAACTGGCGAACAAAACACCGGCTTCTGGATGTACACGCCTCTTCAAATATCCTATATAAATTCCTACAAAAAAATCACATTTCAGTAAGACACAAGTACCAGTAAGTACAAGTACATACGCGCATTTAGTAAACCGTGAAAATAAATCAATACAATCATTATGAACAATTTCGCAGTTCCGTACAAAGTTCTCTGCGAAGTTTTCTTCCACACGAATAAATCATTTGAACACTTCTTACACGAAAATTATCCGGTTTTTGAAGACGACCACATTAATAAAATAGTGGGTGAAATTAACCCTCGCTAGGCTGTGCCGGAGTCATTTCTGACCCCGTCTCGAGAGGGACACGCACACAGTGACAGAGTCAGTGGTGGGGACTCGCGGTCTCGAGAGCGGCACGCACACAGACGCAGAGTCAGTGGTGGGAATTCGCGGTCCGCGGATTCGGGACTGTTTGCGCGGGAGAACTTGGGAAAACCCAGACCCGATGATAGCGTCACGGGAAGGGCGCTACAACCTTTCCGCTAGGACGCGGACAGTCTTGTACGGTTCTTGGACACGCTGGTCGACATTACGGAAGCCCTCCACGTCTTTTGTACCATCCGATCATATCATTGTTTGAAGTGTTATCCACGGTGTATTTTTGGCGTGTGTGCTGCCCATCCACTGAAAAACATTTCTTATGCATAATGACTGAATTATCAGTGAATGAGCACAGCCTTTATTCACAATTTGAAGAAGAAGACTCCGATAATTATTGTGAGAAATCATCGGACGATGGAAGTGCGTCAAATAGTGACGATGAGCCTGAGGTTCAAGATTCGGAGGACGATGGAAATCCGTCAGATTCGGAACCGGATCAATTGGGAATGCAAAATACAGTTCATAATCAAGTTGTATTTGGACGTAGTTGGCAGCGCACTGCACCTGACAATAATCAGGGAGATGTTCACCTTTCGCGTAAGGGTTCACTAACTGAAAGGAGTGAACACGTAGAAACAATGGAGGAATGTTTCAAATTATTCATTAGTAAAGAAATCATTCAAACTGCCATTTTATACACAAATAAGAAGGCACGGGAGACTCTACCTCCAAAGAAGAAATGGAAATCTGTGGATCGTGTTGAAATGGACGCATTTTTTGGACTCGTGTTGCTGATTGGACGGTTTAGAGAATCCCGCGAATCTAAACACGACTTGTGGAAACAAAATCCAGTACTCTCCTGACGATATTACGCGGCTATAATGTCACGTGATCGGTTTGTACAAATTTTGCGGTATCTTCGCTTTGATGATTCCGCCACACGTGAAGCAAGGAAAGCGGTCGACAAACTGGCACCACTAAGGGATGTGACAAATATTTTTGCTGACAATTGTCAGAATTCGTACCACGCAACGGACGTTGGGTGCGTCGACGAGCAGCTGGTTACATTTCGCGGCCGTTGCTCTTTCAAAGTGTACATGCCCAGCAAACCCGGCAAATACGGAATCAAAATATGGACGCTTTGCGATTCTACGACATTTTACTGTTGCAATATGGAGGTCTACCTGGGGAAACGTGGAAACGCTCCAGAAAAGCAGCAAGGACAACGTGTGGTGAAACAATTAACCAATATGTGGAAACATTCTGGACGGTGTGTTACAACAGACAATTTCTTTACGGATATAACTTTATCAGAAGAATTATTAGATAGTAAAATATTTTTAGTCGGAACCGTTAGAAAAAATAGACGCGACTTACCGAAAAGTCTTGTAAATATAGAAAAGCGGCCACAACATTCGTCCCAATTTTTATTTACACCTAATTTAACGTTAGTTTCGTATATGACAAAACCGCGAAAGTGTGTTGTTTTACTTTCGACATTGCACCATAAAGGTGGGATATCCTCAGAAACTGAGAAATTCAAGCCGGAAATAATTAAATATTACAATTCTACAAAAAGTGGTGTAGATGTTCTCGACAAGCTCGCCAGAGAATATTCTTGTCGACGGTGTACACGCCGTTGGCCCTTGTCCATTTTTATGCATTATATAGACATTGCTGCATCTAACGCTCTTGTTATATGACAGACAAAAAATTCTACATGGGAAGCTACGTCTAGAATAAAAGTTAGGAGAAAATTATTTTTAGAACAGCTAGCGCAAAATTTAACCAATAAAAACATAGACCGAAGAGCCTCGGAATTTGAAAATAATGAATCAGGGCTACATAAGCCTCTGACAAGTGCAATTGAAGCGACGGGGAGGAAAATTGTAAAAAAACCGAAATTAGAAATACGAAACCGTGCTAGATGTTGTTTATGCGTAGGAAGCAATAACAAATATCCAACTCTTTGCAGTCAGCCCTGATAACCATCTGACGCCAATCTGACATCAGATTGGCAGCAGGGTCTGCCGTGAGAGCGCAGAGCCTGACGTCAGATCCGTAGTCATCTGTGTCCGCATTAGGCTGCGGTCTGAGGTACAGAGCCTGACATCAGGGCCTGACGTCAGATGAACAGCAGATTCGCATCAGATCCTGCCGTTCGCCTGACACGTATAACAGCGCCATCTGAGGGTCAGAATTGGCAAACAATTCCCTACGCGTGACGTCACACGGCCGTCCCTACGCGTGACGTCACATGCACGTGGCTGCGCACCAACACATTTGTACCGTGATTGCTATAGGTGTGTCCCCCCCACCCTTTCTACTGCGCGCAGGGAATTTGTAAGCAGCAGTTTCGGAGCAGATTATGTTCACATAACCTACGAGGTTTATTAAATAAGGACTCAATTTATTTGTAAAGGTATTTCTTTATTTTTAATAATACAATAATATATGTGGCACATATATATATAATTTACTCTGAAAACAAATACAATATTAGTATGAAATTGAATTGATACTGGGAATGTATCAATCCATGATTATTTTATTAAACGGGCGCTGAAAAGTGCCGATTGATGTTCATTGAGAACATCGAGAGGTTGTTGAACGTTTTAGTGAATTAAAATGGGCACTGAAAAGTACCGTTTGGTTTCTTCGCCACTGTAAAAGGAGACACACCTCTACTTTTAATGGGCACATTTCTGAAAAATAAAATATTTACCATATTTAATTATCGTTTTCCCGCGACAGTAAATCGTGACTTTTACGGTCATGACACTAAATATCATGACTTTTACTGATACGGACCTTCAAAGGTCAGCTTCTTCTTCAGGCTGCTGGTCGTCCGTCCACAAATCGCGGCGCATTCGCGATGCATCGGAGGCTGCTGTCGCGCGAGGACTGCGCTTCTTACTGCGGACCCTCTCCTTGGCGGCTCGAAGTGCCTGCTGGATCGACCGTTGAAAATCAGATCGAAGCGGCTTGGTGAAGTGTAGATTTCCAGACACCGCTTCTGAAAAAGTAATGCACGCAAAGTACGTTAGCATAATTATGCATAAAAACATGGAAATGCTTATTGATTCGTACCGTATATCGCCATCACGATGCGAGTGTTGTACAACGGCCTTTGTCCTGTTCGGCCGAACCACGTGAAGGACCGTGTCACGTCGTCGACCAGTGCTTCCTTCAGGCAAATCCCGACCGCTTCCTTCATGCTGAACCCACCCACGTATTTTAAATACTGAACCTAAGCAAAGTAAGTAAAGATTGATGTATGTATGTATTATATAAAAGTAAATAAAAGCATAATTTCGCTTTCACTTACAACATTGGAATACGTTTCGTCGTCGATGGTCTCGAAACAGTCCACCTCCTCCGGTGACGAGAGAGGAATGACTGCTGGTTTGCTTGGTGGACCATTACGGGTGGGTTGCACACATTGAAGAACACTCTCCAACAGAGTATTCATTATTCTGCAAGCAGAACGGATGGAGACGTAACGTATTAATAAACACGATAACATGCAATACTTACCTTAGCTCCGTCTCGACGCTCGCCGTGCGATCTTCCAGGCTCCTGCGAACATGAACATTTATAATAGAAAACTTCACACTATCAATATTTTTATAACAAAAAAAAAGAAACATGTAAATTTACCAATTAGCAGAAGGTTGTATTTGCACTGTATGGTGCTGCAACGGCTCATTCCGAATGACTGTGGCGCGTGCAGACGACGTCCCTGGATCGTGATGATCCCTTAATGTTGCGAGGGCAGGAAAACTGGCAGCAGCAGGACTGTTCTGTAACATAAGAACGTTACTTGGATTAGTCGTAGAAAAATCCTTTGACGTTGTTAGATCATGTGTTTCCTGCAGGATTGTCTTCAAATCCTGGATGTCCTGATCGATGGATTGCTTCGGCACGGTTGACGTCCTCTTTTTCGGAGTTTCCTCCTCCGTAGAAGTCGTCTGGTACCTCGCTGGTTTGGCGACCACACGCTTCTCTCGCTGCGACATGTCAACCTGTGAGTAAAAGTACATATTACAATACTTAGCAAAGGCGTGTTGGCTGTTTTTCCTATTTTACATGCATTATTAACCGAGCCCAAACCTCAACACGAACCCAGGTAATGTATTACTCAATAATTCGAGTGAAACTCGACAAAGGCTATAACAGTAGAAAACGTGAAAAAATGACCCATGCAGAAATATTCGAACCAAACGATAAAATAACTCATCAACAGAGATTAACAAGGATACGTGTAAATATAATATTACTTATGAAGAGCAATACTAAAGGAAAGTACAGTACAAAAGAAGAAAATGTAAATATTATAGAGCATGCCACTCACCAGAAAATAGTCGCAACTTACCAAAAACAAGAGACGAGGCTAGAAAGGGAAGTTTTTTTTTTTTTTTTTTTTACATGGTGGAAATCCCTAACGGATACCTCACCCCCCATGGCAGGGGTGAGATTATGTGGGGCTTGCACCCACTAAAACCACCATGGTGACCGCCTGACGCGAGAAGCTACACAAGGGAGAGGGACTGGCAGCGAGATACATCTAGCGAAAATAAAGGTGGAAGAATTTAAATACTATGGATCTTACGGCTTCTCGCTGTGCGTAATAACAGCAACGATATATCTACGGGGTTCTGAGAGGTTTGTGTCAGTGGACATACTACAGCGAAAAGGCATTCTATAACATTTGCCACGAACCTGATCGGGGGAGATATATAAAATTTCAGGGCTCAATGTGGCGCATTTATATATGCCAAGAGCCGAAGACTCTATGCCGACATCATAAAAATTATCGACTTCTAAAAATTTTTTGATACCCAAACGATACGAATCTTTGTCCATGCCAATATTGAAAATTATGCAGATCGAGCCATCGTCTGAGATGCAACAATTATCACGAACATTTCTGCCTAGAGATATGTTATTAAATTCTATCTTACGGTACCGAGAACAATTGGTGTCGTTAGTAAGGGGTCTAGATACGCGAATAGAAAAATCGACATTACGATGAATGTTTGTGCCATGTGATTGTATCTCCCTCATCCTGTTGGAAAATTGTTGTAGAGGAAGAGATGGCTTATTAAGAAATTTTTTAAAAATGGACATGTTGTTTTCATAGGGAAAAGCAGAACATGAATCTAAATTACCAAAACGTCTGACATCGTTGGTTAAGTGAAGAAGACCATGGACGTTATAACTATTAAAAGTGGGGCCATATAGTTCTTCGTTACGAAGAACAAATTTCTGCAAAGCTGACTCTGTGAATTTCAAGTGCGGGCTCGATGGAGATTCTGCAACCAAAATCCTTATGGCCGCATGTAAAATTAAGAAGTGCTTGTATATGTCATCGTTGAGTACACCATACAGTACAACAGGCCCTGTATATAGAAGGAACTGACGAAACTCGGTCGCCTTATATTTACAATATTCTTCAATAGCTCTGGGACGTCTGGCAAAGTCCAAGGGACAATATCTTCCGAGACTGTTGAGTCTCGTAGATATCACAGAAATGTTCAGTGCAGGCAATTTTGACAAAAATGTAAAGCTTCCAGATACCCACGCGGACAAAAGTTTCTTCATTACGCCCAAGCATACAAGATGCATATACTCGAACGGAACTTGCGTAACCATTCCTATCGGTAGCGATGCCAATGGGCTTGGACCTTCTTTGTGATGGTTCTCGTGTAACCGTTTAGGGTATTCCTCATCGGTACGAGGAGAATGATCTATACCATCGAAGGCATAATGCTTACCGTTCAAGGTACCAAAAACCATACATTTGGAACAGGGATATTGAGACATATGCCCAAAATGATTCAACACAAATGCTCGAGCTGGTGCGTCAGCTATGAAACATCTCAGACGTATGGGCAACTTACTGGCATGAAAATTTATACCTCCATTGGACATGATGGCTTTGACGTCTGCAATAAATTTCTCAAAGAAAATATTGGGATCGCGTGGTTTATGGCGACCTTTATAGATTCCTACCACTATTGGCTTTATACGGGGAATATTTGAAATTCTACATTGGATGGGCCAGAACTGAATGGAACCTTTGTCCACACGACATCCGTCGGTATGAAAATCTAATTCTAACTCTCTAACAAAAGATACAGACAAAGTATTCGGGAAACTTTTAACAATTTCTGTTTCCAGATCGAAATGAATGTATTCTCCTGGTTCCACGACGAATGTAACAGCAGGATTACGTGGCGTATCGAGAAGTGTTCTAACATCCTGAGGCAACTGGGAAAGACAGGAATGCGTTCGAAGGAGAGATAATATATTATTTCCTTGAACGTGTGTTAAATTGCTGTCTACGAAACAAGACGCTAAACGTTGGCGAAAAGATGGCTCGGAGAAAGTACCACAGGACAATGAAACTGTATCGTGGATAGAAGAAACGCGTGACGTGGAAGTAGAAGGACCGGCGTCTTCTACATTTATATCGCGCCTAATACTGAATCTATCGGGGATTAAATTAACAGGAACGGACGAACTACAACCTGCAGATGTGCTAGCAGCATCTTGCACGGTAGAAGTATTATCCGCGACTCTACTGACCGTATTCAATCCGGAACGGTATCGCACGCGTAAGTTATTTCGCATCTCGCGCATAACCCTGCGTTTTTGCCTCGCCGATAATGCGTGTATCGATTTCCGCGACGTAGACAATTTGAAATTATTAAATTCCATAACTACTTACGTCTTCTGGATGTCTCGGATTCGCTTGAATATAAGAAATATATCTCTCGGAATTCTTTGGTATTGCTGTCGACGACTGTCACCTCAGAATGAACGAGAATTCGAAACAAACGCGAACTAGGAAGTAGAGTCCCGACCAATCACGAATGACCGCAAGGCGGCGCAGCCAATCCGAGCGTTCGTTTTCAAGCACAAAGGGTACCACGTCGAATAAAGGGTACCACGAGGTAACATTTTGGACTACGCTACGGATTGGCTGCGCCGCCTTGCGGTCATTCGTGATTGGTCGGGACTCTACTTCCTAGTTCGCGTTTGTTTCGAATTCTCGTTCATTCTGAGGTGACAGTCGTCGACAGCAATACCAAAGAATTCCGAGAGATATATTTCTTATATTCAAGCGAATCCGAGACATCCAGAAGACGTAAGTAGTTATGGAATTTAATAATTTCAAATTGTCTACGTCGCGGAAATCGATACACGCATTATCGGCGAGGCAAAAACGCAGGGTTATGCGCGAGATGCGAAATAACTTACGCGTGCGATACCGTTCCGGATTGAATACGGTCAGTAGAGTCGCGGATAATACTTCTACCGTGCAAGATGCTGCTAGCACATCTGCAGGTTGTAGTTCGTCCGTTCCTGTTAATTTAATCCCCGATAGATTCAGTATTAGGCGCGATATAAATGTAGAAGACGCCGGTCCTTCTACTTCCACGTCACGCGTTTCTTCTATCCACGATACAGTTTCATTGTCCTGTGGTACTTTCTCCGAGCCATCTTTTCGCCAACGTTTAGCGTCTTGTTTCGTAGACAGCAATTTAACACACGTTCAAGGAAATAATATATTATCTCTCCTTCGAACGCATTCCTGTCTTTCCCAGTTGCCTCAGGATGTTAGAACACTTCTCGATACGCCACGTAATCCTGCTGTTACATTCGTCGTGGAACCAGGAGAATACATTCATTTCGATCTGGAAACAGAAATTGTTAAAAGTTTCCCGAATACTTTGTCTGTATCTTTTGTTAGAGAGTTAGAATTAGATTTTCATACCGACGGATGTCGTGTGGACAAAGGTTCCATTCAGTTCTGGCCCATCCAATGTAGAATTTCAAATATTCCCCGTATAAAGCCAATAGTGGTAGGAATCTATAAAGGTCGCCATAAACCACGCGATCCCAATATTTTCTTTGAGAAATTTATTGCAGACGTCAAAGCCATCATGTCCAATGGAGGTATAAATTTTCATGCCAGTAAGTTGCCCATACGTCTGAGATGTTTCATAGCTGACGCACCAGCTCGAGCATTTGTGTTGAATCATTTTGGGCATATGTCTCAATATCCCTGTTCCAAATGTATGGTTTTTGGTACCTTGAACGGTAAGCATTATGCCTTCGATGGTATAGATCATTCTCCTCGTACCGATGAGGAATACCCTAAACGGTTACACGAGAACCATCACAAAGAAGGTCCAAGCCCATTGGCATCGCTACCGATAGGAATGGTTACGCAAGTTCCGTTCGAGTATATGCATCTTGTATGCTTGGGCGTAATGAAGAAACTTTTGTCCGCGTGGGTATCTGGAAGCTTTACATTTTTGTCAAAATTGCCTGCACTGAACATTTCTGTGATATCTACGAGACTCAACAGTCTCGGAAGATATTGTCCCTTGGACTTTGCCAGACGTCCCAGAGCTATTGAAGAATATTGTAAATATAAGGCGACCGAGTTTCGTCAGTTCCTTCTATATACAGGGCCTGTTGTACTGTATGGTGTACTCAACGATGACATATACAAGCACTTCTTAATTTTACATGCGGCCATAAGGATTTTGGTTGCAGAATCTCCATCGAGCCCGCACTTGAAATTCACAGAGTCAGCTTTGCAGAAATTTGTTCTTCGTAACGAAGAACTATATGGCCCCACTTTTAATAGTTATAACGTCCATGGTCTTCTTCACTTAACCAACGATGTCAGACGTTTTGGTAATTTAGATTCATGTTCTGCTTTTCCCTATGAAAACAACATGTCCATTTTTAAAAAATTTCTTAATAAGCCATCTCTTCCTCTACAACAATTTTCCAACAGGATGAGGGAGATACAATCACATGGCACAAACATTCATCGTAATGTCGATTTTTCTATTCGCGTATCTAGACCCCTTACTAACGACACCAATTGTTCTCGGTACCGTAAGATAGAATTTAATAACATATCTCTAGGCAGAAATGTTCGTGATAATTGTTGCATCTCAGACGATGGCTCGATCTGCATAATTTTCAATATTGGCATGGACAAAGATTCGTATCGTTTGGGTATCAAAAAATTTTTAGAAGTCGATAATTTTTATGATGTCGGCATAGAGTCTTCGGCTCTTGGCATATATAAATGCGCCACATTGAGCCCTGAAATTTTATATATCTCCCCCGATCAGGTTCGTGGCAAATGTTATAGAATGCCTTTTCGCTGTAGTATGTCCACTGACACAAACCTCTCAGAACCCCGTAGATATATCGTTGCTGTTATTACGCACAGCGAGAAGCCGTAAGATCCATAGTATTTAAATTCTTCCACCTTTATTTTCGCTAGATGTATCTCGCTGCCAGTCCCTCTCCCTTGTGTAGCTTCTCGCGTCAGGCGGTCACCATGGTGGTTTTAGTGGGTGCAAGCCCCACATAATCTCACCCCTGCCATGGGGGGTGAGGTATCCGTTAGGGATTTCCACCATGTAAAAAAAAAAAAAAAAAAACTTCCCTTTCTAGCCTCGTCTCTTGTTTTTGGTAAGTTGCGACTATTTTCTGGTGAGTGGCATGCTCTATAATATTTACATTTACTTCTTTTGTACTGTACTTTCCTTTAGTATTGCTCTTCATAAGTAATATTATATTTACACGTATCCTTGTTAATCTCTGTTGATGAGTTATTTTATCGTTTGGTTCGAATATTTCTGCATGGGTCATTTTTTCACGTTTTCTACTGTTATAGCCTTTGTCGAGTTTCACTCGAATTATTGAGTAATACATTACCTGGGTTCGTGTTGAGGTTTGGGCTCGGTTAATAATGCATGTAAAATAGGAAAAACAGCCAACACGCCTTTGCTAAGTATTGTAATATGTACTTTTACTCACAGGTTGACATGTCGCAGCGAGAGAAGCGTGTGGTCGCCAAACCAGCGAGGTACCAGACGACTTCTACGGAGGAGGAAACTCCGAAAAAGAGGACGTCAACCGTGCCGAAGCAATCCATCGATCAGGACATCCAGGATTTGAAGACAATCCTGCAGGAAACACATGATCTAACAACGTCAAAGGATTTTTCTACGACTAATCCAAGTAACGTTCTTATGTTACAGAACAGTCCTGCTGCTGCCAGTTTTCCTGCCCTCGCAACATTAAGGGATCATCACGATCCAGGGACGTCGTCTGCACGCGCCACAGTCATTCGGAATGAGCCGTTGCAGCACCATACAGTGCAAATACAACCTTCTGCTAATTGGTAAATTTACATGTTTCTTTTTTTTTGTTATAAAAATATTGATAGTGTGAAGTTTTCTATTATAAATGTTCATGTTCGCAGGAGCCTGGAAGATCGCACGGCGAGCGTCGAGACGGAGCTAAGGTAAGTATTGCATGTTATCGTGTTTATTAATACGTTACGTCTCCATCCGTTCTGCTTGCAGAATAATGAATACTCTGTTGGAGAGTGTTCTTCAATGTGTGCAACCCACCCGTAATGGTCCACCAAGCAAACCAGCAGTCATTCCTCTCTCGTCACCGGAGGAGGTGGACTGTTTCGGGACCATCGACGACGAAACGTATTCCAATGTTGTAAGTGAAAGCGAAATTATGCTTTTATTTACTTTTATATAATACATACATACATCAATCTTTACTTACTTTGCTTAGGTTCAGTATTTAAAATACGTGGGTGGGTTCAGCATGAAGGAAGCGGTCGGGATTTGCCTGAAGGAAGCACTGGTCGACGACGTGACACGGTCCTTCACGTGGTTCGGCCGAACAGGACAAAGGCCGTTGTACAACACTCGCATCGTGATGGCGATATACGGTACGAATCAATAAGCATTTCCATGTTTTTATGCATAATTATGCTAACGTACTTTGCGTGCATTACTTTTTCAGAAGCGGTGTCTGGAAATCTACACTTCACCAAGCCGCTTCGATCTGATTTTCAACGGTCGATCCAGCAGGCACTTCGAGCCGCCAAGGAGAGGGTCCGCAGTAAGAAGCGCAGTCCTCGCGCGACAGCAGCCTCCGATGCATCGCGAATGCGCCGCGATTTGTGGACGGACGACCAGCAGCCTGAAGAAGAAGCTGACCTTTGAAGGTCCGTATCAGTAAAAGTCATGATATTTAGTGTCATGACCGTAAAAGTCACGATTTACTGTCGCGGGAAAACGATAATTAAATATGGTAAATATTTTATTTTTCAGAAATGTACCCATTAAAAGTAGAGGTGTGTCTCCTTTTACAGTGGCGAAGAAACCAAACGGTACTTTTCAGTGCCCATTTTAATTCACTAAAACGTTCAACAACCTCTCGATGTTCTCAATGAACATCAATCGGCACTTTTCAGCGCCCGTTTAATAAAATAATCATGGATTGATACATTCCCAGTATCAATTCAATTTCATACTAATATTGTATTTGTTTTCAGAGTAAATTATATATATATGTGCCACATATATTATTGTATTATTAAAAATAAAGAAATACCTTTACAAATAAATTGAGTCCTTATTTAATAAACCTCGTAGGTTATGTGAACATAATCTGCTCCGAAACTGCTGCTTACAAATTCCCTGCGCGCAGTAGAAAGGGTGGGGGGGACACACCTATAGCAATCACGGTACAAATGTGTTGGTGCGTAGCCACGTGCATGTGACGTCACGCGTAGGGACGGCCGTGTGACGTCACGCGTAGGGAATTGTTTGCCAATTCTGACCCTCAGATGGCGCTGTTATACGTGTCAGGCGAACGGCAGGATCTGATGCGAATCTGCTGTTCATCTGACGTCAGGCCCTGATGTCAGGCTCTGTACCTCAGACCGCAGCCTAATGCGGACACAGATGACTACGGATCTGACGTCAGGCCCTGCGCTCCAGATCTGGTTATCAGGGAGTGTAATAGACATGTATGTAAGAATCATTTTCAAGAAACAAGGACAATTATATGTGAAGCCTGTAATGTAAATATATAATGTTTTGTAATGTAAGTATATGATCTGTAATGTAAATATATAATGTTTTGTAATGTGAGTATATAATGGTCTGTAATGTAAATACATAATGTTTCGTAATGTAAGTATATAATATATAATATATATAATATATACACTGTACTCTGTTTCGTTTTGATTGTTAGTTGTAATGCTTGTGTCTACTATGTATCATTTACTCCTATCTTTGTTACTAAATGGGTCTTACCCGTGCAAGAGAAATAAATAAATAATAAATATTTCTTTCATAATTCACAAGATTATTCTTTCGTATACGTATAACGCAAATCCGAACCTAATCCGAAACCGACTGCTGGAGTTCGAACGACCGTCACTGCGGTAGTAGTAATACATATCGGTGAGAGTCTCGAGCTAGAGCGACCGTCACTGTGTTAGTAGTAACATCAGTGAGGGTCTCCACTCTTGAGCTCGAGGGGCCTATGATTAGTGAAATATCGGTGTGAGTCAAAAATGACCCTGGCACCGGCGCCGAAGTTCCGTAGTCGGAGGGTTAATAAAAGATTTTTAACGCAATTGAATTTGAGACTTCGGTCAGTACACCGCATTAGAACGAAGTTTAATAAAAAATGCTGCGATTGGTTGGAAGGTGTCTTTGTGATAAACTTAGTAAATGGCGATTTAGAAGCTGTTGATTTATCTGCAAATAGCAAAAGCAGGCCAAGGAAAAATTTTGAAGACTGTTGTGATTGAGCGAAGAAATACAAACTACGTTTGCGCAAAACTCAAGACCTATTGAACTGATCTTCCTCAAATTTTAACACGTTATTCCTGGATCCTCTAGGATGGACATTGGTTATGTAGCATGTCTTGAAAACGCGTTATTAATGTGTAATTTATATGTAAAACCTTCATGTATACAGCTGTTATATACAGGGTGTTCCAAAAATTCTGCGGTTCCTCGAAAGGGGATGATTCGGGGGGGGGGTGATTGCAAACAACTTTTTCCTTTGCGAAAATGCTCTCCGAGGTGTTTCGTTAACGAGATATTAATAAAAAGCACCGGCCAATCAGAGCGCGAGTCTAACGGCCGAGTTCCCGTGCTAGCGTGGCTACGCGCCGCGCTGCGACTACGAACAAGCAACTCGGCATGCGCTGCAGAAAATTTCTGTAGAATGGCAAATGAAAAAGACGTAACAAATAAAATGGAACATGTTGTCATGGTTGGTTCGTCATTTAAAGTGAATAATGAATAAATGATAAATGGATGAAAATCACGTGTAACGTAAAAAGACGAATACACAGTTTTTTTTTTTAGAACATTCGAAAATAATAATTATTTGAAGTGGGAGGATAAGGAATACGTAAATTTCCTTGTGTTAATAACGTAGCCACGAAAAGGTAATGTAACAGGAAATTAACGAAAAATGATCGTAGTTCGTTATTGTGATAAAAATCCGTAATTCAATAACGGCCAGCACTGTTGCTGATAACGAATAAGTCTGTTTAAAAAGCCCAAATAAATATTTTCGTATGGGAATTTTGAGAATTATCGCCGGAATTAAGCCATCGCTTGCGTTAAATTTAAAAATGAATGATCACCAATAAAGTAACTAAAACTCACCCTTATCGGAAATTCACCTGCAACTTGAAAACCTGTGTCACTGGGTCACTGAACCGATCATGGTCATCGATAGACGAGCTCAGTGCACAGCTAGTCCCAGGTATACGACACTACCCAAAGTTAAGGGTCGCAATGTCAGGTGCGTCCAGGTTAATGTACCGAACATTCACTTCACTGCACGGCTACTTACACTGATCACTTAATTTACTTTTCATGGAACGTGTTGTTCATACGTTTTAAAAATTTGTGGCCCCGAAAGGGGCCGGTTATTATCAATTCAAAAACTGCTCCACGTGGCCACCGCCATTGTCGATGCATGCTTCAGCGCGGAGAATCAACTGCCTTTGGACGCCCTGTAATGTTTGCGGCTTTATGTTTGCCACCGCTGCGTGAATAAGCGCAACTGCTTCTTCAGGGGTATCCACCGGCTGACGATACACCTCATTCTGAAATGATTGTTGTACAACAAATACAAAACGTAAGTAAAAACAAAGAATACCTACAACAAGAATAAGTAAAGAGTAACAGCAATAATCAAATTGCTTTCAGGTAGCCCCAGAAGAAAAAATCCAGCGGATTCATATCCGGTGGGGGCCACGCAACGTGGGCCTCTTACCCGCCGCGGCCGATCCACCTGTCCTGAAAGGTTTCACCTAAATAAGCGCGGACATTCACGACGTAATGTGGCCCAGCTCCGTCCTGTTGGTAGTACATGTTCTGTCGGATCTCATATGGAATATCGTCCATAAGATCCGGCAGAACATGTTCTAAAAAATATTTATACGTTGGGCCGTTCAGCCTGTCTGGCAGAATGTACGGCCCAACGATAAATTCGTCACAAATGCCGGCCCATAGATTGATCGACCAACGGACTTGTGCTGCACGTGGACGAAGCGCTAGGGGATTTTCGTCGCTCCACACATGCATATTGTGGGAATTGAAGCATTCTTCCCTGTCGAAAAGTGCTTCATCCGTCCACAATATGTATTTGGTGAAGGACGGATTCCTTCGCACTTCTCCCAACAGCCACCTGGAATATTGAATCCGCTTTTGTACGGATGCAACATGCGATCCCTGAGGATTCTGTGCACCGTCGTGCAACTGACACTAGAACAAAATGGACAAACATCCACTATTAGACTTAATTAATAATTGCTGCAGTTATCTGGATCTGTGACTTACTTTAGGCGGCGGCTCAAGACGCGCACACTGATCGTTGGATCGGCTTCAACGGCGTCGATGATTCTCTCGACGGTGCTCAGATTTCGCGTTGCTGCGGGTCTGCCCACCTCGCTGCCTCGTGGCTTCATGGACTCCGTCGAGAATAGCCTCGACGCTAAACGGCGAAATGGATCCTCGCTTGGCGTTTGGATCTGAGGATATTCCAGCGCAAATTCTGGCGCAGCAGCACTTGCGTCCCCGTTGTTCCGGGCGTACACCCAGAACATCCTGTAGTATTCTTGGGCCGTGAACACTTCTGAGACGTGATTGCTAGCTGACTGACGAGATTTTTTCCAAGCAACTTCCTCTACCCCCAAGTAGCTTCTCTCGTTCCATTATGAGTTAACCCCCACCAGGACAAAAGGTTTTAGGTAAAAAGACGCCATCACATTTTCGAAACACACGTGCTTTGCAGAAGTGCAACGAACGAACCATCGTATACATTCATAAAAGCCCGCGCTCCGTCATTTTACTGCCAATGTACCCATTGCTTCGAGATAGAAAGCAGACACCACGTGTATCGGTTCGAAAGGGTCCGAAGGGAAAAGAAACAGAAACTCAGTTTATGAATTTTATAACAACCGGCCCCTGTCGGGGCCACAAATTTTTAAAACGTATGAACAACACGTTCCATGAAAAGTAAATTAAGTGATCAGTGTTAGTAGCCGTGCAGTGAAGTGAATGTTCGGTACATTAACCTAGACGCACCTGACATTGCGACCCTTAACTTTGGGTAGTGTCGTATACCTGGGACCAGCTGTGCACTGAGCTCGACTATCGATGACCATGATCGGTTCAGTGACCCAGTGACACAGGTTTTCAAGTTGCAGGTGAATTTCCGACAAGGGTGAGTTTTAGTTACTTTATTGGTGATCATTCATTTTTAAATTTAACGCAAGCGATGACTTAAGGGGGTAGACACGGGTAATGCAGCGCGCTGTAATACCCACATTATGTGGCCCGAAACATGGGTTTGGGGGGATACGTTTTTCGTCCTTATATGAGAAGATTTTTCGCTGGGTGAGGTCTCAATCGAAAAAGGAAGGTTCGATGCAGCCCGCTCTGGTCATGGTTCGACGAGATTGTGTTGATATCTAATAATATGAGTGTTCAAAGTAGAGCAAAAGTCGACAAAACACACCCGCAAGAATCCAAGTATTTTTAGGTCACTAAAAGAGTTTTGTGGCTCAAACGATGACCAGAGCCGGCTGCCTCGAACCTTCCTCTTTCGAATGAGACCTCACCCAGCCTAAAATCTGTTCGTATAAGGACGACAATCGTATCCCCGTGATTGCATTCCCAAATACGAGTTCCGCCATATTAGCGATAATACAGAGCAAGTCACGTGACAAATTTAGTTCAGGTAGTGGATGCGAGATGGCGCCTACTCGGGAGGTCTGCCAACGTGGAATCATAGCAAAACTGAAGCGTTAGCTGGATACATGTTCCACAGTAAAAGCGTGATACAGTCAATGTATGTATTTTTGGACGATTGTAGGTTAGGTTATATGCATTTTAGGCATATAGCTGCTGGGAATTGTGTACATTTACTAAATTAACGCTTTTATTGTAACACATACATCACTTGAAATCGCTGTCGAATTTATGTTATAATTATAGGACCACATTATTTAAAATAAAAAAAGAGATTGGAACTTTTTTACTAGTACTGGAAATATTGATTTACTGATATCATATTTTCAGAATGTGGAAGTTACAGCAATTATTTGCAATTATTGCACTTATTATTATTCTTCCGACTATTGTATATAACATACAACTAGGAAAAGTCTCCAAATCGGTCAACAGTTGAGTCCCTGATTTTTTTTGTAATTCTTTACGGTCCTATGCAGAGATGGGCATTATTTAAATAAAAGAATATACTTCCGAATGGCCCCAGTGGCTGATCGACACGAGGTTTGGGGGAGGGTGTGTGTACCCTAAATCTAAAATTCTATTTAGCTTCAGGTATTTATTAGTTTCCTTTGTTTATTCGAAGGCCTTTCATCTTGGGCTTCGAATAATTTTTCATCTTTCATTATATCTTTATCCTAAGGCCGTATTCAGATATATTGGCCGGTCGATTCGTTTTGGCGAACAGCGACCGAGGAGAAATCAGCCACCACCATCTGACGATCGTGGATTTGTCAGTTGGAGTTACATGGACACCCAAGGGTATGGTGGGGAACGGGAATGCTCCTCGGCTCCGTCTGAACGTAGCCGTGTGGCTGTTATGACCAATACAAGATGAACCTATCGAGAAAGAATCAATGTTCTGACCAATAAAGCTCTTGAAATTTTTCGGAGCTAAGGCACACCAATTCTGATGTGTGTATTTCTACGTTGACAGCTCGGTTTGGCCTATACACACCAGAAGCTTGGCACCATCCCCACCACTTCTGGCTCACTCTTGTTCTGCGAAGGCGAGAGTGAGATGGAACGAGAGCGAGTCAGAAAACGTTGCGAACAGGGGCTCCGAGGCAGGTAAGCGGTACCTATGGTGGGAGAATACGCGTTACGAAACTCACCGGCCAATATATCTGAATGTAAAGTCTCGTTAGCCGCTCGCTGGTCGGGACCGGCGTGAGCCCGTATCATGAACGGAGCCCTAATTCCGAGGCTGAGTTTCTCACTTCTTTCTGGCCGAAGGGGGGGGGGGGGGCGGGATGAAACGCTTTGCGTGCGCGACGGGCGCGAGCGCTCAGATGGAATCGTGACTGTTCGACGCATGCGCGCCACGGTCAGATAGCCAGGCATGGCACGAGTCTTTTTTGCGCCATAACCGAGCTTGCCAAATTCCGCCATTTATTATAAAACATTTAATTGAGCTTCTTCATTACCTTACTCTAAACTTTTACTTGTAGTTTAAAACCGTTGTGATATAATTTGTATTATTTCATTTAAAAATTTTTTTCAACAATGCCAACAATGAAAAGGCCATTTTGCGCCTCTTGTCAACCTTACGCCCTAATAGTTGCCTAATTTTACAGAGTAAAGTCATAAATAATCTCAAATAAATGTAATATAATAAAGGGCGCAATTTGACAAGTCCGCCTAGGGCGCAAAAACTACTTATGCCCGGCCTGCGTCAAGATTTTGCGAAGCGGGTCCCGTGCTCACCGTAAGCGCTTGCGACCATCGCGCACGCCCGTCGCGCACACAAAGGACGGAGTGGCAGGCGTCCGACGGAGACGGAGCGAGACAAAATATCAACGCGTCGCGTGTTTCGTACTGTCCTCGCTCGCTTTCAGTGCCTTCGCTCGCTCTCTTTCCATCTCGTTCTCGCCTTCGCCGGACACGAGTGAGACAGAAGTGGTGGGGATAGCGAAAAGTCCGTATCGTGTACACCAAACCGAGCCCGTAACGATATTAGATGCTCGAATAACGGACAGAGAACCTTTGTGGCCCGAGCCGCACGAGATCGCCGTTGCTCGGCGATGTGTCATCGATTATATACAAACAGAATTTGTTTTTTTTCATCGTATCAGTATGAAAGTGACACAAATGGATTCCTGGCATTCTCCCGATTAAATTGACAGAAAATAATTTAAATCAGACTATTTTTAACGAAACGGGCTTCCAATTCTGCAAACAAATTTTCACGTAATTTCCATAATTATGGTTCGAATAATATCATTTTTGGAGCCAATGTGATCGAGAAAACATGACGAATCGATTCACGTCACTTTCGCAAAGATCTGATTAGAAATGCAGAATTGAAGATTTGTCACTGCTTAGTGTGCAACATCGTATGGCCCCGCTGGATTCGAGCGTCGAAACCCACGAAACTCAGCGTGTCGCATGATTGCCAGCGTGAAGGACAAGAGGGGACTTTCCATGACGAAGGAAAGTCAGCCTTCTATAGAATTCAAATCGAGAAAGACTTTGCTGACAAACTTTGTATTCACGTCAAATAAATACTTTAATTGTAAAATTTAGACGACGAACTATTGTTGAATTTCGCCAGTTCTTACATATGCATCACTTGGTTGGGAATTCCGGATCCCCGAGTTTCATGCATTTACCTATTGAAATGTTGCTTCAAGTCATCGGGAAATTGCATTGCTTCTTCTCGTACATACATATATGTGTCTGTTCGCGAGTAGGTGTCACGAGTGACGCGGCTTAGGTTTCTCAAATAAATGCACATTGATTAGGGCCCTCGGTCGACGGCGACTTGAGTCATCTAGTACTGAATATGAAAATGTTCATATTTCTCATTACACCTTGATAAGAGTGTTACCACCGATGGATTGGTGAGTTTATGTCCACGAAAATAAGTCGAGTTGCGAAGCAATTCGGTCTATTTTTTTTTATGAATACATGATTAGGACATGCACACACTACGTTCACTAAAAATAGGCCGAATTGCTCCATATTTGGCATCATTTTCATCAGTAATGCAGTGCTCTGGTGAAGAACATCGTATTACGGAGCTAATATTCTAGGCCCTAGAATCTACGATATTGTCAATGTGCAGTTGAAACGCACGCCGCTTCACACTATCGTTTCTTAGCATTTATACGGGGTGATTCTCTAGCTAGAGTCGCCAAACGCGATGCTCGCCAACAATCATGTGTCTCGCTGAGTTTCGTGGGCTTCGACGCTCGAAACCAGCGGGACTATACAATGTTGCACGCTAAGCAGTGACGAATCTGAAGTTCTGCAATTTCTAATCAGATCTTTGCAAAAGTGACGTCAATCGATTCCTTACAATTTTATATATAATGTTTGTTCATAACTGTTTTCTGCATAGGACAGGCCTGTCCAACTTTTGCTCTTGCCCTCGAAGAGCAGCCGCGGGTGGTTGCGAACGAAGGCAAGAGCAACGGCACGAGCGGCAGCCGTAAAATAGTGGGGATAGTGGCGTTCACAGATTCCCCCACCAAGAAGACCTTTCGCTCTTAGGCCTGGCTCGGTGCCTCCGAGAGCGAAGAGCAACTCGCGGCTGCACGTGCGAGCAAATCCCTGGACAGGCCTGGCATAGGACATTTAATTATCTTGTAATAAGTGTATTTCATGTTCTGTTTCAGTGTTTTGTTAATAAAAAAATGTCTAACCTAACAAACTTCATTTTCTGGGGACATCCCCTCATCTATTTTTCCTTTTCACTTATAATTTCTTACTGCCAACGTAGAATATTGTAGCATAAGCACATTTCAAGTAATTAAAATGTACAATGAATTTTCTACATTTGCAGTACCAGCAGACTTTCCGTTTAAATTTTTACAAGTAGAACGCAACAGCTGAGAATGCCTTTTCTTATTCAGAATAGAATACGGAAATAGCAAACAGCTCCCTTTCGTGTGCACCAGGCAGCCGTGTATCTATGGGTATTACCGTTTCTGTGCAGAAAAAATCTGCTGTAATACCGACCTGCTAAATCGGCCAGGTCACGTGACGTGTCTACCCCCTTAATTCCGGCGATAATTCTCAAAATTCCCGTACGAAAATATTTATTTGGGCTTTTTAAACAGACTTATTCGTTATCAGCAACAGTGCTGGCCGTTATTGAATTACGGATTTTTATCACAATAACGAACTCTACGATCACTTTTCGTTAATTTCCTGTTACATTACCTTTTCGTGGCTACGTTATTAACACAAGGAAATTTACGTATTCCTTATCCTCCCACTTCAAATAATTATTATTTTCGAATGTTCTAAAAAAAAAACTGTGTATTCGTCTTTTTACGTTACACGTGATTTTTATCCATTTATCCTTTATTCATTATTCGCTTTAAATGACGAACCAACCATGACAACATGTTCCATTTTATTTGTTACGTCTTTTTCATTTGCCATTCTACAGCAATTTTCTGCGACGCATGCCGAGTTGCTTGTTCGTAGTCGCTAGCACGGGAACTCGGCCGTCAGACTCGCGCTCTGATTGGCCGGTGCTTTTTATTAATATCTCGTTAACGAAACCTCGGAGAGCATTTTCGCAAAGGAAAAAGTTGTTTGCAATCACCCCCCGAATCACCCCCTTTAAGGAACCGCAGCATTTTTGGAACACCCTGTATATAAATATATATATAGGTATACACAAGCACTTCGGAAACCGCCAAATGCATGGCTTCTGGAAAATGTCTAGGACACACGAAACCATCATTCGGGCATACTTATAAATACGACCCCTATTACCTCTAAAACGACACTTCAATTCCGATTTTTGGCCCCACTACATCATATCTTTGTTACTCGCGGACTCATCTCGCGTTTTCTCCTCGCGTCTAAATCTGTAAAAGCGTATCTCGTATTTGAAATAAAGTTTGTTACATAGTAAAGCACAAGTATTTATCTACATCGTAACACCGGATACATTTACAAACAGGAAATTTTATTTTCTTAGATACATATGGTAATGTTTCTATTGTAATATTGAATACAGGGTGCTCCAGATATGAGGTATAATCCGGAATATGCAATATCCTGATGCAAGAAGACATGGAAAAGTTCATCACTGTTCTAGGATCCCAGGTTTCGTTCTTGACATTAACAGTTGAATATTAGCGGTGGAACTTCCGAGCTGCGAGGTTTAAAGCCGAGTCAGTTGAGCGCGCGGTAGCGTACACTCACACGCGCACGCAGGAGGTGCGCATAGATACAGGTTCACACAAAAATAGAGCCGACCGAGCTGGTTCAAAACATGAAAATGGGTTCGCGCCGCTCAACCGCTTGCAACCGCGTGCGTCAATAACTATGCGTGCCTTCTGTGGGCGCGTGCTAGGGTTCACTGCTTCGCGTCAGCTGTTTCTGCTTTAAATCTTGGGGCCCGGAAGATGCACTGTTAATATCCCGAGAACGAAGTCTCGGGGCCCTAAACGGTAAAGGACTTTTCGGTGTCTCCTTGCATCAGGATATTGCATATTCCGGATCGTCCCTCAATTCTGGGACATTATGTATATGTATTTCATACAGGTATGTAGTCTAAGATAATTTTGTAATGATTTATTAGGTTTACTTTATATTCGATAAGTGTCTAGTGATTTGCGGACGAGAGCGTATGTGTACCTACCTATACTTATGGTGATGTGTTCAATTTTGCAGAAGTTTTATATTAAGTGACTTTATTATACATAAAATGATTAAATTATTGACAACGACTATTTTTAAGTTGGTACACATGTTTTTTGTTATAGCTTGCATCTTTGTGTTTTTATGTACCTACTGGTCACAATAAATGCTACTCGTTACGCATTGCCGTTTCTGTTTCATTCTAATAAAGGTGACACTCAACAAAAACGTACCGTTATAGCAAAGTGTTCTTCAAGCATCTCCGTACGGAACATTGTATTTGCATATCGCTGTCCAGATATCGTAGGAGCAAATTCATTTCAAGCGGAGTCTGTAACAAAAGTTTTACACATTAATAATTAAAGTAAATAATACCGGTTATTTTAATTATCCAGGCTTGGGAATTAAGTGAACTTCGCGGCCGATTTTCGGAGGCAACGCCTCCTTTCTCCCGCCGCGTGTCTTGGCCCCCGCGGCGGCTTAGCAGCTTGGAGCACCTCAGGCCCGTACCATATGAACCGCGCGTGACGCGTTGACAAAACAAAAACGCATCCACAATCGTGCTCTCTGGGACGATGTGGAAACCTATTGATACATTGTCGCCCTAATACGCCATGCGTGGTTCACATGGTACGGGCCTGAGGCACTCCAAGCTGTTTGGCCGCCGCGGAGGCCAAGACGCGCGGCGGGAGAAAGGAGGCGTTGCTTCTGAAAATCGGCCACGAAGTTCACTTAATTCCCAAGCCTGGTCTAAGTGAAAGACTCAATCAAATTTTAAATCTAGATATAATCGGTGGAAGTTCAATTGTCTTAAAATTAATGTTAATTTACTTTTCTTTTTCATGTTTACGAAAATATAATGAAATTGCAATAGTCACGATGCACATGTCCTAGCGCGAGCATTGCAATTAATTCAGTGCATGCGGTGCGATTTTAATACGGTAGCTTTCATGTGGTGTGGTAAAATGTATACTCCACGGATAGCGATGCAACGAGTCTTACATTATGAAATACATGACTGATACAACATACTTCATCAAACGTGTGCTCTTTTTTGTGCGTTCTATGCATGGTGTAATAATGAAACGAAATTTCTCGATATCTATAACCACCGGATTAACAATGTGCAAAATTAAATAATATTTCAACAAGATGGCAACAACTTCCTGTATGCAATATGTCGATTTGAAACCGCAAGGATAATTTTGCAATTTATTTTTCAAATTGGTAATGCTCTTCTATTGGAATTTATTATTGCGCCATAACATTTTTCGAAGAGCAAAATAAAACAACAATTATTACACAGTACTAACAACACATGCAGTTGTTTTCGTTGAAGTTGATCGGTAGTAGGTAGGGATGGTAGTAATGATGATTTTGTATTAATCTAACCGGCGTAAAATTATTAACATTATTTAGAATATACTTACAAAATTAGAATCAATTCGTTTATTACATTCCGAGAAATTTAAATAACCACAAAACAACTTTTTTCGAAAGGATAAAATATGATGACAGATAACCTCACCCGAAGTTAATAATCTTCAATGTGTTTTGTTTTATTTTCTTTTTCGAAGAATGTATATTTAGTACTATGTAACGTCCCACGGGGACTCGAACCGGTAATTACCGACCGTCGATAAAGTAGAACTGTACTACATTACCGCAGAGCCAACCTATGTTACCGCGCACAAGCATTGTACATACTTTAAGATATAAATTATAATCTAAGCAGATATTAGAGAAACAAATATTATAGAAATGTTGAGAATAATTAATTAGACATACTGCCAAAAGTGCAACACATAATAATATGTATTAAGCGAGTAAAATATAAAATAACGAAAATAGATGTACTGCGCATGCGTCAGCCCGCCAATTTTCTAGTATATAAGGAGGCGTGCGCAGCACAAGGTGCGCTCATTCGAATACGAACACGTCCCTGCGACCAATGAATGCTAGTTCCTAGAGGCAGCTTCATACTATCCAGCAGAATTTCAGCACGCTCCGGAAACGGTAGCGACTGGTTCTCAGTGTACAAAGGTACTAGGTGCTCCTTTTTGGATCTTTCATTCACGGTTGAGGACTTTGTCTTCACGGAGGTTTCAAGCGTTGCTCCTATTAGTAGGTAGCAGCTTAACTTCTTAGCGAAGGCAAGGTCTGCGGAACACTGGAATTCAAACCCTGCCACGAGTGTCGGGAACCGCTCCGGAAACGGCAGCGGCCGCTCTCACAGCAGAAGGATAGAATACGAACTCTGTCAAAAGTTTCGGGAACCGCTCCGGCAACGGCAGCGGCCGAGCTTACTGCAGAAGTACATACATATATACATATATTTAACTTAATTAGCGCAATAAGCATAAACAAAAAACCCATAAAAAACCCAAAAACATAAAAACATATATATATAATCGTAGTCGTAAGCAATATTATAATCATTATTAGAATTAAGTGTTATTTTGAATAAAGACATTGTTAAGTTTAAGTTGGATTTTACTCCTTAACTCTGACAACGAACCCCCACCTATCCTATACTCGAGGGGACGCCGCTCTCCTCTCGAGAACCTGAAGCGTTTCAGTAGTCCCCGGACAACCGGACGTTACAACTAGCAGACCCGTTACCCGGTTTCACCCAGGAATTATTTATGATGTTTTCCACGTTTCTCCACATCCTATTTCTATATGAATATTATAAAACTCAGTATATTCAACGCTATTTTTAGGGATTCTCCTGACAGCCCTGCGTGTTACAGTCTTTATGATCTTCTTGATTCGCGCGACGAGTCTTGATAAGACATTTTTCCATCATAGACCGAAGCATATCGTTTTCTCGATTGATACTACGTCCTTTGCGTGCGCGACAGGCGTGAGCATTTACACGAAAACAGCTCTACATATTTCGAGAGCTTGACACGGGCCACTCGTCAGATCTGGCTCGCACGAGCAGGCATAGGACGGAGTATTGACTTGAACATTGCGCGAAATCTCGTGATATCAATGATGAAACCGAAATGGATCACACCAATGAATGTTATTGTTTATATAGAAACAAGATCGATCGGTCGCGCGAAAACGCGTCCACTGTAACCACGGCCTCAGTAGGGTAAAGGTATAGGTCATAGGGTTTCGGGTATTTATAAATAGCCTATAATCTAATCTAGGACGTATGTAATGTACAATAGCGGACAAAAAAGTTACCACTTTCTCGATTTGTTTTATTTGTTATTTTTTTACCATCATCTTGGAACTGTGATATGTGTTTAATATACACATTCTGATGGAGAATTTGGGTAATTATGCAGAACAGGTCTTTCCTCACCGATTTCAACGATTTTTGGATATGTTGTCGGGGATATGATTCTGAATAACTTTTTCCTATAGGGGGAGTTGGGGCACCTTGATGCAAGGGGCACAATGAAACATCAATAGTATATTGATACCTATAAACAGTTAGAAGTTTAAAACGTAACCACAAGATGGCATCTTGTAAGCGATCGTTTTAATATAATGCGCGTCACTCTGCAGTCAACAATGTATCAAGAGCAAGAGCGAACGTGTTTTCGTTGCTCTGTACTAAAATAATTCGTATAGTACAAAAGTGTATTGCAATTAAAGGTTTGCTTGCTTCGGGTTATAATTTATATTAAAGGTAAGTTATTGATTCTAGTAATGATTATTGTATTTCTTTTTTGATGATCCTTTTTAGTTATTTGAAAAAAAAAATATTTGCGGGAATGTATCCTTTGGGGCACTATGATACAAAGTTACATGGAGTGTGCCAAAGTGCCCCGTTATTGTACAATAATGCCCCTACTGATCTTAATCATTTTTTTTTTCATGTTTACAGCAGAAATGGTCAGGAACTACGTACCTAAAACTAATAGAAGAAATCTTAACGAGGATAATATTGAAATGGCAATAACAGAAACAATAAAAGGCACATTGTCTCTAAGAAAAGCTGCATATAAGTATAATATCAGTGCTTCTACTTTACAGCATCGCGTTGAAAAAATTCGTAAGAATACGAATATACAAAATGACGAGGCAAGATATAAGATATATGGCTCAAAATATACGATATCACAAGTATTTACAATTAAACAAGAAAAGATGTTAAGCGAATACATAGTCAATTGCAGCAACATGCACTACGGATTAACTTTGACGCAAGTGAGAATTTTGGCGTTCCAATACGCCAAATTTCTCAAATGTAAATTTCCTGAGTCGTGGGAAACAACTGGATCAGCTGGAATAGATTGGGCTAAGGGATTTAGAAAAAGAAATGGGACTTTGAGCCTAAGAAAGTCGGAAAATACCAGTGCTGCAAGAGCTTTTGGTTTTAATAAAACTGCTGTGACAGAATTTTTTGAAAACTATGAAAGTGTTCTGACCAAATATAAATTTCAACCAGATCGCATCCTTAATCTTGACGAAACAGGAATTACAACTTGTCTGTCTACACCAAAGATTTTAGCCGACAGAAGACAAAGACAAGTAGGACAAATAGTTTCTGGCGAAAGAGGAGAATTGGTTACATTTTGTGCCATTATTACGGCAACTGGCAATGCCCTACCTCCCGTTTATGTTTTTCCTCGCGTTCATTTTAAGGATTATTTCTTAAATGGTGCCCCAGAAGGAAGTCTTGGTTTAGCAAATAAAACTGGCTGGATGAATGCTGATTCACATATTAAAGTGTTGAAGCACATTCAAAAGCATACCTCAAGCACCAAAGACAACCCAATATTAATTATGTGTGACAACCACGAGTCACATGTGTCGATTGAAGCGGTTAACTTCTGCCGTGACAATGGGATAGTGTATCTGTCATTCCCCCCACACACATCCCACAAACTGCAGCCTTTGGATATCGGTGTTTTCGGCCCATTTAAAGCAAAATTAAAGGTGTCATTCAATGACTGGCACATTAACAATGTTGGAAAGACTTTATCTATTCACCACCAGATTGCTCAACTCACAAAGCCCGCGTTTCTGTTATCATTTAGTCCAAAAAATATTACGAGCGGATTTTCAAAACCAGGGATTTGGCCATTAAATAAACTTGCGTTTCGAGATGATGATTTTGCAACAATTGATATATACAATTCAGATTCAGAAAATCGGCAACCAACACCAGGCCCTAATATAATAAATCAAGGAAATAGCAGTCCAACACAGTCGACATCCAAAATCATATTGTCGCCAGAAGTTGTGCGGCCTTATCCAAGGGTTTCAAGACAGAAAGAAGACAACTCAAAAAGAAAAAGGAAAGAAAAGGGAAAGTCAAGAATATACACTAATACGCCAGAAAAGGACAGACTGCAAAACATGCAGGATGAAAGAGAAAAGAAAAGATTAGATAAGGAAATTAAACAAAGAACAAAAAACCTAAGAGCGGCAAAAAATCTACTTGGTTTGACTGACAAAATTAAGAGAAGGAAGAAGAAACAATGTCCTGTTACACCAGATACAGATTCCAGTTCGTCTGAATGGAACAAGGATCTATCTGATGATGATGACAGAATATCAGGGGCTGAAGATTTTGAGGACGGAGCTTCTATGAGTGTCCCTGCCTCAGATAATATAAAAATTAATGAGTTCTTATTGATTAAATTCGAAAAAAAGAAATCTGTTTTATATTATGTTGCCAAAGTTATTTCAAAATATAGCTTGACTGAGTAGCAAGTATCGTATTTAAGAAAGAAACCATCTTCGTGGGCATTCAGTTTTCCTGTTGTTAAAGACTTGGCTAGTATTGACATCAGTGATATAGTTTTAAAATTGCCAACACCTTACCACACCAAAGGAACATCTAGGCCGCGGCACTTTTTACTTTTCCAATTAATATTTCCAATTATAATGTGCAATAAATGCCAAACACTTAAATATTATATTACATCATTATTACTAAACAAACTACACTTTTAAGATTGCTATTTCTGAAATAATAAAAGAAAATTGAAAAACTGTGGTGTTCTAATTAATATTCAGAGATAATATCAATGTGCCCCATCCTGTATTAATGTACCCCTATCTATGAATCATTGTGCCCCACCTATGGGGCAGACTGATGCAAATCTCATTTTTTTAAAAAATATTAATAACTTTCTTTTTTAAAACCTTGTATAAAAAATCCAAACATTTTTTTAAACTAGAATAAATTGTTAACAAATTGGCCTACAAATTGTGCCATTAATATTCATTTGTCAAAAATTATTCAAGTTTAAAAAAAAGTGCACCAATCTGCCCCAACTCCCCCTACATGTTACCGCCGCTCGACCTTCGTTTCCAAGATATTCGCGAAAAACTGCTGCTACTACTACAATGTATTCTGTCGTATCTAGAGACGCGGTAGAGTCTCGACGCCAAGTACATGAATGACACCCTGTATAAATGTCGACTGTCCCTGCCGTGTACAGGGTGTCCCACCTAAGAGTGGACAGCCGGTTTTCTCCTAAACTATAGGAGATAAAAATATTAACAAAATAGGGAATTGCATGGTTCGAGGGGGCCAATTAATTAGCGCGAACGAATTTTTTTATCGATTATTATTTTAAAAGATACGATGGTCAAGTTCGGTTTTTCAAATGGAACTATTTTTTTTGAACACCTGAGTTGATAGTGCGTTCCAAGACAAATTCAATAAGCTTTAATGTATACACTTTATTTTCACTGGTTTTTAAGATATTGCGCTTGCAAATTTACTGATTTTCACTGGAAGAAAACTGTCTGGTATAGCACGGACCGCGGACGGTTTTACTGGCTCCACTTGTGGCACTGCCTTTTGAAATAGATACCTACCTGCCAAAGGTCTACGCCAGGCCCAATGGCTGGACAATTTTTTTCCGTCAGAAATGCTACTTAGGTAGGTACATCTGCGGTATCGAGAAGCGCACCGTTACTTTTATTTCGCACTTGCTTCTACGCTCGGATGGCCGGTTCTTTTGGGAGGGATGCAAGTTCGATTGGTTAGGTTAGGAGGAGTGAAAGTTGCTGGACTAAATTTCAATCATAGGGAGCAGATTGTATCAGAACCATTCGGATTTGCATTCCTCACAAACGGCTGCTCTCTTGAAGAGGCCCTCTTCACAGCAATGCCCACCTTCTCTCGCACGGAATACGTTAACGCTTGCTTTTGTTCTGATATTGAAGCTCGTGTTTATACTCGAGAGGACCACGCGTTGACAGCGGGCTACCCCTTTTCTTCCTGTGTCTCTCCACGAGCCGTGTTGACGGTGGATTGTAGGAGCGTAGATATCTGGATGCCAGTTATTGAATTCAGGAGACGATAGAAACATTTTATTACAAAACACACATGTACTATAATTAAAGTAAATCGTATTCCTCTCGGGCAGGAGTACTGATAATGATCGAACTTGCGCCCCACTTCGCACAGACCAATTACACGGAGGGTAGTCGGGTCACACACTGCCCAAATGATACAGGGTAATTCTGGAGCAACGCCCGTCAAGGAGATGCGCTGGCACCCCGTGGCGAGGACAGACCTTCGCATTGCCTCACCCGATTTTTATGGTTTTTTTTCCGGAAAAAGGTACGAATCCTGGGCCGAACGTAGCGAATTGAAGTCGACCCTCCGCAGTCGAGGGTGAATTATCCATTACAGCGTATTAAGAAACCCTTTTCTTCATCGTATCGAAAGGGAAGTGGTGCCAATGGATTCCTAATGTTTTTCTGACGAAAATCATACCAAATGTCATGCAAATCGGACTACTTTGACACAAGCTATTTGTATTCCCTATGTAAAAGTTGTCCGATTTCCACGACATTTGTAATGATTTTCATCGGAAAACCCCAAGGAATCCATCGGCGACACTTCCATATCCATACGATAGGGAATAACGAATTATTTTATTTCCTAACCAGATACAGGGTAATTATGGAGCAACGCCCGTCAAGGAGATGCGGCGGCCTGGTACCCCGTGGCGACGACAGCCCTTCGCTGTGCCTCACCCGATTTTTATGGCTTTTTCCGGAAAAAGGTACGAATCCTGGGCCGAACGTAACGAATTGAAGTCGACCCTCCGCAGTCGAGGGTGAAATATCCATTTGAGCGTATTAAGAAACTCTTTCCTTCATCGTATCGAAGGAGAAGTGACGCCAATGGATTCCGGGCGTTCTCCCGATTAAAATCATGCCAAGTGTCGTGGAAATCGGACAACTCTTACATAAGGAATACAAATTGCTTGTGTCAAAGTAGTCCGATTTGCATGACATTTGGTGTGATTTTCATCAGAAAAACATAAGGAATCCATTGGCACCACTTCCCTTTCGATACGATGAAGAAAAGGGTTTCTTAATACGCTGTAATGGATAATTCACCCTCGACTGCGGAGGGTCGACTTCAATTCGCTACGTTCGGCCCAGGATTCGTACCTTTTTCCGGAAAAAAAACCATAAAAATCGGGTGAGGCAATGCGAAGGTCTGTCCTCGCCACGGGGTGCCAGCGCATCTCCTTGACGGGCGTTGCTCCAGAATTACCCTGTATCATTTGGGCAGTGGGTGACCCGACTACCCTCCGTGTAATTGGTCTGCGCGAAGTGGGGCGCAAGTTCGATCATTATCACTACTCCTGCCCGAGAGGAATACGATTTACTTTAATTATAGTACATGTGTGTTTTGTAATAAAATGTTTCTATCGTCTCCTGAATTCAATAACTGGCATCCAGATATCTACGCTCCTACAATCCACCGTCAGCACGGCTCGTGGAGAGACACAGGAAGAAAAGGGGTAGCTCGCTGTCGACGCGTGGTCCTCTCGAGTATAAACACGAGCTTCAATATCAGAACAAAAGCAAGCGTTAACGTATTCCGTGCGAGAGAAGGTGGGCATTGCTGTGAAGAGGGCCTCTTCAAGAGAGCAGCCGTTTGTGAGGAATGCAAATCCGAATGGTTCTGATACAATCTGCTCCCTATGATTGAAATTTAGTCTAGCAACTTTCACTCCTCCTAACCTAACCAATCGAACTTGCATCCCTCCCAAAAGAACCGGCCATCCGAGCGTAGAAGCAAGTGCGAAATAAAAGTAACGGTGCGCTTCTCGATACCGCAGATGTACCTACCTAAGTAGCATTTCTGACGGAAAAAAATTGTCCAGCCTTTGGGCCTGGCGTAGACCTTTGGCAGGTAGGTATCTATTTCAAAAGGCAGTGCCACAAGTGGAGCCAGTAAAACCGTCCGCGGTCCGTGCTATACCAGACAGTTTTCTTCCAGTGAAAATAAAGTGTATACATTAAAGCTTATTGAATTTGTCTTGGAACGCACTATCAACTCAGGTGTTCAAAAAAAATAGTTCCATTTGAAAAACCGAACTTGACCATCGTATCTTTTAAAATAATAATCGATAAAAAAATTCGTTCGCGCTAATTAATTGGCCCCCTCGAACCATGCAATTCCCTATTTTTTTTATATTTTTATCTCCTATAGTTTAGGAGAAAACCGGCTGTCCAGTCTTAGGTGGGACACCCTGTATACATGTTCAACACCCTGTATATATGCCGACTGTCGCTGCCGTGTATACATGTTTCGGGACCCTGTATATATGTCGACTGTTGCTACCGTTTATCATTTACTTGTCGCCCGGCTATTCCAAACTAATCTGAAACTTATTTCATTAATATCTCATCACGCCTGCAATATTTTCTAAATTTAAAGGCATTTTTCTTATGTAAACCGCATATAAGCTTTCGAATAAGACCAATTTCAATAAAATCGGTCCGTCGCATGACAAAGATATCGTAATACCGTCTCATGGAATTGTCGGAAATGGTAGGATTTTCTTCTTCTTCTTCTTCACCAAGCCAAATTTTCGTCAACATAGTACGTATTACGCGTTACACGCACACCTTCAACCAACAGATACTAACACATGTTTCGTTCGTCGACTCTCCGGATCATTCCGCAGGGTATACAGGGTGTCCCAAAAATGCTGCGGTTCCTTGAAGGGGGTGATTCAGGGGGTGATTGCAAATAACTTTTTCCTTTGCGAAAATTCTCTCCGAGGTTTCGTTAACGAGATAATAACAAAAAGCACTGACCAATCAGAGCGCGAGCCTTCCGCTGGAGCTCCCGCGCTAGCGTGGCCGCGCGCCGGGCCGCGCTGCGACCATGAACAAGCAAGGCGGCATGCACCGAAGGAAATTGCGTAGAATCGCAAATGAAAAAGATGTAACAAAAAAATCGAAACTTTTGCCATGGTTTGTTTTGCATTTAAAGTGAACAATGAAAAAAGGATAAATTGATGAAAATCACGTGTAACGTAAAAAGACGAATACACATTTGTTTTTTTTTTAGAAGAATCGAAAATAATAATTATTTGGAGTGAGAGGATAAGGAACACGTAAATTTCCTTTTTTAATAACGTACAAACGAAAAGGTAATGCAACAGGGAACGAGTGAAAAGTGATCGTAGTTCGTTATTGTGATAAAAATCCGTAGTTCAATAACGGCCAACACTGTTGTTGATAATGAATAAATCCGTTTAAAAACTGCGAAGAAAAATTTACGTACGGAAATTTGGAGAATTATCGCCGGAAATAAGCCACAGCCTGCGTTAGGCTTAAAAAATAATAGTCGCCAATAATGTAACTAAAACTCACCCTTTCGGAAATTCACCTGCAGCTTAAAAACCTGTGTCACTAGGTCACTGAACCGATCCTGGTCATCGACAGACGCGCCGAGTGCACAGCTGATCTCAGGTACACGACAACATCCAAAGTTAAGGGTCGTAACGTCAAGTGCGTCCGGGTTAATGCACCGAATATTCACTTCACTGCACGCCTACTAACACTGACCACTTAATTTATTATTCATGGAACGTGTTGTTCCTACGTTATACCAATTGGTGGAAATGAATTTTTCTTGGCGTTCGGAGCCGTGGGTAATCTCGCACAAATTCTCACGCTGCAGCACTTGCGTCCCCGTTGTTCGGGAGGTACACCCAGAACATCGCCTAATACTCTTGAGCAGAGAACATTTCTGCGACGTGATTGCTTGCTGACTGACAAGATTTTTTCCAAGCGACTTCTTCTACCCCCAAAAAGTTTCTCTCGTTCCATTATGAGTTGATCCCCACCAGGCCAAGAGACTTCAGGTAAAAAGAAGCCAGCACATTTTCAAAGCACACGTGCTTCGCAGAAGTGCAACGAACGGACTATCGTGCACTTTTACAAAAGTCCGCATTCCGTCCTTTTACTGCCAATGTACCACCCATTGCTTCGAGGTAGGCAACAGACACCACGTGTTTCGGTTCGAAAGGGTCCGAAGAGAAGAGAAACAGAAAGTCCTCGAGTTGCTATAAAGCAGCGCTGCACAAGGAGCTGTTTTCGGCGCCTAGCGGCGAGCATCCCACCTTTCCTGTTGCTAAGGTCAGAATCGGTGAGGAGAACTGCAGTAGTGTATGTGCGTGTTCGTAGGCTCGTAGCATAGGTATATATGACTGGGTTCCTTGTGGGGCCCCAGTGCAGAACAGGTCCCGTAATAAAATTCGGGGGGGTCATGAAATTTCCAAAACATTTGCTACTGCCGGCATTTGGTATGACTTGAACCAAATTTTAATTAAGGATATATATCATTTATAAGTCGGAAAGTTATATATAAATAAATATATACACGAAAACAGCTCCTTGTGCAGCCCTGGTTTAGGTATTAGCGCGCCATGCTGTTGGTAACTGTTTTTGCTGCACTAAATATTCAATTCGTGGTGTGAGAGAACTCGTGTTTAAAAGAAGGGAACATTTTAAATTATAATCTTCCCCCGAATTTTATTACGGGACCTGTTCTGCACTGGGGCCCCACAAGGAACCCAGTCCATATATACCTATGCTACGAGCCTACGAACACGCACATACACTACTTCAGTTCTCCTCACCGATTCTAACCTTAGCAACAGGAAAGGCGGGTTGCTCGCCGCTAGGCGCCGAAAACAGCTCCTTGTGCAGCGCTGCTATAAAGAAAAAAATTCTGTTTCCTGTTTCCGATACCCAGAGTTCACGTCTGCTACGAGGCGGAACCAACTAAGCCATAAATTACCCAAAACTGTAGGAAACCGTTGTCTACCGTCGACTAGCGAGACAATACGGTCATAAACCGCGACCCTAGCGAAATGCTCTGGCCGATAGCCTTATTTCTCGCGTAGTCAATCATTCGCTCTGCGAACGAAAATTAGAGACAGATAGACTTTCCAGAAACGAAAAGAAATCGGGAAGCAATCGTGCGAAGAAAGTGCACGTGTCAAGGAATTCGGTACAAGAACATCCGCGATGTCCGATCAAATAGATCTTCGTCAAGTGACGAAATTCGATGGATCGAATTTCCAAATGTGAAAGTTACAGATAAAAAACGTTCTTATGGCAGATGGCCTCCTTGACTTGACCACTGGAGTGATCAAGGAGCCAAATGTGGCAAAAACAGACAAGTTGTGGATGGCATGGGCCAAGGAAAACGCCAAGGCAATGTTCGCGATATCCGCGTCCATGGAAGGTTCGCAGTTGGAATACCTTCTCACATGCGACACAGCGGAGGCCATGTGGAAGAAGATTGGGGACCTACACGAGCAAAGGATCGAATCAAGCAAGCTGCTCCTGATGACGAGGTGCCACGACTACAAAATGTCGACCACAGACGCTGCCGCCCAGCATATCACGAAGGTGGAAAATATGGCCAGGCAGCTGAAGGACTTGGGTGAGCCACTGTCAGATTGTACAATAATGGCCAAGATCCTTGGCAGTTTGCCACCTAGGTACGGTGCACTCGTCACTGCTTGGGACAGCGTCGAGCCGGAGAAACAAACAATAGAGAAGCTGACCCAGCGATTAATCAAAGAAGATGCGAAAGGGACATCTAGCGACGAGACCACCACAGCGTTGGCAGCGGTGAGCCAGCCTGCAAAGAAGCAGCAGCTCAGCAGCAGTCATCGAGAGCAGAAACCCTTCAAGAAGCAGAATGCAGGAATCAAATGTTTTGCTTGTGGAAAGGAAGGCCACATGGCGAGATCCTGCCGTTCCCGACAGAAGGTGAGCAGCAAGACTGATAAAAACGACAATGCCAAATCCGAGTCGTCCAGCTACGCCGCATTCACAGCAACGACAGTCAATGCAAAGGAGGAAGAGGACCATGAAGTTGCACGCGAGACTGAAGATGCATGGATAACGGACAGCAAAGCATCGAAGCACATATCTTGTAGAAGGGATTTGTTTTCAGTTTTCAGGCCATCCTCAGGAGAGACAGTAGCCCTGGGCGACAACACCCCATGCGAGGTGATAGGCAAAGGGACGATACTCCTTGAAACATTAATCAACAATGAATGGGTGGAAGGTAGACTGGAAGATGTCCTCTACGTTCCAGCGATGCAGAAAAATCTCTTCTCGGTGGGAGCATGCACCGAAAGAGGTTACCAGGTACTGTTCGAGAAAAATTCTGTCTCAATATACAAAAATAATCAAGTTATGACAAAAGGCACAAAGCAGCCAAACAATGTATGTCGAATGCTGTTCCGTGTATCAAAACAAAATGAAGCAAATTCAGCTTCAGTCAACAGCTTAAGATTATGGCACGAAAGGTTTGGGCATATAAACCTGAAAAGCCTGAAAGAACTGGTCAACAAAGGACTGGTGGACGGGGTCCAAATAAGTGATGAAACAAACTTCTTTTGTGAGGCTTGCCAGGAGGGCAAACAGCATAGGGAACCCTTCGAGAAGAAGCCCACAGAAGAGAGGAAAACCAAACCGGGAGAGAAGATACATAGCGATGTTTGTGGGCTCATGTCGGAACCATCAGTGGGAGGTGCAAGATATTTTGTCCTTTTCAAGGACGACTGTTCAGCTTATCGATATGTTTACTTTCTGAAACATAAAGAAGAGGTTTTTGACAGGTTTGTAGAGTTCAAAAATCTGATAATGAACAAATATGGTCGTAGAGTAAAAGTACTCCGGTCGGACAACGGTTTGGAGTACTGCAACACCCGGATGGGGGCATTCATAGCCGCCAATGGGATCGAGCATCAGACCAGCGCACCGTACTCTCCAGAGCAAAACGGAAGGGCGGAACGAGAAATGAGGACGATCGTGAAAAGCGCCCGCTCCATGATCTTTGCAAGTGGAGCACCTAGAAGACTGTGGGCTGAGTCGGTGAACACAGCAACATACGTCTTAAATCGTACACCGACGTCGCAGGTAAAGGAAACAACTCCATACGAGATATGGACGGGAAAGAAGGCAGACCTGTCACACGTGCGGATTTTTGGCTGTGAAGCTTTCCTGCACATACCTGATGTGCATCGGAACAAGTGGAATCCAAAGGCAAGGAAACTTGGGTTTGTGGGATATGATAACCACAGCCCGAAGAATTACAGACTCTATGACCCACAAGCAAATAGAGTGCTGATCGCCAGAGACGTTGTCTTTAACGAGCTCCACTACGCAAAGAAGCCTTCGAGTACTGACCTCCTTTTACCTTTTCTAGACAGCGAGTCGAGAGAAGGTGACCAGCAGGACGAAATCCCAAACGAGACGCGGAGTGGAGAGCGAACTGGGCTGCGGGATCGCAACAAACTCTCTGCACCACAGCGATACCAAGCCAGCGTAGTCCTTCTGAACGAACCACAGACATATGAAGAGGCGATGACCTGCGAGGAATCGGAGGACTGGAAGAGGGCCATCGAAGAGGAGCTCGAGTCGCACAAGCTGAACGACACCTGGAAACTCACCACGCTGCCTCAAGGAAGAAAGGTGGTGGGAAGTAAGTGGGTGTTTAAAATCAAGCACACCGAAGACAGTGACATAGTGAAATACAAAGCCCGTCTATGCGTGAAAGGTTTCTCACAAGTGCCGAATGTGGACTATCGCGAAACGTTCTCACCGGTAGTGTGTTATGACTCAATTCGTGTGTTATTGGCGAATGCAGCAAATTTCGATCCAGAAATAGGACAATTCGACATAAAAACTGCTTTCCTGCATGGCGAACTGTGTGAGGACATATATATGTCCGTTCCGAAAGGTGTTAGTATAGAGCGTAAAGACGTAGTTTGTAAACTCAACAAATCATTATATGGGCTAAAGCAATCGTCACGTAGTTGGAACAAGAAATTTGATGAATTCCTTAGGTCTTTTAGACTCGCGCCAAGTGAAGCGGACAAATGTGTCTACCGTAGAGAATTCGAAGACGGGACAGTGTATCTTACCCTCTACGTGGACGACGCACAGTGGGCCGGATTCACTTATTTGACGCCATTTTGGTCTTTTCTTTAAGATATCGAAATGAAATTAATACCAAAAAATAGGATAAAATTATTCCTTTCTAATGATGTATAATTTAATATTTTCCACATTCATTTATTTATTTATTTTTAATTTTTTGTAACTTAATTTTGAAAAAAAAAAATTGAAAACTATTCATTTGGTACTTTATTTAATGCCCTTTTCAGTGGTTAAATCTAATGTTGGGGAAACTTTTTGTTTTCAAGTTATAAGGAAAAGTCGAAAAATAAAGGAATTCCGCCAAATATCGTTTTGTTTAAATTAAAGGCCAATTTTTTGCGCTAAACATCATCTCGTGATAATAATTAATGTAAATAATCTATTAAAAAATAATTCTGAAAGCAGTCAGGAAAATTGCGACATTTTTTAAAATTGACAAGGAATATCTTTCAAGTCCCAACGAGTCCCGTATCTTTACAGGGTGGAATCTTTTCAGTGCACCTTACTCTACAAATCATGCAAGAATCACTTCCGACTTCGTCCGATTTCGAGAAATATTTCGGTTTGAAGTCATCAGCGTCGCGTCATTTTCTTCACGTTCATGCGTTACATCCTTCCTCGAAGGAATTGTTTAGATTATCGGCACTTGAAATGTTTATGCTGTGATGCAGATAAGCTTTCGACTCAGTCCTCTATTTTCCATTTCCAAGCAGTTGAAACTGTACCAGCAGAGACTGCACAGTGACGTTTACAAACCATTTCCCACAGATTTTAAAGTTGCATTCTAATTTTTATAAGTTTTTATCACTTTAAATTTTATTTTGTTCAGTTTGTGTTTAATATATTATATATGTGTATACATATATCTTAGTGTGTTTAGTGTATATTAATGCGTTAGTGTATAGTACATATATATATCTTTCGTTTAGTTAAGTTTAAGATATAGTTAAATTCTATTTTCTTTTACATCTATACCTACCACATTTCATCTAACTTGTATTTGGTAAGTAATTTGTTACATCATCTATTTCTAAAGCATCTTCTATTTCTCACTTGCAACGTTTGCATTATTCAGACTCTTAATTATTTGAGAAGTATGGAAGAATTTCGTAAGCATAAGGACTTATACTCGCTACTAAGAAATGCATCACAAGATATGGGGGATTACTTATTTTTGTATAAAAGAATAAGTGAAAAGATTCAGATTTCAGCACAAAATTTGAGCATATTAAAAACTGCATTGAAAAAATTTGCTTGGAGATTGAAGCAGAGGTGGGTTCAGTCTCAGTATAAAGAAACCTTATTTTTTAAACGCAATGAAGAATGGTTAGACAAAGATTTTGTTTACCCGAATACAATACTCACTGAAATTCCAACCACAAGCCATTCAACATCAGTAGCAACAAGTTCAAGATCATCTATAATTCAAATACGGAAAGGAAAAAAAACATTGTTAGGGTGTAGCAGTAGTGAACGTTTACGAAGAGCTCGCTCCTTAGTTAACAACTTCTCCTTAGAATTTGAGTTTTATAACTCGTGGAATGCATGAAAAGTCCCGCTTACTTCAATGTCTTCAGACAAACAAATACAGGGACAATATTCAGGCACTTATTGGAAAAAAACTAAGGAAAGAAAAAGTGTTTACAACAGAAACAGCCTTAAACATTTTTATCACAGCTGAACTATCCAAAAATCAGTATATAACAATTAGAAACGAGGCAATAAAATGTAGAAATAACCAATGGCCCTCTTATTTTAAACTATTGCAGGAAATACAGAATTGCTACCCTCCAAAAAATACAATAGAAATTGGGGAAACTTATGCCAAAGTGGAGTTGCAAAGTTTGCTGGACCATACAGTATCAAGAATATTGAAAACTTTCAAGACAGTACCGGAAAATAATACCAAACTAATTCTTACTTGCAAGTGGGGTTGCGATGGAGCCTCAGGGCAATCAAGATACAAACAAATGGTCCAAACTGATAGTGAAGTCAATGAAGACACCGTTTTTGTTTCCAGTTTGGTGCCCTTGAAGCTCCATAACAAATTAAGTTTAGAAATTTTATGGGAAAATCCACGCCCTTCTTCGTCGTGGTTTTGTCGGCCAATAAAATTTCACTACGTAAAAGAAACTGTAGAGATTATAGATTCAGAAATAAATTCAATTAAGAATGAAATAGAAAACTTAAAATCCAATGCCATAAACAATGTTGAAATAGAATATGCTATGATGCTCACAATGGTTGACAATAAAATATGTAATACCACAACGGGTACCACATCTGCGATGCGTTGCTATATCTGCAACGCAAAGCCATTAGAGATGAACAAGTTGGAATTAGTATACACCAAACCGTGCAACACCGATAATTATTCTTTTGGCATTTCATCCCTTCATGCTTGGATCCGTTGTTTCGAATGCCTATTACATATATCGTACAATATGCCATTTAAAAAATGGGCAGCAACCACACTAGAAATGAAGAAGCTGAAAGCTGAAAGGAAGGAGAAAATTCAAAAGTTGTTTAGACAAAAACTGGGACTACTCGTTGACTTTGTAAAGCAAGGATGGGGGTCCTCTAACGATGGCAATACTGCTCGACAATTTTTTACGAACGCCGAAATTTCCTCAGAAATAACTGAAATTGATGTCACATTAATAAAACGGTTTCATGAAATACTTCAAGTAATTTCATCATCGCATAAAATAAATCCTACAAAATTTCAAAAATATGCGCTAGAGACAGCAAGGTGCTTTGTAAAAAATTATAGCTGGTATTATATGCCAGCTTCAGTACATAAATTACTCATCCATGGAGCAGATATAGTGAAACATGCACTACTTCCGATCGGTCAGTTATCTGAAGAGGCACTGGAGACGAGGCACAAAGATTTAAAAAAAAAATAGAAACAGAAGTAGCAGGAAAATTTCAAGGATCGCCACAAATGAAGATACATTTTTCAGATTGCTTTTAACGTCAGATCCATATATGTCTACCGCAAGAACAAAATCGAGCAACAAAAAACCGAAAACATTAGACCCAGAAGCTGCAGAACTTATAGTCCAATGAAAGAAAGGACGCCTGTCCTTTACTGGTATATATTACGTTATATATCATTGAAAGAGAATTATTTTTTTAATTTTCAGTTCCAATTTCATTATGATATTTTTTAGGACTCAAGTGTTATAAAAACATGTCGTCGCATGAACGTGAAGAAAATGACGCGACGCTGATGACTTCAAACCGAAATATTTCTCGAAATCGGACGAAGTCGGAAGTGATTCTTGCATGATTGTATAGAGGAAGGTGCACTGAAAAGATTCCACTCTGTAAAGATACGGGACTCGTTGGGACTTGAAAGATATTCCTTATCAATTTTAAAAAATGTCGCAATTTTCCTGACTGCTTTCAGAATTATTTTTTAATAGATTATTTACATTAATTATTATCAGAAGATGATGTTTAGCGCAAAAGATTGGCCTTTAATTTAAACAAAACGATATTTGGCTGCATTCCTTTATTTTTCGACTTTTCCTTATAACTTGAAAACGAAAAGTTTCCCCAACATTCGATTTAACCACTGAAAAGGGCTGTAACGTCCCACTATTTTTTCGCGCCGGTATTATAACAAGTCTGTCTCCCAAATCACTCTTGATTCGAGACCACGTCTCACCCCCTTTCTAACACCCTCCAAGCCAAAACCACGCTCACCCCTTTCCAATTAAAACTCCCAAAATCCATCAAATCAGATGAGTGCTCTCTTGTCAAAAGCCCAAGCAAAAACCCCGGAAGTCCTTGCGGCTAATAGTTCGTGCAAATGAAAAACCCCCCAGAGGTCTTATTCTATTGTCCGCGCGTTCCAATTGTGGACACTTATTTCATACGACAAAGAAACCCGGAAATGATACCGCGGCGCGTGCCACGGTGCATACCGCGCATACCCTTCGCCCGTAACAATCTTCCGAAAATCATATAAATACCCGGGCCCAAGAGGCCGTGAACTCTCTTCTACTGACACCAGTGGTCAATAACGTGTGTTATCGAAAAGTATTCGGAAAATTTAAACAGTGTTACACTCTACGATCTACGACAACTACTGTAAGCGATTAATACTACTAAAATTACATTGTGTATCACCTTCATACCATTTACTATTTTATAACAATAACGCCTATTGCGTTTCATATATTATTTACTTGTATTAACTCTTATTGCATTTCGTATTTCTTTCTTACTAAAGCTTATTGCTCGTATTATTGTACTTTCTTAACGCCTATTGCGTTTCATATATTATTTACTTGTATTAACTCTTATTGCATTTCAAATTGCTTTCTTTCGTTTGTTCGCATGTATTCATGTTCATCATCTTATATTATTATTCTTGTTACTGCATAAAGCGCCATCGCGGTGCATATATACGTGCTTAAAGCTAATAAACCGCTTTGCTTTAAACCTCGCTTCATATTATTGTGTTTACCCTGTGGCCGCGGAGATTCCAAGCCATAACGGACTGCAGCAACAGCTGATCTCGGTTCGCGAACTCAAGTGTTCTTATAGTGTTTACCAACGTTCTTTTGTATGGGCCGCGTATAGCCAGGTGACTAGACAGATTTCGCGGAACCGTTACGTGTGATTTCTTATATGGATGCATCGGTAAATCCAATTACCAAACAGAAACAAAAACCAACAAGTGTTCTAACGGGTGTTCCCCCAGTATAATTTCGCCTTTAAACCTCCCTGGTCGCCGAGTGTGCAGGATTCAAGATCCTCGCCTCCAATCCCTCTACTCCGAGTGTGCAGGATTCAAGATCCTCGCCTCCAATCCCTCTACCCCGAGTGTGCAGGATTCAAGATCCTCGCCTCCAATCCCTCTACTCCGAGTGTGCAGGATTCAAGATCCTCGCCTCCAATCCCTCTACTCCGAGTGTGCAGGATTCAAGATCCTCGCCTCCAATCCCTCTACCCCGAGTGTGCAGGATTTAAGATCCTCGCCTCCAATCCCTCTACCTCGAGTGTGCAGGATTCAAGATCCTCGCCTCAACTTCATTAACCCCACAGTGTCATTGTCCCCATAGACCTCCACCCGGGACGTGACAGGGCATTAAATAAAGTACCAAATGAATAGTTTTCAAATTTTTTTTTTCAAAATTAAGTTACAAAAAATTAAAAATAAATAAATAAATAAATGTGAAAAATATTAAATTATACATCATTAGAAAGGAATAATTTTATCCTATTTTTTGGTATCAATTTCATTCCGATATCTTAAAGAAAATACCAAAATGGCGTCAAATAAGTGAATCCGGCCCACTGTGCGACGGCTTAGTGATAGCCTCAACGAAGAGAGCAATAAGCGCGATAATGGCAGCGTTGCGGAGAAATTTTGAAATTACGATAGGAAACTCCAAACGGTTCGTAGGACTAGAAATAGAGCGCGATCAAAAGAAACGAAAAATATGTATCCACCAATGTGAATACATAACGAAAATGCTAGAACGTTTCAGTATGGGGGATTGTAGGACAAACAGGGTTCCTGCAGACCCTCACGTCCACCTAAGAGCAGGTTCGCAGACTAGTAACACTCAAAACCAAAAGCTGCCCTACCGCGAATTAATAGGTTCATTAATGTTCACAGCAATCGTAACTCGACCAGACATTGCGTACGCTGTAAACGCTGCGAGTACACACTTGGCTAACTATGATAATTCCCATTGGGAGGCAGCAAAACGGATACTGCGATACCCACGATACACGCGTGAACTAGGTATAGAATACTCTTACGGAGAGAGCGAGACTGTAGACTTGACGGGATATTCTGACAGCGACTATGCGGGGGATATCGAATCCCGCTGTTCGACAACGGGGTACGTCTTAGTTTATTACGTTTACCATTTTTACCGTTTAGTACGTCTTAGTTTAGTAATAGTTAGTTTTTTATGCGGAAAACTATCTACAGTACGCGTCCGTGGCAGCGTATGCGCCAGCATGGGACAAAACAAAATTAAATAAATTCAACTTGAACTGGGTTTTATACTTCTTGTAATTCTCTATCGGAATATGTACTGTGCCCCGATGAAAAGAAGTCGGTCGAAATGTCACAGGGGCAAGAGGGGTTCTTCGCTCGCATTGGCTCTCGCCGCTCGTGTCCTGTTTGCTTACTTTGTATTCGTCGACGTTGTCGCGCCACCCAATTCTATTCGGACCCTGATTCGGACCCTAGAGTTTCTCAACCGACTTCTTTTCATCGGAGCACAGTATATTGGGCACATGCTGCAGATGTGAGTCGATGTTACAAAGTAATAGAAGTAGAGTGGATCGAAAAAATGGTAAATATTTTGTCCGCTACTGTATATTCAATATTTCATTGAAATCCGTTCAGCCGTTAAGGCGTAAAAGGAGGACAAATAAACAGACAACGTTTCACTTTTATACATTAGTAAGGAAGTAAGGATAAGAATATGAATAAAATACAATACGGAAAGGAAGCTGCAAAAGAAGCTACAGAAAGCGTTCACCAAAACCTCCCAGTTTCTTATAACGACGTTAAAAAAATATCTACATAAGAAAAACTATGAATACTAGAACATCAAATAGATGCAATTAAGACCACAAAAACTTTCGGATGTTAGAAAAAATATATTTGAAAACCCACAACCACATCTCGAAGATCGAAGAAATCAAATAATTCTCAATGTCTTATCAGACCATTCCAAGTTAACCCACCAATATTCAAGTTAAGGGGGTATTCTAGTCTAAAACGTTAAAAAAAACAATTTTGTTTGCATTTTCTTAAAGTATATGTGTTCGAAAACATGTATGTGTTACATGGGGCCTTTAAGTCCATTTCGTGCTGGCTGTCCTCGCGTCGCTTTCCTTCGAATAGGCGATTCAGCGGAATCGCCTTGCACGTGGCGGTCACGTTGCATGGAGCCGCGGAGCGACAGCCATAGGGACAACGTGACCGTTGCCGGCTCGGGCCCCGGAAATTTCCAGAGAAGGAAGCGATCGACAACTGCCGACGGGGCAGTTTCCCCCATTCGTGAGAATTATTCGAGGCGCGGCCCGCCACCGCGAGACTTTGTAAAATAGTCGTCTTAGAGAGCTCGATCCAGGATGTATCGACGGACAGACGTTCCGTCCAGAAATCGCGACATTATCTCCGCGTCTATCTCGCGAACCGCGCTGGGCCGAACAGGTCAAGCGAAGAGTAACTGCATCCAACATACCGAGAAACGGCGTCACCGGGAGGGCCTTTACACACCGATCCGGATCACTGCGACCGCGAAGACTGAGACATAGCGAGTGATCTGGACAGCGTAATCAGGGAGTTCGATGGACGACGAGCCGACGTGCCGTCCGGAACCGCGATCTCATCTCCATGCATAGTTTTGTGAATCGCGCTCGGCCGAACAGGTCAGGCGAAGTGCATCTCCGTCTGACGCACCGAGAAATGGCACGCACCGGGAGTGCACTTACGCGCCGTTACGGACCACCGTGACCGTGAAGCAGATCAACGGAGCAAGCGAGCGAACCAGGTAGGTGTCGAGTTCACCGACTTCCATGCGTTACCCGAGAACAGCGCGAGCGACCACGACCCACGATAGACACACTGGCACGCGAGCGATAACAGAGACGGAGCGCCGTCTCAAGGGTATGTTCTTATCATTTCTATGCTTTCTTTAAGAATATATTTTACTTTTGATTGTTTCTCCTTTAATTCCTGTGTACTCGCTTATTCAACCCCGCATTACCTTCCTCTTCCCTGGTAAGTATAGTCAAGGCGTGCTTTAGCACCTCAAAAGAGCAAGAACCCGATAAATCATTCCAACCTCTCGGGGTGATTTACAAAAAGTCCCTTCAGGACGTAACATCTGCAAAAGGATTTGTTTGAATTGGTAAAGTTATCTTATGTTAGTTATACATAGATGTTTGAAGAACATTCGCAGTTGCGACGTACAGCCAGAAAAACTTTAAATGTTTTTTTCTCGAAACCTCATTTCTTGAAATGACGTACACAATATTTAAAGTTCCAGTGTGTAAGCGTTGGACCGGTTGGGTCGGGTGATGCTATGCAGGTGCCCCAGACAGGCGGGTCCTTGTTAAGGCGACCACACACGCTCCGGCCGTAATGCCCCCACACATGCCAGGCTGGCTGGATGGTGCATTCACACGTTCCGTCCGGCCTGACAGTATTTTAAATTTTTGAAATTTTGTTTCCTGCGCTTCATCTCGATAAAACAGTATCATAATGGATGAAAAAAATGAGTCCTTGAATCAAAACCTAAAAACTTGGAGCGTTAAAATGCTTTTTTAAAATATTTTTTGCGACTATTTTTCGCGGAGAGACAGCCATTTCAAAATGGCCAAAATTTTCGGGAAATTGCAGTGTTCCTTTAATTTTGTCAAGCAGTGTATTTCTATTTTCAGTTTACTTTATTATTATTCACATTATTAACAACCATTATTCACATTCCAGTAGATATGCATTTCCTGAAATATTCAAAACATTTTCACTGCCCGAAACGTCGAAGCTGCAACCTACTCGACACAGTGGGTCTGCTCCAAAGTACATTCGGTCTGCTTGGTTTTTTCGGACCGTTCGGAAAAATTCGAGCTACTCGGTTCTTTCGGACCGATAGGTTTTTACAGGTACTCAGCTCGGTTCGGCTCGGTTTCTCCTACTGAAATCTACTGAGATGCCGCCTGGTACTCCATCGCGAGGACAACACCCTCAAGTGTCTCACCAAATTTTATGGCTTTCGACCCTCGAAGGGATTGGAATATAATTTATAATATGAATCGAAGTACTACAAAGATGTCCCGATCCAAGTTAGGGCAGCCGTGAGGAAGGTGGTAAATAAGAGGGTGGTTTTTATTGGGTAAACCCGCAACACGCGAGGAGTCCCACATAACCCCGGCGGTGTCGCCGGGGTATGCATAAATGCATTTTCCCCCCTTTCCCAAAAACAAAAAAAGGGGGTTGGAATATTAAGAAGTGAGAAATGTCCAGGATTTCCGCATTTCTCATCAGATCTTTGCGAAAACGACGCCAATCGATTCCTTATATTTGGCCAATGAAACTAACACCAAGAACGACGTAATTCGGAACATAATAAAGGAAATTTCATGAAAAATTCGTTACAAATAGTCCGATTTACATGAAATTTGGTATGATTTTAATCGGAAAAGCAGAAGGAATCCATCGATGTCATACTTCCGTATCGATACGATACAGAATAAATAATTATTTTATTACTGAAACAGGTATGAAACCTCAGCCGACCGCGGAAAATCGAGATCGATCCCTCGCAGTCGAGAGTGAAATATCCATTAAGCGAAACAAAATGAGGTTTGGAAATACGGAGGGGAAGAAGTGGAAAAGTGGTTGTGGGTGCTGTGCAAGAGGGTATGGAGGGGGGAAGCGTGGCCGGAGGGTTGGAAGGAAGGGGTGGTGGTGCCGGTGGTGAAGAAAGGGGCCGGGGAAAGCGTAGAAGACTATAGGGGGATCACTCTGACTCAGACGGTATATAAGATATATGCGTCGGTGCTGGCGGAGAGACTTAGGGTCGAGGTGGAAGAAAAGAAGTTGTTGCCACCGAGACAGGCGGGGTTTAGGAAGGGGGTGGGTTGTGTCGACCACATCTACACTCTCAATTACCTAATAAATAGGAAAATAGGGAGAAAAGAAAGGAAGTTAGTGGGGATGTTTATAGACATGAAGGCCGCTTTCGACTCGGTGGACGGGGAGGTTTTAATAAAGGCTATGAGAGGTAGGGGGTGAGGGAGGGGCTGGTGGTAAGATGTGAGGAGACACTTAGGGAAACGATAGGAAGGGTCAGGGTGGTTGAAGAGGAGGGGGAGAGATTCTGGACCGCCAGGGGAGTGAGACAGGGGTGGCCACTTTTTTTTTTCTTTTTACTTGGAGGAAATCCCCACGGATACCCCTCGTCCGCGGGGGCGGGCAGGGGGTTATGTGGGACTCGAACCCACTAAAACCTCCAAGCTGGTCTACCTCGTGTGCGGAGTTGCGCGCCTGAGGGGAAGGACTTGATGCGAGAACAAGCTAGCGATTCGTTCGCTGCCCTCCCCCCCTGCGCTAGGGGTGCCCACTGAGCCCAACCTTGTTCACGCTTCTGATTGCGGATATGGACGAAGAGTTGGGAAGGGGAGGGTGGGGAATAGTGAAGCTGGGGGATAGAAGGATTTATACCTTGGCCTACGCGGATGATGTAGCGGTGTTGGCGGAGGATGTGGTAGGGATGAAGGGGTCGATGAGGAAATTGGAAAAGTACGTGGACGGGAAGGGGTTACAGGTCAACGTGGGAAAAACAAAGGTGATGAGGTGTAGAAGGGGAGGGGGCAGGTGGGGGAAGGTGGTATGGAGATGGAAGGGAAAGGAGTTGGAGGAGGTACACAGTTTTAGATACCTAGGGTATACGGTGATGGGAAATGGAGGGCAGGAAGACACATAAAGGAGAGAGTAAGAAAGGGGGCGGCAGTGATGGGGCAGGTTTGGGGGATAGGAAAAAGGAAATGTGGGAAGGATTGGGGAAGAAGACTGTGGCTTTTTGACAAGCTAGTGTGGGCGGTAGTGAGCTATGGGGTGGAGGCGTGGGGGTGGAAATGTAGGGAAAAAGTGGAGGGGCTGCAGGAAAGGTATATGAAGTGGGTGTTGGGAGTGGACCGGAATACCCCGGGGTACATGGTGAGGGAGGAGTTGCAGAGGGGGATGATGAAAGGAGGGGCGGGGATGAGGGCGTGGGGGTATGAGAGGAAGCTGGAGGAGGGGAAAGGGGGAGAGTTAGCAAGAGAGTGTTGGGAGGAAATGAAGAGGAGGATGAGGAGGGGAAGGGTGCTACAGGGGTGGGAAGAAAAGAGGGAGCAGTATTTTAAGGACAAGGGGTGGACGGTGGAGGAGGTGGAAAGGGAGAGGGATAAGGGGGAGTTAAGGGGAGAGGAGTTGGTGGAGAGGGAAAGAAGGACACAGGAGGAGGAGAGGTGGAGGAGGATAGGAGAGGCGAAATATAACAAATGGTATGGGAGGGTGAAGGAAATGGGTGTGCCGGGGTATCTGAAGAAAGGGTGGGGGAGGATAGGTGGAAGAGGGTTGCAAGGTTTAGGTTAGGGAATGAGTTGAGGGAGGGGAGATAGTGGGAGGAGGAAGAGAAAAGGAGGTGTAGAGTGTGTGGGCAGGGAGAGGAATCGTGGGAGCATGTGTGGGAGGTATGTACAGGCTGGGGGGTGGAGAGGGGTTGGCAGAGTGCGATGTTGGAGGTGTTGGGAGATGACGGGGAGGGGGAGGAGTGAATGAGGAGATTGGAGGAAAGGAGAGAGCTGGGTGGGGTGGGAGCGTAGGGATGAGTGGGGGATTGTGAGCGGAAGAGGAAGCGTGCGGAAGCGGAGGTCCGAAAAGCGGAGGAGGGGGTGCGTTCGTGCGTGCGATGGGAGGGAAGAGCGAGCGAGCGAGCGGAGTTAAATTGTAAGATATAGGTTAAGATAGGAGTAAGTAGAATAAGGTAGATTTAAGGATAAACGGGTTTGGAGAAGGTTGTATGGGAGATTGGAACTCTTAGGGGAACAATAATAAAGATTATATATATTTAATGCTCTTCAAGCGATTTAAATCGCTTGTAGGGGAAAGTTTTAGTTTTCGATTATAAGGAAAACCCAAATAGTATTATTAGAATTTGTGACGAAATCTAGTTTAGTGAAACATTATTTTTCATTTATTATTAATTTATTCAACGGATTTATTCATTTCAGCGTATTAAGAAATTCTTTATTCTTTATTGTATCGATATGGAAGTGATACCGATGGATTCCTTATGTTTTTCCGATGAAAATCATACAAAATTTCATGTAAATCGGACTATTTTTAACAAATTCAGCTTGAAATTATAGAATTCGATTTTTCATGGAATTTCCCTCATTGTGGTCCGAATTATGACGTTCTTGGTGATAGTTTCATCGGCGAAACGTAAGGAATCGATAGACGTCCTTTTCGCAAAGATCTGATGAGAAATGCGAAAATCCTGGACATTTCTGACTTTTTAATGGTATTCCAACCCCTTCGAGGGTCGAAAGCCATAAAATTTGGTTAGACACTGGGGGGTATTGACCTCGCGATGGAGTACCAGGCGGCATCTCTGTGACAGACGTCGCTGGAGAATCACCCTGTATGTATACACTCAGTAGATTTCGGTAGGAGAAAGTTTATTTTTCCTGCGCAATCCGGACTGGGTAGGCCGGCCGGAGCAAATTCGAAAAACGATTTGGTCTACCTGAGGTCGCGGCCAGATCTGAACCGAACGCCACTTGAGACTCCCTATTCTTTCTAATGCCAAGTTCCTACTATTGCCCGATGAGAAGAAAGGAGACTACCCACAAGCTGAAATGTTACAGGGGCAAGGGGCAATATCCCCTCCAACACAGTTCGTCCCGTGGCAAAGAACGCGAACGAAACCAATCGCGACAATCCGCGGATATGGACAGTCGCTAAGAACCGAAAAATAGGACTTCTTGGAGGGGATAGGGTGGAGCGAGCGGGCGATTCCCCTTGCCCCTGTGACATTTCAGCTTGTGGGTAGTCTCCTTTCTTCTCATCGGGCAATAGTACCTACGTGTGGAACGTATATTTCTAGCGAGCGTCGCCGGTTTAGACAGAGACTCGTGAACCAAAACTTTTATAATGTGTTGCTTTTTTTACCTTTTTAGCATGCTAAAGGCAAAAAATATTGAAAAAACCAATACTCCAGATTCAAAGTGCCGCATACCGCTATGTTTTAAATAATTAAGATTTTTATTTTATTCATTTTCACATTAGCAAAATGGTCGGAATCGTGTACGCCAGTACTTTGTTTTAAAGGGACCCCATAAAACCAAATACAGCTTATGTAATTTGAATTATTATTCCTTCAAAAAAATAATTTATATACTGTAAATATCAGTAAATGTTTGTGCATCTAGAGACGCGGTAGCCTCTCGACGCCAAGTACATGAATAGACACCCTGTATATGTTATGTCGACTGTCGCTACCGCTATCATTTACTCGTCCCCGGGCTATTCCAACCTAACGTGTAACTTATTTTATTAATATCTTATCACGCTTGCAATATTTTCTAAATTTAAAGGCATTTTTCTTATGTAAACCGCATATCAGCTTTCGAATAAGACCAATTTCAATAAAATCGGTCCACGCATGACAGAGATATCGTAATATCGTCTCAGGGATCTGTCGAAAACGGTAAGATTCTTCTTCTCATTCTTCTTCAATCTCAAAGGGTATAGCCGGTTAAGATGGTCAAATGTGCCCCTGAACCGAATTCAAATCACGATGAGTCATTCGAAAGCTTATAAAAAAAGAATGATTTCTGTCAAGTTTCAACTTCGTATCTCGACCCGGGGGGTAGTAAAGGGTAAAAATAGAAAATCAGGTTTTTGCCGAATTTCTCCTTTACCAGCGGATGAAAAATTTTGGAAAAATTCAGAGACATGTCTGTTATCGGTGCACATATTAGGGAATCGCGTCAGATTTTTAAATTGAAAAACCAAGCTGTGAAAAATAGAAAACGCCAAAATATGCTGAAAAATGCCGGTTTTGTATCGAAGTAGTCTTGATACTATAATTATATTTTTACTGTAAGTCCGCATCGTTGTTACTATTGTCTTGAATTTTTTCAGATTTTTCAATTTGGTGCGCCGCAGTTAAAAAAATTAAAAACCGATTTTTTCGCCGTTTTTTCCGTGTCAGAGTAACTAATAGGTCGAACTTTCGTACATACTTTATGGAATAAGCCTTTTATGCAATCTTCAACGTCTTCACATGCAGCAAAACAGCGTAGAAATTAAACGAACTAAACATGCTGTGCCATTACAGTCTAAAATGTCTATCATATTTTCAACGGCGTCAATGGTGCAGCGGTAAAGTGTCCGACTGTTGAATCGCTGCAAACTTTTTGAACGTAGGTTCAAGCCTTGGAACTTCTAAGTTCCACAGGGTCATTTTTTTATAATTTTATATTTTTAGTATAATAAAAAAATATATATCAAATAGAACACAAGATTTGTTTTTTTACTTTATATCTTCATTATCCTGGTATAATTGACAGATTTAAAAATCAGCTGGAATAGATGAAAAATGGCGGCCTAAAATAATATTACATAATATTAAGCAGATATATTTTTATACAAATAAATATTTTAATACGAATAAATATTATATTCAAAATACTTGGCGCTGCGAAACCTAAAAAATGTTAATTGCTTAGTATTACAAATTTACAATGACTCCCTTACAATCTAAAATACATAAACATATACATATACATATATACATACGAGTATTTGAAACGCTGTCAGATTTATTCTACATATATTTAATTCGAATATCATACGTAGCATATGCACATACACACATTCACGAACGCACGCACAAGAATGATAGAAAAAGATTATTGCAATTTATACATATGTATTCAGTTTAGCAACTCCAATTCGGTTTCGCAGCGCCAAGTATTTTGAATATAATATTTATTCGTATTAAAATATTTATTTGTATAAAAATATATCTGCTTAATATTATGTAATACATTGTAATGGAATGTATGAACACAGCATTTTAGCTGTGTGTATGTAGTTGTGTCATCTTAAGGGGGTAGACACGGGTAATGCAGCGCGCTGTAATACCCACATAATGTGCCCGAAACATGGGTTTGGGGGGATACGTTTTTCGTCCTTATATGAGCAAATTTTGGGCTGGATGAGGTCTCAATCGAAAGAGGAAGGTTCGATGCAGCGCTCTCTGGTCATGGTTCGACGAGATTGTGTTGATATCTAATAAAACGAGTGTTCAAAGTAGAGCAAAAGTCGACAAAATACACCCGCATGAATCCAAGTATTTTTAGGTCACTAAAAGAGTTTTGTGACTCAAACGATGACCAGAGCACCCTGCACTGAACCTTCCTCTTTCGAATGAGACCTCACCCAGCCTAAAATCTGTTCATATAAGGACGAAAAGCGTATCCCCGTGATTGCATTCCCAAATACGAGTTCCGCCATATTGGCGATAATACAGAACGCGTCAGAAATTTAGATCAGGTAGTGAATGCGAGATGGCGCCTACTCGGGAGGTCTGCCAACGTGGAATCATAGCAAAACTGAAGTGTTAGCTGGATACATGTGCCACAGCAAAAGCGTGATACAGTCAATGTATGTATTTTTGGACGATTGTAGGTTAGATTATATGCAGTTTAGGCATACATTGATTAGAAACTGCTGGAAACTGTGTACATTTACTAAATTCACGCTTTTACTGTAACACATACTTCACCGCTGCCGAATATATGTTATAATTATATGGTCACATTATTTCAAATAAAAAAAGAGACTGGAATTTTTTAATAACACTGGAAGTAGTGATTTACTGATATCATATTTTCAGAATGTGGAAGTTACAGCAATTATTTGCAATTATTGCTTTTATTATTATTCTTCCGACTATTGTATATAACATATAACAAGGAAAAGTCTCCAAATCGGTCAACAGTTGACTCCTTGATTTTTTTTGTAATTCTTTACGCTTCTATGCAGAGATGGGCATTATTTAATTAAAAGAATATACTTCCGAATGGCCCCAGTGGCCGATCGACACGAGGTTTGGGGGAGGGTGTGTGTACCCTAAATCTAAAATTCTATTTAGCTTCGGGTATTTATTAGTTTCCTTTGTTTATTCGAAGGCCTTTCATCTTTGGCTTCGAATAATTTTTCATCTTTCATTATATCTTTATCCTAAGGTTGTATTCAAATATATTGGCCGGTCGATTCGTTTTCGCGAACAGCGATCGAGGAGAAATCAGCCATCACCATCTGACGATCGTGGATTTGTCAGTTGGAGTTCCCTAGCCACCGAAGGGTATGGTGGGCTTATTGTCAGCGTAGTACATATGTAGTTAAGGCCTAAGGCACACCTATTCTGATGCGTGTATTTCTACGCTGCAGCTCGGTTTGGCCTATACATGACAGAAGCTTGGCGCTATCCCCACCACTTCTGGCTCACTCGTGTTCTGCGATGACGAGAGAATACGCGTTACGAATAGGAGTGTGCGGATCGTCCCGCGGCTCGGATTCTCGGCCCTCGGGACGGGTCGGAAAATTTCGGGCGGGATCGGGCGGGGTCCCGATACTTTCGTATTGCTCGAGATCCCGACGGTTTCGGGATCCCGAGATTCGATTCGGGCTACAAGCATGACCGCCATGAGCGGGCAATTTGATTTCAGGTCGGCTTGGCAAAACTCGGACGCGATCGGCTCGAAAGCCAGCTATTACGAGGGGACCGAGACGGAAAGAATTATGTATATCATTTATATCGATACCAGAGTGATAAGTTTTTACCTTTCTGTCTCCTGTTGAATCATAATTTGTATCTTATTATTTATTTACATATATATGTATTTTCATTGCTACCAAATAGTCTGTGAATACTGAATACGTCCATATACGTACTTAAATAAATACCATGTTCAGAACTTGGGAAGAAGACTATTTTTGTATCGACAATATTTTAAAATCTGAATAAAATATACTTCACACTTAGTACTTTATGTAAAGGGAATATATGTGGCGACTTGCCACATTTCAAATATGCGAGGGAACGCGCATGGCAACGCCAGGCGACCGAGAAAACCCGAAGGACTTCGGGGGGGCTCGGCCGGCTCCGCCGCCGGGAGGACGCACACGAGAGTCGTCGGAAAGCTCTCGCGAAGGAAGGAGCTAAACGTTTGGAATTATAATTTCTGATAATCGAATCGTAATAAACGACTATTGCGATTAAGTTAGGAGATATTCATTTAATACCCAATCTCCTGCATTGGTGACCCCGACGGGGAATACAATAGTTTTCGAATTCCGTGATATAAGTGAAAAAGTCCAACCGTCCACAGAGGGCGAAGAATTGCGCTACGCCACGTCCTCAACGATTTTGCGTCGCAGCAACAATTCTTTCGGTGATTTCCGACTCGCACGTTTGGTTTTCGTGTTGTCGCGTGTTCGTACGTGCCAGTACAAGTGTATTTTCGGAAGACTCAGTGCCGGTTTTCCATTTTCTTCTCTCCTGCGTTAAGTTGCTCATCGGCCGGTGCATTGCTGTGCCTCCAAAGGACGTTGGGCTGCACCGGTTGCAATTTTAACAGACAGCAGTGGTTGCAGTGCGGCGTGGTGTCGAAATTATCGCGTACAGTGCAACCAATCCTATACGATACCAAGATGCCACTGATGGAGGATTCGTCGGACGATAGCAAACCCACGTTCGCCGAGGTAAGCGAGTGGCACAGTTTCACACAGGTGAAAGCACCACCTTTTAGTCAGGAGCGTCCAGCGTTATGGTTCGCTCAACTAGAATCTCAATTCTGAAACCGAAAGATTGTCACGGAAGTGGACAAATTCCACGTGACGATTCCTTTGATTGACACACGCTCGGCCGCCGAGGTCGAGGATATCATCACGTTCCCACCTACTGAATTACAATATCAAAAATTAAAAACCACGTTGATTTCTCGTTTTTCTAAATCAAAAGCGGCAAAACTGCTGCAGCTTCTCGATGGTGAGAGTTTGGGAGACAGGAAGCCGTCACAACACTTTCGCCATCTACGCAGTCTCGTTCCAGACATAGATGACGAGGTGCTCAGAGCCAGGTGGTTGTCGCACCTCCCCGAGCAGATGCGAGCGGGCCTTGTCGTCCAGAAGGAAGCTTCAATCGAGCAACTCTGCGAAGCAGCAGACGCCTTAAATGAAATTTTAAAACCTAACAGCGTGGCTGCAGTTTCCGACATACAGGGACAAATTTCCGCACTGACTGCTCAGGTATCCCAGCTTGCTGATATAGTCAAGCGAAACAGAAGCGTCTCCAGGAAACGCTCTACCAGCCGTTCTCGAAGTCAGTGATCGTTCCAATGAAAAAAAATTGCACAAATCAGGTACGTGCTGGTACCACTTCAAGTTTGGGAAGGACGCTCGGAAGTGTATAACTGGCTGCAAGTTCCCGGGAAACTCACCAGAGAGTCGGTAGAGGCAGCAACAGACTCTCGGACATCATCTGCCCGCCTATTCGTCACCGACAGAGTCTCTGGTATCCAGTTTCTGGTTGACACGGGCTCTGACGTGTCAGTGTACCCACAAAGGGGCGCAAAGACTTTGTCTACGCCACTGAATTACCATTTGCATGCTGCAAATGGCACCCTTATAAACACTTTCGGCGATTCAGTGATTACTTTGAACATAGGCTTACGCAGGCAACTAACATGGCGTTTCATCGTAGCGGAGGTCTCGCACCCGATAATAGGAGCGGATTTCCTCAGCCATTTCGGACTCCTCGTTGATCTTGGGAGTCGCAGGATCATCGACCAATTAACTGGCCTTTCGACTGCGGGAAAAGAACCGAGGTTTCTGGCGGTCGCTTCAGTACGAGCTCTCCAACAGGGTGGTGATTCACCATCTCTTCGGTTGCTGGGCAGATTCCCTGAGATCACCAGGCCTCCTGGCAGTTTCAAACCGGCATACGTCGTCCATGAGGACCTTCTCGTTCCTCAAACCGCTCCTCCACACGTGGAGGTAAAAAGGGCGCCGTCTAGGAAACGCGTACGTTTCGATTCTTAGCCGAATTAGCAGGATTTTTGTCTCCCGTCCCGTTTCGCGACTGGTGACATCTGACCACTCTTGTAAATAAGCTCTTACTTTCGTTTTATCTCCCTTGTAAATGTTCCCTTCCCTTCGTTTTATCTTTCTTGTAAATATTGTAAATACTCACTTTCTTTTATATTGTTCTTTGTAAATACTAAGTAGTTTTGTAAGTTAGCCTTAACTAAGAAGGGGAGACATGTGGCGACTTGCCACATTTCAAATATGCGAGGGAACGCGCCTGGCAACGCCAGGCGACCGAGAAAACCCGAAGGACTTCGGGGGGGCTCGGCCGGCTCCGCCGCCGGGAGGACGCATACGAGAGTCGTCGGAAAGCTCTCGCGAAGGAAGGAGCTAAACGTTTGGAATTATAATTTCTGATAATCGAATCGTAATAAACGACTATTGCGATTAAGTTAGGAGATATTCATTTAATACCCAATCTCCTACATATATAGGGTATTATCTTTTTCCGGATAGGTTCAGATTTAAAATAGAAAAGGTACGAACTATAAGCATACAAAAAGGAATATTTCCTGGATGTTTCATAATAACAACAATATACAGGAGGCGAATATTTTATTATTTCAAATTAACGTGTAAGAAACATAATTTTTCTATGTTCTCAGGTAATAATTTTAATCTATTACTGGTAACGATATCGTCCGATCGCGTCCGAGTTTTGCCGAGCCGACCTGAAATCAAATTGTCCGCTCATGGCGGCTATGCTTGTAGCCCGAATCGAGTCTCGGGGTCCCGAAACTGTCGGGATCTCGAGCAATACGAAAGTATCGGGACCCCGCCCGATCCCGCCCGAAAGTTGCCGGCCCGTCCCGAGCCCGAAAAATCGGGTAACCGCACACCCCTAGTTACGAAACTCACCGGCCAACAAATCTGAATACGATCTTAGAAGTTCGAATAACCGACGAGAACCTTTGTGTCCCGAGCCGCGCGAGATCGCCGTGCTCGGCGATGTGTCATCGATTATAAAGAAACAGACTTTGTTTATTTTTCATCGTATCAATATGAAAGTGCCACAAATGGATTCCTGACATTCTCCCGATTAAATTGACCGAAAATAATTTAAATCGGACTATTTTTAAGGAAACGGGCTTTCAATTCTGCATACAATTTTTCACGTAATTTCCTTAATTTTGGTCCGAATTATATCATTTTTGGGGCCAATTTGATCGAGAAAACATGAGGAATCGACTGACGTCACTTTCGCAAAGATCTGATTAGAAATGCAGAACTGCAGATTTGTCACTGCTTAGCGCGCAACATTGTATGGCCCCGCTGGTTTCGAGCGTCGATTTCTTGCCAGCGTGCAGGACAAGAGGGGACTTTTCATGGCGAAGGAAAGTCAGCCTTATATAGAACTCAAATCGAGAAAGACTTTGCTGACAAACTTTATATTCATGTCAACAAATACTTTAATTGTAAAATTTAGACAACAAACTATTGTTGAATATCGCCAGTTCTTTCATATGCATCACTTGGTTGGGAATTCCTGAGTCCACCTTTTCATGCATTTACCTATTGAAATGTTGCTTCAAGTCATCGGGAAATTGAATTGCTTTTTCTTGTACATACATATATCTGTTCGCGAGTAGGTGTCACGAATGACGCGACTATGGTTTCCCAAATAAATTCACATTTATCAGGGCCCTGGTCTGAACCGCTTGACAAGGAGATTGAAAGACGTAAATCGAGTGCGAGTGAAATAGCGCACCAGCGAGAGACCCTCGGTCGACGACGACTTGAGTCATCCAGTACTGAATATGAAAATGTTCATATTTCTCATTACACCTTGATAAGAGTGTTACCACCGATGGATTGGTAAGTTTATGTCCACGAACATGAGTCGAGACGCAAAGCAATTTGGTCTATTTTTTTTTATGAATACATGATTAGGATACACACTACGTTCACTAAAAACCGAATTCCTCCATATCTGACATCAGTTTCATCGAGAAACCCTAAAAACTCCATTGGTAATACTTTTATCACATTTATAACATTTTATCTGGCCCGTCGGTTTTATTGCTCTCGGCTGTCAACGGGTGGTCTACTGGGGCCCGAAGGTCGTCGCTCGCAGCGAGAAAGCAAAACGGTGGGATGGGTAGGTCTTTCCCGATAATCTGAGCCCAACCATTTGCGTGCGCAGTTTCATGTTGCACGTCAAAAAATTCTTTTAATTACAATTAGTAATTCAGTTTGTAAGTGCAATTAAATTAGGCGTCATTAAAATCATGCACAGTTCATTAATTTTAACTAATTGACCTATTCATTTATTTTTTAATTCATTAATGTAGTGCTCTGGTGAAGAACATTGTAATACGTAGCTAATATTCTAGGCCCTAGAATCTACGATATTGTCAATGTGCAATTGAAACGCACGCCACTTCACACTATTGTTTCTTAGCATTCATACGGCGTGATTTTCCAGCTAGAGTCGTCAAACGCGATGCTCGCCAACAATCATGTGTCTCGCTGAATTTCGTGGGCTTCGACGCTCGAAACCAGCGGGACTATACAATGTTGCACGCTAAGCAGTGACGAATCTGAAGTTCTGCAATTTCTAATCAGATCTTTGCAAAAGTGACGTCAATTGATTCCGTACAATTTTATATATAATATTTGTTCATAACTGCTTTCTGCATAGGATGTGTAATAAGTGTATTTCATGTTCTGTTTCGGTGCTTTGCTAGTAAAAAAATGTCTAACCTAACAAACTTCATTTTCTGGGGACATCCCCTCATCTATTTTTCCTTTTCACTTATAATTCCTTACTGTTAACATAGAATATTGTAGCATAAGCACATTTCAAGTAATTAAAATGTACAATGAATTTTCTACGTTTGCTGTACCAGCCGACTTTCCGTTTAAATTTTTATAAGTACAACGCTTTTTTTATAAGTACAAAAATTTTTATAAGTACAGCTGAGAATTTCTTTCCTTATTCAGAATAGAATACGGAAATAGCAAACAGCTCGCTCTCGCGTTTACCGGGCAATCGGCGATCTATCGGTATTACCATTTCTGTGCAGAAAAAACCTGCTGTAATACCGACCTGCTGAATCGGCCAGGTCAGGTGACGTGTCTACCCCCTTAAGCGCAGTTGGAAAGCACATTTATGTACTGGCAGCTCATTTTGATTTCACATCTTTTTTTGTATTGTATACTTTTTCTATTTTTTGTGATTTATATTATTACCTTCTTTTTTTGTGATTTATTTGATTTTCGTGTACTTGGCGTATATTTTTTACTTTTTTGAAGTTTTTTATAGGTAAAACTTATACGAAAGGCCTTATGGTTCCTTTGGAAAAATAATCCCCAAAACGACCTATTAAATGGAATTCTGGACTAGAATATCCCTTTAATATTAGAAAACCAACCTAAGATGTTTTGTTCGAATGTTCTTCTTTACAGTCAAGCTGATACAATTTTATTTCAATATTTTAGAAAATCCTCAAATAGTGTTGAGCGACGAACGAATCAAAACAATTTGTTTTACAACTTATACATACTTAAAAAATCAAATATGATTGTAAATCAATTAGAATCCTAACATAATAGAAATATGAATTTCAAACAAGATAAATAGGGTTAAACATCCATTTTACACAAGACGCTACTAACCTATGAACTTTATGCGACTTTAAATAAATAAATGATAAAAGTCAAATAAATCAAACAATACAGAAAGGATTACCGAACTTAAATATAAATTGTATTGTCGAACCAGGGCAGTGATTGTTCCACTTGAGGGGTTACCCTAAAAATTTTCGAAAATTGTTTTTAAGATTTTTGCATATTCCGCTAGCTACAGCTTTTCTACGCATTTTAAGCGCAACCGGGCCCCGAAATTCCAAAAATTTAAGGAATTACAGTAAACTGCATGTCCAACTTTAAACGCGATTTCGCAGAAACTACGTTTTCCAAAATGGTGAACATAAAATCTCGAAAATCGCTCCAACGATTTGAATGAAAATGTACAGGGAGGTGCAGGGAACTATTCCCCACAATGTGTCAGGAGCATATTTTCAATATAAATTCTTAAAAAAAAGATAAAAAATATTTTTCCTACAAAAAGAGAATAAAATCATATAAATCAACATAAAAACTGTATTAATTTGTTTATCACAATTTTGCTTCCGGCACAAGATGGAGACTGTCTTACAGATTATAAAAATGCCTTCACTTTGTGTTTTAGGTAATTCACATGTCCGGAATCGTGTTCACCATCAGACGGTACATTGCGTACATGCACTCACATTCATATTTATAACATTTTTTCCTGTAAATATAGGGTAAATCCGGGAGACGCGGTCGACCTAATATAAAATAGGTATTAAAACTAATATAGAAATTACTTATTTTATCAGAATAAACCTATATGTTCGGAATTTTATGCTGATTCAGAAAAACTGGTCGATATTTGCTTTAAGACAATATTTACTGTAAATCGGGTTGAAAACTGAAGTCATGACATCTGACTATCTCTCCCGATGTGCCGGGAGAGATGGTTTTCGTCGTTGGCAGATACCACTCTCATAATTATTCATGGAAAATTAACAAAGGATAAAGCAAAATTAGTTATGAGTGAATACAACTACAGATTCATTGATATTTAATTTGTTTACGCTAAACAATTAAAGAACACATCAAAGAAAAAGTGAACTAACCACTGGCGATTAGCAGGGCAAATGAATACAAAAGTGAATAAATAAACTAAATAAACAAAAATAATAATAAAAAATAAAAAAATAATAAAAAAATCATAACTCGATCATCTCTCCTTTTTGCAGCGAGAGATGGTCTTCTCATTAGCTTTGAGAAGAAGAGTTAATATGGCCAAATACTTTGGCTGCGTTGTCCCTCAATATCTCTACTCTTTTATTATCCCACAAACATTAAACGAAAATAAACTTAGAAGTATAGTTTAAATACGATTCTGTACACCGTTGTTTGACAAAAGAAGTTAAATGTAACCTCAATTTACTTTTTAAAGCCTATAAATCCAGAAAAACACAGAAAGAAGCGAAATGACGCTATTCATTCAAACGGTTTGGCTTCTAGAGAAGTATTAGTCTGCACTTCAACGCATTTTTACGTAGAGAGTCTGAAATATAGCGACTCGACCAACTCTCCGGCCCGACCGCGTCTCCCGGATTTACCCTAATTTAAATTTTTTTTTTGTGCATTAAAGTCAACGAAATTACGATTCAAAAATAAAACAAAAATTATCTCTATATTCATTTATTACTTCAGAATATGCATTTGAAGAAGGGCTTGATTTTGGGCTGTCGAGGGTAATCTACCCTCTTAAATGAAACGGTAACTTGTTTCTTCCTAAATAATGGTCACTACATTACCTTACCGCAACAGCCAATAAAATAATCAATTAAGTCCCTAACAAGGGAAAGTTATGTTTGACAATATCTTTCGTGTATGAAACGATTAGTCATAGCGAAGGCAATAAGCTTAAAATGTCAGCGATATCGCACAGTAGAGCTGTCAAAAGACCGACTATTAGCGTGAGTGATAATAATCAGTCGATTCTCCTTCTATCAATGGCAATTTGTGCGTGAACACAAATTGTTAATATAGTGGGGCGTAGGTGAGTGCTGACCTTTTCGAATTACGTGCCACGCGCACCAACACGACACTACACTGCGTTAACGAAAACACTAGACAGAACTACGGTATTGGCAGCCAGTCAGCCGCAAACCTTCGTGCAACAAATGAAGATTGCGGTTTACATAGACTCGCATTTATGCGCAGCCTCCAGAAGCCGTGGGGCCAAAGTTCAGGCAACACCACCATAAGTAGCCGGCACTTTGCGTGGCTGCCACTACACCCACGAACTTCCTCCCCGAAATTCTTTAACTACTTTATTAAGGCCATTTTTCATTCTGTCTCCGGGAACTAATTTGTTGGTTTACACGAACTCTTGATCACGGAAGTATAATAATTCTTAACCCATAAAGAGACATTAGGTCGATGCAAAAGTTCGTTCACTTTATTGAACCAAAGTCTTTATTAAATGTAAAAATGTATTACATATTTTAATCAATATTTTCGTTGCCTATCTATGATCTCTTGCTACTGTTCTGGTAAAAGTACAAGTAGGTACATACATACATATAGTAAAAAGATATGTCCGTACTCTTAATGTCACCTGACAGTGAGCGAACAAACTTTTGCACCGTTACGTCGTTTTCGGTGGTTTGGATGATGTTACCTTGAAGAATTAGTAATTGTATCAAAGGTTGTTAATTTAAAGACGCGTATTTCGTACAATCGTCATACTTTGTTACACAAATTATACAAGATGCAATATGTAATTATTTTGGTTGCAACAGCAATTGAAGCTTTGCAGCAAGAGGGCTGCAGCTCCATCTTTACCAACTTCAAGTAAATTAGAAAAAAACTGTTTATAAAATTATTGCTTTGACTTAAAATTAAAAAGAGAACACTGATATATATATCAGTGTTCTCTTTTATATATATATATATTATTTTATATATTATATATATATATTCTCTTATATATATATATAAATTTTTAAATATATATATATATATATATGTTCACACAATAAGTAGCAGTTATCGAATTGATAAGTTTCTATTTCTATTCTTGGGCAAATTTCACAAAACTGGAGCAGTTGTATTGCGCAAAGCATACACCAAACATACACATGTAGCTTGTTTTTACACATATTACACGTTATAACTCAAAAAGTATAAAAATAGAGCTGCATCCCCCGTCCTACAAGGTTCAATTTAAATTAGTAGTTTAGTTTGGAGAAGTGTAAGTAGGAATTTTCTTTTACGATGTGTGAAGTTTTTAATGAACTATCGAAAAAAAAATGACTGTGTTTCCGCGAAAACAACGCGCAGATTAAATCGCCGCACGTTGGAATCCAGCAATTTTAGACTGTACTTCACCCGTGTATTTCACTGACAATGACAGATTGATGAAACAAATGGCTTTCAATTTGTAGCTTTGGTGGCAAGTGACAAGTAAACTATAATTCATGACCACAGAATCCTACATTTTGGCGATCACGAAATTGCACTGACCATTAAGAATGCTTGATTTACGGAAATAGCCTTTCAGTTCCAGAAGTGTAACGTCAACGAACATCGAAAGAAATGAGTCATGCGTAAAATTAGGTGGAAAGAATCAACATTAAATCAAGTATTGATAATGTTGGATACTATTTATCGCAGAGTATATTTGAACATTAAATGTTATATTTACGTCTTTTAATATAAACTCTGTTGTTCCGAACCTTTTAACTGAAATTAATTAATACAAATTATCACTCAAAATATAGACTTCAGGACACTTCAATTATGCCAAGTTTGACAAATTCAATTAAATTTATTATGTATTGTAATTGTCTGTCTGAAGCTTTAATTTACTTACTAATAGCAATGTGGTATTGAACATACAGTAAAAAGAAGTACAAGTAACATCTTGAAAATAATTTAAGCTAAAATTGGGAAATACAGAAGTGAAACAAGTTTCATTTTAAATTTTCTGCATTTTTTAAGTTCTATCGAGTCTGCCACAAATACTTATCGATTGTTATGTATTTGTTTGCTGTGTGAACCAGCAATAAACTTCTGGATTAAAAAATTGGTTTCATATTAGGTCCAACGCTTGTTTGTGGACTTGGGGTATGATTACCATGTATGTATACATAAGCTACATAATTTACAGGAAAACGAATTGACAAGACAATGATTTTGAATGAAAATTTTGTAAAATCTTGTATACTATACCTTCTGTGAATTTTGAATGACAATTATACCTGGTTAAAATTGTGCTTCGGTAAATACTTAACTTCAAAAAAGATGCTTGTCACACAACGAAAACTCTTAAGTCATAGAAACTCAATTACCCACTGGTGCTTAGGTGCTATATATGTGCATGGACTGAACGAAAAGAGTAACAGATTATCCGTATTGCGGTAAGTTCGACTTCATCTATTTCCGCAATCAAATGACGCAAATATTTAGCAAGAGACTTGGAAAACTTTTTTTCTATTGGATTTAATGTTCACAGAGATATTTGTGAAATGTTTCTTTTACAATCCCTGGAAAGGAGGTTAATTGTGATTATTAACAACTAACAATATATAGAACGTATTTAAGTGAACTTCTACCTTTTAAAATAAAGTTTAAAACACATTTTCACATGTCTGCATAACTAACTTAACACTAGGCTTTAAATATTATGTTGGTATCACTGGCCTATTTTGACAACCCCCCAATCTACGCGGTATACATTTTAACGGGGTAGACACGGATAATGCAGCGCGCTGTATACCGACATAATCTGGCCCGAAACATGGGTTTGGGATATTTCATTTTTCGTCCTTATATGAGCAGATTTTGGGCTGGGCAAGGTCTCATTCGAAAGAGGAAGGTTCAATGCGGAGCGCTCTGCTTATGGTTCAACCAGATTGTGTTGATATCTAATAATATGTGTGTCCAAAGTAGAGCAAAAGTCGACAAAATACACCAGCAGAATCCAAGTGTTTTTAGCAGGGATGAAACTAGGTTGTAAGCGCCCCGGAGCAAGGATTCTGTTTGACGACCCCCCCCCCCCCCAAATTTTACCACCTTATATTGCCCACCATAGGAGTCCATACTTTACATTTAAAACGCATAATAAACGTGTTTATTAAGTGGCTTCAAACATATTGCAGGTACCCTAATTTGTATGCTATTTGATAACAAATCAATAAATTTTAAATAAATAAATTTTAATTAGGGGAGACCGGGGATAGTTTGGACACGGGGATACATTGGACAGTTTGGAAATTGCCTCCATAGTGTTATGATGAATGTAATTGTTTTTGTAGTTTGTGCCTATGTTCACACCAAATCAACTGATATTCAATATGGCGTGTTGCATTCACGAATGACAAGGTAAGTCACACTTTTCAATTCTTGTATGTTACTGTATAATATTTTCATCTACATTTTGTTGTGATTCGGATACTTCATTATGGAAAAATTTTATTGTAACTTTTTTGAGGCATTGCTGAATGTGTTTAGAATAATTTAATGCTATGCAAAAATCAAAGTATCCTTTTTGACGAAAGGCACGAATAATTTTGTTTTGATATGATATGAGGGGTTACATTGGACAGACCTGGGAATACATTGGAAAGCTTGCCAAGTCTGTCCAATGTATCCCCTCAATATAATCCCTATTTTAGTTTGTTTACAAATATTTAAAAGTAATGGTGAAGTATTGTCTTCGACTTCTTTGTAGATGGTTTGAACGTATAAAAAACGCACAGAAAGGCAATTAGAAGGAGGGGATACAAAAGCTGCAGCCCAGGACGTAATCCAAAGGGGGGTGTCATTGCGTGCTGCGGCGGCCCAACACGGAGTGAAGAAGTCCCGCTTGGGATACCTAGTTACAAAGGCCAAAGAGTGCGGCCTTGACAATATGATATACAACAGTAACTTCAAAAATAGGCAAATCATTTCGGACACAATGGAGAAGTCGCTTGCTGAATACCTTCTGAAATGTTCTAGCATGTTTTACGGACTAACACCAAAAATGACCAAAAAATTAGCGTACCAGTACGCCAAACAGAATGCCATACGAGTGCCACCTACTTGGGATGAGAGGGAAGAAGCTGGCGAAGACTGGTTCGGAGCTTTTATGAAAAGACAACCTACTCTTTCTTTACGCTTACCGGAAGCGACAAGTTTGGCGAGAATGACCGCATTCAACAGGCACACTGTGGGTGTATTCTTCGATAAACTCGAAGAAGTACTGAAGAGGCACAGCTTCCGTCCACATCAGATATTCAATTTAGATGAAACTGGTGTGACCACAGTTCCTCATACCGAAAAAGTTATTGGACAGAAGGGCCGCAAACAGGTGGGACAGGTCACGTCTCGGGAACGTGGAGAGCTAGTTACACAGGTGGGGATAATTTGCGCCAATGGCAATGCACTGCCACCAGTATGGGTTTTTCCTCGGGTGCGCTTCGATGAAAGCCGCATGATGTCTGGGGCTGCAGTTGGTGCTCTTGGCCTAGTGCATAAATCGGGCTGGATGACATCAGAAAACTTTACAAGAGTCCTTGAGTTTTTTAAAGGCAGTGTACGGTGTACTAAGGAAAGTCCTGTTCTCCTGATAATGGATAATCATAAATCACATTTGAGTGTTGAGGGTTTAGACTTTTGTAAAGAAAATGGGATTGTCGTGCTGACACTCCCACCGCACACATCCAACAAGCTACAGCCATTGGATCGTTGTGTATTTGGTCCATTTAAAAAATTCTTCACCTCAGCTGTCAACTCTTGGATGAACCTCAACCCAAACATGACACTAAACATTTATGCACTCCCAAAATTGTGCACTTCTGCCTGGGATCGAGGAGCAACGCCAGAAAATGTTAAATCTGGTTTTAGGGCTGCAGGCATTGTACCCTTCGACAGGAACATCTTCTCTGATAAGGACTTCTTATCTTCTGCAGTATCAGATCGTCCCCTCCCGACATGTAGGCCCAATGATGAAGCTATCACCCAAGCAGCCAACAAAAGTCCCTTGATTGCTGAAACAAGCACTTCGGCGATTTCTGGAACAAGCTGTGCGACGATACATGCTCTCTCGCCAGAAGATATAAGGCCCCTTCCAAAGGGAACTCCTAGGCAACAGTCCACCCGTGGCCGGAAACGTGGTCGATGCATGATTGCTACCGACACTCCCGAGAAGATGGAGCTGATGAAGAAGAGAGGCGGTCCCATTCCCAAGAGACAAGTTCTTATGTCGTCATCTTCCAGTGAAGATGACAATGACGAATGTAAAAAGTCAGGGAATTCCCCGTTCTGTTCGTCACAGTCCTCCGAAGGTGATAAAAGTAAAAATGAAGTGAACGAGGCAGATTTCGTGGTAGTGAAATTTCCTAAAAAAAAAACATTAGTGCACTACATCGGTAATGTAGTGAAAGTAATGCAATCGGAGATCCAATACGAAATTAAATTTCTTCGACGGCGAGGAATGGCTTTTATTTATCCCACAAAAGAAGATAAGACAGTTGTCGCATTTAAAGACATTTGCCAAAAAGTTCCCCTGTTATCGGTCAGGAGAGGACAGCATTATTTCGAAGCAAAAAGATTAAAAAAGTTCCTAGACCTATGTTAGATGTGGTGCATTTTATATTGTAAGCCAGTTGGGGCCAGTTGAGCCATTAAGGAGCCCGAGCACCATGATGTTTACCATTATTTGTCATTTTAAATAAATTATATATTCATTGGATTAATCATTATCATTTCTTTCCATCTGTCCAAACTATCCCCGTGCTATGTCCAATGTAACCCCACCAATGGGGATACTTTGGACAATATGCATCTCTGAACTTTTTTCATCTCAAAATAATGCTAGGGAATATGAGGCCGGTTTCTCAGGTTCAAATGAATAGCGCACATTCTGAGCTATCGAATGGTGTACCATTTATAGCCGTAAGGCACCTTACCGGCCCGCTAAAGACTATTAATAAAAAATTGTCCAAACTATCCCCGGTCTCCCCTACTGTTTCATAAAATGTGTATCTCCTTTATTCCCAATGGAATAACGTAATATATAAATTTGAATAAAGTCATTGATGTAGCTTTTCCAAAGTTATGTCTTGACTCCACGATCAGGCAATATTCGCGGGAAATAGTAACATTGGCTCGCTGTAGTGACATGTGTTACTAATACGCCATGTGTTGCGTCTAATCTTCCTTTACGGACCGGAATAGGGGAACCCCAGTTGCTCACTACGGTGGCCCTTATTTTTCAACGTTTGATTTCTTTTCCTCTGTTGTATCAAGGCGCCTGGGGTCGAGATGCTGGCACAGAATCTCGGGGTACTCCGGGTCGTCGTTCACGATCGTCGTCCAACGGGCTCCGAAGGTTCGGGTGAATGTGCCGGGACGGAAGGATTCGGTTTGAAACCGAAGGTAGGGGATCGTTGCTGGTTAAAGAGTTGGAACTCATCGTAAGGTTAAACAAGTTTATTTTGTCCCGATCTGGGTGACAATGACACTGTGCCTAATCAGGCATGAGTCTCGTATAAAGTCAGGTATCAAGTCTCTATCAATTTTGAGCTCGCATTGCTCGTACATCGTTTTTATACTTTAATCGGGAAGAAGCGAGGACTATCGGGGTCTCCGTCTTTAGCCTGCTTTTGGGTGTTTCACCATGTGCTGACGGTTCTCAGTGCGTTCTCGAGAACCCTTACGCCAGGCCTGCCCCATCGGGTGCAAATACCTCCTGAATTTCTGGGACCCGGGCAACAGTCGAGCGCGGGACTGGTTACGTTGCTAACCACAGCATGGGTTGCGGGAGAACTGCATGAGTGTGCGGCTGTCCATGTAGGCTCGTACCACGAGTCTATTGCTTGGATCCGAAGACCTCTTCTACATGGACGCACACTCATGCAGTTCTCTCCCAAATTTCGCAACGGGTAGCAATGGAACAGTCCCGCTCTCGGCTGTTACCCGGGTCCCAGAAATTCAGGAGGTATTTGCACCCGATGGGGCAGGCCTGCCTTACGCGATTGTGCCGGATTTCGGCCGTTCGATTGTGGCAATCGGAATGAGCGCGGTGTCGACACGCTTGGGTGTCGGTTGGGTCACAACACCTCTTACCCCGTAAAATGGTTCCATTTCATAAGAAAATAATCCCTGAAAAAGTTTATTGCAATCGGGCAACAGGAAAAGGTGCCGACCAGGCTTTAAAATTTAGAATTCATCAATTGTTTAGATTTAAAGAATTTCTCAAAAATGGTAAGCTCTATCGAAATTTTGTTACAATAATATTAAAAGAGCTTTCAATTTTCTACAATTACTGTATATTTGATTTTTTCGCGCTTCCAACCATTTTTTACATAATAGCGTTCAATTTGTTACGATCCGGGGCTGCGGCAACGGGAGTGGCCGGCGAGAAGGGTATTTCCCAAGGAATATGGTTTATGAGTTTGTTAGTTAGGGGCGCGGACGAACCTGATGCGTAATCAGGGAGCCGCTAGGATTATTGTCGGCGAGGACGAACCTGATGCGAAATCAGGAGCCTCTAGGAATGGAGTCAAACGCGGACGAACCTGATTTTAGTAATCAGGGAGCCGCAGGAGGGTGATACGTCGTGAACGAACCCGATGCGAAATCGGGTTGTCACTAGGATGAAGTTCACAGACGAACTCGACGCGCAGTCGAGGAGCTGTTAGGAGGTTGGATTATTCACAGACGAACCTGGTACGAAACCAGGGAGCTGTTCGGAAGTTGGTAGATTTACAGACGAACCTGATGCGAAATCAGGTACCTGTAGGACACGGACGAACCTGATACGAAATCAGGGAGCCGTAGGAGGGTGAGGTTTCGTGGACGAACCCAATACGAATTCGGGGAGCCACTGGGTTGGTGAAGATTCCTTGTTTTAGATGGTAAATGCGAACGAACCTGATGCGAAATCAGGGAGTCGCGGGAAACATCAGTGATGCCTCGTAATTCTTAATTAATGTTTGATACAACTCAAGCGGTAAAGTTGTATCGGTGGGTGAGTGCTACTAATATTATAAGGATCGCTGGGTAAAAGATGGGTTTAACGAATCTACTCGATTTACACGTGAACACCATTCGTATATTCAATAGTCAATTATTGTACAAATGTAAGTGTCGTGGTTTGTTAATTAAATATTATGTGTAAGTTACCACGAATTGCACGGTGTTGACGCACTGGCGATGCGGGGCGTACAAGCGGTTGTAACGTCCGGTTGTCCGGAGACTACTGAAACGCTTCAGGTTCTCGAGAGGAGAGCGGCGTCCCCTCGAGTATAGGATAGGTGGGGGTTCGTTGTCAGAGTTAAGGAGTAAAATCCAACTTAAACTTAACAATGTCTTTATTCAAAATAACACTTAATTCTAATAATGATTATAATATTGCTTACGACTACGATTATATATATATATGTTTTTTATGTTTTTGGGTTTTTTTATGTTTTTTGTTTATGCTAATTGCGCTAATTAAGTTAAATATATGTATATAAGTATGTGCTTCTGCAGTAAGCTCGGCCGCTGCCGTTGCCGGAGCGGTTCCCGAAACTTTTGACAGAGTTCGTATTCTATACTTCTGCTGTGAGGGCGGCCGCTACCGTTTCCGGAGCAGTTCCCGACACTCGTGGCAGGGTTTGTACTCTAAGGTTCCGTAGACCTTGCCTTCGCTAAGAAGCTAAGCTGCTGCCTACTAATAGGAGCAACGCTTGAAACCTCCGTGAAGACAAAGTTCTCAACCTTGAATGAAAGATCCAGAAAGGAGCTCTAAGTACCTTTGTACACTGAGAACCAGTCGCTGCCGTTTCCGGAGCGTGCTGTAATTCTGCTGGATAGTACTCAAGCTGCCTCTAGGAACTAGCATTCGTTGGTCGCAGGGACGTGTTCGTATTCGAATGAGCGCGCTCGGTGCTGCGCACGCCTCCTTATATACTAGAAAATTGGCGGGCTGACGCATGCGCAGTACGTCTATTTTCGTTATTTTACATTTTACTCGCTTAATACATATTATTATGTGTTGCACTTTTGGCAGTATGTCTAATTAATTATTCTTAACATTTCTATAATATTTGTTTCTCTATTATTTGCTTAGATTAATATTTATATCTTAAAGTATGTACATTGCTTGTGCGCGGTAACATAGGTTGGCTCTGCGGTAATGTAGTACAGTTCTACATTATCGACGGTCGGTAATTACCGGTTCGAGTCCCCGTGGGACGTTACACGGTTATGAACAAGTGCCAAATAGAATATAAACCGGACTCGCGGATTCTATGAGGTTAATGATGATTCTGACGGAGACTTTAGCCCGATCTTTAACCAACTCTGTACGAGCGTGACACGACGTGACTCTACGCGTGACTCTATAGCTTTTAACCAAAGAGGGTAGAAACCAAAGGGTTTATATAGTCCCAAAAATCTGTGGGGATGCGTTAGAAATCTCCATATAAGGAAATCCTTTGGGGTCGTCGTCGTGTCACTCCCGTTCCCATGGATGTGATCCAGATGGTCGAGAGCATGATCCCCATTAGTGGTGTGTGATAAGCAAAAGGATTTATACAAAATTGGGAAGAACCCCCCCGAGGTTTAAAAAATTATCCAGTCATCAATAAATATAACCCATAACCATAAATCCAAACGACTTGAAATCAGCCTATAACCACAAATCAAATCAATTTCATCGACATGAAATCAGCATGTTACCACAAATCAAAACTAGACAATAAAAAGAAAATAAAGCAAAGAATAATTTTTTAGTTTCTAGTGCATTTTAAATAAAATCGTTTAACAGTTTAACTTAAAAATTGTTTTATATTTTTTTTTCATTCTGTACAAATCAATAGAATCAAATAACACAAAACATTCAATTGAAATTAGAATCAAATGATGAATCATTTAAAATATTTGGTTTTCCATAAAGCATTTTGCACAGATCGATACTTATAAGATTACATACTTAATAAATATTGTTGCGGCGTAGAGACGTCTCCTCGTTAGCTATTGTGATTTATTTACAGTTATGTACACGAGTTGAAATTTAACACTATACATTTATACAATATTCACATCAAGTCTACGTTTATATACAATATAAGATTCAATATAATACATATAATATAAGATACAATGGAAAAAGGAAGAGCGATAGGGGGGATGATAATGGAGGTGAGAAGGGGACAGGAAGTAGGGCAGGAAGAAGAAGGGGGAAGGGAAGGGATAATGATGAGGAAGGTGAAAATTGGGGGGGGGGGGATGGTGGAGAGTTATAGGGATATACGTAAATAAGGACTTGCAACGGAAGCTGGAGGAGCTGGAGGAGTGGAAAGAGGAGAGAGAGGATGTAGTGTGAGTGGTAATTGAGGGAGACTTTAATGCGGGGACAGGAAGGGAAGGAGGAAGGATATGGGAGGAGGAAGAGGAAGAGGAGGGGGGGGGGGGGAGTGGGAAGCAGGATGTGGAAGGATAAGGTGGTAAATGGAGAGGGGAGGAGGCTGTGCAGGTATCTGGGGGAGAGGTGGTGGTAATTCTAAATGGAAATGAAGAGGGGGACGAGGAGGGGGAGTGGACATACACAGAGGGTATGTGTGAGGAAAGGAGGATGTGTGAGGAAAATAAGAAAAAGGACGTGGATAGGTGGGAGAAGGAGGTGGAGGGGATAAGAACGGAGGGGCAAGTGTGGAAGGTGGTAAATAGTGAGAGAAAGAAGAGAAGAGGGGTGAGGAGATAAAAATAAAGGAGTGAGACGAGTATTTCAGGCAGCTGCTGGGGGGGGGGGGTGGAGTGGCGGGTAAGAAAGGGAGTAGAAAGAGGGAGGGGCAAGGATGGGGAGGGGGATATAGAAAAGGAGGAGATAAGATGGGTGCTGAGGGGGTTGAAAGACGGAAAGGCGATGGGAGGGGACGGAATACCAAATGTGATTTGGAAGTATGGGGGGTGGAGTTGGAGGAATGGTTGGGGGAGGTTTGTAATAGGGTATGGAAAGGGGAGGTGTGATTGAAAGAGTGGAGGGTACGAGTGGTGGTGAAAAAAGGGGTGGGAAAAAGTGTGGAGGATTATAGAGGAGTAATGCTGACACAGACAGCCTATAAGGTGTATGCATCGGTGTTAGCGAAAAGGTTGAGAAAGGAGGTGGAGAAAAAGGGGATATTGCCACCAATTCAGGCGGGGTTCAGGAGAGGGATGGGGTGCATAGATAGTGTATACGTGCTCAATTATCTGATTAACAGGCAGGTGGAAAGGAAAGGAAGGAGGCTGGTAATTCTGTTCGTCGTCATGAAGGCAGCATTCGACTCGGTCGACAGAGAGGTGTTGGTGAGGGCGATGAGGGAGAGAGGAGTGAGGGAGGTTGGGAGGTGTGAGGAGGTGCTGAAAGAGACGATATGTAGGGTGAGGGTGGGGGAAGAGGAGTGGTAGGACTTCTGGACGGCAGGGGGTGAGGCAGGGGTGCCCGCTGAGCCCCAGCCTGTTCATGTTATTGCTGGCGGATATAGACGAGGAGTTGGAGAAAGGAGGGTGGGGGGGGAGGAAAGTCTATACGCTGGCATACGCGGACGATATTGCGGTGCTGGCGGAAGACGAGGATGGAATGAGAGGGATGATGGGGAAGATGAGAAGGTATCTGGATAAGAAGGGGCTTCAGGTGAATGTCGGAAAGACAAAGGTAATGAGATGTAGAAAGGGGGAGGGAGATGGAAGATGGTAACGTGGAGGTGCAAGGGAAAGGTGGTGGAGGAGGTAAAGGAATTCAAGTACCTGGGATACAGGATGATGAGGAATGGCGAAGTTTAAAGGGTGGCGAAATTTAGGCTGGGGAATGGGATGAGGGGAGGGAAGTACCGAGAGGAGGAGGAAAGGAGGAAGTGCAGGGTATGCGGATGAGGAGAGGAAACGTGGGAACATGTGTGGGAGGAGTATATCGGTTGGGAAGAAGGAGGGTGGCAGGAGAGGGTGGGGGAGGTACTGGATGACGAGGGTGGTGCGGGGGGTGGGGGAGAAATGGATGAGGAGAGTGGAGGAAAGGAGAGGAGAATGAGTGGAGGAATGGGTGAAGAAGGAATGAGAGTGGATGGTGGCGTGCGGAAGCGAGGGTCAAAGGATAGGGAAGGGGTCAAAGGATAGGGTAGGTGGCGTGCGTGGCGGAGGGCAGCGGGCGAGCGGGCGAGCGAGCGAGTGGTTAAGATGCGTGTAGGTTTAAGGAAGAGGCTTAAATAATCAGTTTAAGAAATAGGTTCAGGAATAGGTTAAGATGAATGTAGAGTTAAGAGGAGGTGGAGGTGTATGGATTGTAATCCCCAAGGCGAAACAAATAAACATTATATATACGATACAATATAAGAACTTTGGTCTTTGGTTGAAATCGCAATGTACGATGTACATACATACATCCATACATACATGCATCCATACATTCATACATTCATACATTCATACATTTATACATTCATACATCCACACCTTCATACATACATACATATTCGCGATATACGAAGGTCACCGGACAACGTACGTGCAGGCAACCATACATTGCACAGATCAATGGAATGACATTTGAATATTATCGAAAATATTGATGATATGAAAAATGTTGTTAGGAAAAATGTAAGTATTTGAGGGGCAGGCTTTTAGACGTAATTTCCCCAAAGAAAAATCTGCTGTTACAGATGCAATAAATGTAGATCTAGTTAGATAGATATATTTATCAATTTTAGAGACGAACTTCTTGTATTCCTGGGCCTGATGAACCACGACGTTCTGCAATTGCAGGACAAGAAGTGGTGATGCAATTTAGCTTTTCTGTCGGACCTATCAGATCATTTGAATATATTAAATGTGGGTATCCAAGGGAAGGGTAAAACTGTAATAGATTTCTACGATTCTATTCACGGATTTCGAATGAAAATCGATTTATGGATTTCAGAATTGCACGGAAACAATTTCTGTCACTTTAAAAAACTGACATCTGAACTCATAGATGAAATAAATATAGATATAGCTAGATATAGAAAAGCAGTGGAAACTTTAAAACAAGATTTTACAAGCAGATTCCAAGATTTAGATAAATTAGAACAGTCACTGGATATAGTGGGTTAAAATTCAGTTTCTAGATTTGAACTAAACAAACATACATACAAACAAACAAATAGAGGATTGAAGCTGAATAAAAATCGTTTAAGAAATCGTTTAATAAGAAACTTTTTGTTAATCAGAGGTGTAAGTGGGATTGTTCAAATCTATTCCGTTCAATTATATAATATTATTGTTTAATCATTAGTAAATTCCTATTTATTTTCCAAATTCCTAAAATGTAGAACACTGGGGCTCCAAGAATCCCAGTTATATAAACCTACGGGTACATGCCTACAAGCACACTACTAGAGTTTTCTCTATCCGTTACATGCCCGCAACTTCATTGGTTTCGAGCGGTCCGTTCCACGCGAGGTTTGGAATGGTTTGGAAAACGCGATGAATGCTCGTACTCTCGGATCACCCAACGGGGCAACGCTGCCATGGACCCTCATTCGCCAACGAAACGACGCATCCCAAAATTTTGGCCATGGATCATTCCAAGCTTTCATTTTATCTGGGGCGAGGACAGAACACCCTGTATTTGCGTTGAACCATAATAGGGGAAAGGTGGGATAGTTGATCACAGTTTTGCTATTTTATTAAAATAATAATAATAGTTTGATTTGTTTTTATTTAATTACTTAAGGGGGTAGACACGTCACGTGACCTGACCGATTCGGCAGGTCGGTATTACAGCAGGTTTTTTCTGCACAGAAATGGTAATACCGATAGATCGACGATTGCCCGGTAAACGCGAGAGGGAGCTGTTTGCTATTTCCGTATTTTATTCTGAATAAGGAAAGAAATTGACGCTGTTGCGTTGTACTTATAAAAATTTAAACGGAAGTCGGCTGGTACTGCAAACGTAGAAAATTCCTTGTACATTTTAATTACTTGAAATGTGCTTATGCTACAATATTCTACGTTAGCAGTAAGGAATTATAAGTGAAAAGGGAAAATAGATGAGGGGATGTCCCCAGAAAATAAAGTTTGTTAGGTTAGACATTTTTTTACTAGCAAAGCACCGAAACAGAACATGAAATACACTTATTACACGTCCTATGCAGAAAGCAGTTATGAACAAACATTATATATAAAATTGTAAGGAATCGATTGACGTCACTTTTGCAAAGATCTGATTAGAAATTGCAGAACTTCAGATTCGTCACTGCTTAGCGTGCAACATTGTATAGTCCCGCTGGTTTCGAGCGTCGAAGCCCACGAAACTCAGCGAGACACATGATTGTTGGCGAGCATCGCGTTTGACGATTCTAGCTAGAGAATCACCCCGTATAAATGCTAAGAAACGATAGTGTGAAGCGGCGTGCGTTTCAACTGTACATTGACAATATCGTAGATTCTAGGGCCCAGAATATTAGCTCCGTAATACGATGTTCTTTCCCAGAGCACTGCATTACTGATGAAAATGATGCCAAACATGGAGAAATTCGGTCTATTTTTAGTGAACGTAGTGTGTGTGTCCTAATCATGTATTCATAAGAAAAAATAGATCGAATTGCTTCGCGTCTCGACTCATTTTCGTGGACATAAACTCACGAATCCAACGGTGGTAACACTCTTATCAAGGTGTAATGAGAAATATGAACAATTTCATATTCAGTACTGGATGACTCAAGTCGCCGTCGACCGAGGCCCCTAATAAATGTGCATTTATTTGAGAAACCAAAGCCGCGTCACTCGTGACACCTACTCGCGAACAGATACATATATGTATGTACGAGAAGAAGCAATGCAATTTCCCGATGACTTGAAGCAACATTTCAATAGGTAAATGCATGAAACTCTGGGATCAGGAATTCCCAACCAAGTGATGCATATGTAAGAACTGGCGAAATTCAACAATAGTTTGTCGTCTAAATTTTACAATTAAAGTATTTATTTGACGCGAATATACATATGTAAAGTTTGTCAGCAAAGTCTTTCTCGATTTGAGTTCTATAGAAGGCTGACTTTCCTTCACCATGCAAAGTCCTCTCTTGTCCTTCACGCTAGCAATCATGCAACTCGCTGAGTTTCGTGGGTTTCGACGCTTGAATCCAGCGGGGCCATACAATGTTACGCACTAAGCAGTGACAAATCTTCAGTTCTGCATTTCTAATCAGATCTTTGCGAAAGTGACGTGAATCGATTCGTCATGTTTTCTCGATCAAATTGGCCCCAAAAATGATATTATTCGGACCATAATTAAGGAAATTACGTGAAAATTTGTTTGCAGAATTGGAAGCCCGTTTCGTTAAAAATAGTCTGATTTAAATTATTTTCTGTCAATTTAATCGGGAGAATGCCAGGAATCCATTTGTGTCACTTTCATATTGATACGATGAAAAAAAAACAAATTCTGTTTCTATATAATCGATGACACATCGCCGAGCAACGGCGATCTCGTGCGGCTCGGGCCACAAAGGTTCTCGTCGGTTATTCGAGCATCTAAGATCGTTACGGGCTCTGTATGGTGTACACCAGCGCTGTCCAGCGTAGGGGCCCCTCACGCGCCTGCTTCCCCTTCCAACCTTTCTTTCGAGCAGCGTGACAAATTGTCAAGGAAACCTCGCGACGCTAAAAAGGAGACCGTGACAGTTCCGTAGACAAGGAAACTCAGACGCGAGTCGCAAAACAAAAGACAACAATTGTATTCACGCGGGAAGCGATCGGATTAGTTATTTTGACTCGGCCGCGACTTCGCGCCATGATGACGACGGACGGTGGTGGGGGACAGGTTTTGTCTCTCAAGAGCCAAGTTGGACGGCGCTGGTGTACACGATACGGAGTTATCGCTAACCCCACCACTTCTGTCTCACTCTTGTCCGGGGAAGGCGAGAGCCAGATGGAAAGAGAGCGAGCGACGGCACTGAAAGCGAGCGAGGACAGTACGAGACAGACGACGCGTTGATATTGTTGCGAGCACCCTATGGATAGGAATCCATGGCGCGCTGGTGCTCGCGACGAAAACAAGAGACAGCGAGAAGAAGGTGATCGGATCGATCGCCTGTCAAGCTGTCATTCGTGAGTCAGCCGCCATAGCGAACCGACATAACGATCTCTCTCATATTACCGCTGTATCCTGTTGTTCACGTTATATTACATTCCCGTTACTGTTCTCGTTACTGTGTTGATGTTCTGTTCCCTTCGAGTTACTACTGAGTTCTATTATGCCGTATACAAAACGTAACAATATTTTGTCTCGCTCCGTCTTTCGGACGCCTGACACTCCGTCCTTTGTGTGCGCGACGGGCGTGCGCGATGGTCGCAAGTGCTTACGGTGAGCACGGGAACCGCTTCGCAAAAACTTGACGCAGGCCTGGCATAAGTCATTTTTGCGCCCTAAGCGAACTTGTCAAATTGCGCCCTTTATTATATTACATTTATTTGAAATTATTTATGACTATACTCTGCCAAATTAGGCAACTGCTAGGGCGTAAGGTTGACAAGAAGTGCAAAATGGCCTTTTCATTGTTGGCATTGTTGAAAATAAATTTTTAAATGAAATACTACAAATTATACTACAACGGTTTTAAACTACGAGTAGAGTAAGGTCATGAAGAAGCTCAATTAAATGTATTATAATAAATGGCGGAATTTGGCAAGCTCGCTTATGGCGGAAAAAAGTATCGTGCCGTGCCTGGCTATCTGACCGTGGCGCGGGTGCATCGAACAGTCACGATTCCACCTGAGCACTCGCGCCTGTCGCGCATGCCCGCCGCGCACGCAAAGCGTTCCATCCTGCTCCCCCCTTCGGCCAGAAAGAAGCGAGAAACTCAGCCTCGGAATTAGGGCTCCGTTCATGATACGGGCTCACGCCGGTCCGGACTAGCGAGTGCAGGGTTGCCAGATCAAGCCTGATCTTTTGCCGGAGATTTCAATTTCGTGGAGGATTGGAGTGGGGAAAGTGAGAAAAAAAGGGGCGAAGAAAAAAACAGGCATCTAAAATTCATTATAATAATGACTTCTTATAAACGAGTAATAATAATAATAATAATAATAATAAAAGTATTATGAATAGTTATTAGAATTTGTTACAGATTTTAATAGATTTCTATTTTGTTTATGGCACGCTGCAACATACTCTCTATTCTGCCGGAGATTTTTATTGTGCCTGCCTGAGGCCGGAGACAACGGTTCAAAACCCGAGACTCCGGCTGAATGCCGAAGATCTGGCAACCCTGAGCGAGCGGCTAACGAGACTTTACATTCAGATATATTGGCCGGTGAGTTTCGTAACGCGTATACTCCCACCATAGGTACCGCTTAGCTGCCTCGGTGCTCCTGTTCGCAACGTTTTCTGACTCGCTCTCGTTCCATCTCACTCTCGCCTTCGCAGAACAAGAGTGAGCCAGAAGTGGTGGGGATAGCGCCAAGCTTCTGTTGTGTATAGGCCAAACCGAGCTGCAGCGTAGAAATACACACAGCAGAATAGGTGTGCCTTAGCTCCGAAAAAAATCAGGAGCTTTATTGGTCAGAACATTGATTCTTTCTCAATAGCTTCATCTCGTATTGGTCATAACAGCCACACGGTTACGTTCAGACGGACCCGAACAGCATTCCCGTTACCCCACCATACCCTTGGGTGGCCACGTAACTCCAACAGACAAATCCACGATCGTCAGATGGTGGTGGTTGATTTCTCCTCGATCGCTGTTCGCGAAAACGAATCGACCGGCCAATATATCTTAATACGACCTTAGGATAAAGATATAATCAAAGTTGAAAAATTATTCGAAGCCCAAGATGAAAGGCCTTCGAATGAACAAAGGAAACTAATAAATACCCGAAGCTAAATAGAATTTTAGATTTAGGGTACACACACCCTCCCCCCAAACCTCGTGTCGATCGGCCACTGGGGTCATTCGGAAGTATATTCTTTTAATTAAATAATGCCCATCTCTGCATAGGAGCGTAAAGAATTACAAAAAAAAATCAAGGAGTCAACTGTTGACCGATTTGGAGACTTTTCCTTGTTATATGTTATATACAATAGTCGGAAGAATAATAATAAAAGCAATAATTGCAAATAATTGCTGTAACTTCCACATGCTGAAAATATGATATCAGTAAATTACTACTTCCAGCGTTATTAAAAAATTCCAATCTCTTTTTTTATTTGAAATAATGTGGCCATATAATTATAATATATATTCGGCAGCGGTGATGTATGTGTTACAGTAAAAGCGTGAATTTAGAAATTGTACACAGTTTCCAGCAGTCTCTAGTCAATGTATGCTTAAAATGCATTTAATCTAACCTACAATCGTCCAAAAAATACATACATTGAATGTATCACGCTTTTGCTGTGGCACATGTATCCAGCTAACGCTTCAATTTTGCTATGATTCCACGTTGACAGTCCTCCCGAGTAGGCGCCATCTCGTATCCACTAGCTCAACTAAATTTGTCACGTGACTTGCACTGTATTATCGCCAATATGGCGGAACTCGTATTTGGGAACGCAATCTCGGGCTGACGTTGTTTGTCCTTATATGACCAGATTTTGGGCTGGGTGAGGTCTCATTCGAAAGAGGAAAGTTCAGTGCAGCGCGCTCTGCTCATCGTTTGAGTCACAAAACTCTTTTAGTGACCTAAAAATACTTGGATTCTTGCGGGTGTATTTTGTCGACTTTTGCTCTATTTTGAACACTCGTATTATTAAATATCAACACAATCTCGTCGAACCATGACCAGAGCGCGCTTCACTGAACCGTCCTCTTTCGAATGAGACCTCGCCCAGCCCAAAATTCGATCATATAAGGACAAACAACGTCAGCGCGCAAACCCATGTTTCGGGCCAGATTATGTCGGTGTACAGAACGCTGCATTACCCGTGTCTATCCCCTTAAGTTGCGATTCTTAGAGTATTCTCAATATACTTGTACAAATTTGAGAGGTGAAAACTAATTTTAATGACAGAATTTAAATATTTTCCGGCAGTGACGTTATGCACAAGTATCCCCCACTAATGATCAAAAGCTTAGGGAGACTTGATCAGTGAATTTTAAGAGTAAATAACACATTAATTTTCTAAAAAGTATTTATTATCTTAGTCAATAGCATGAAATAAAGGGAATATCATAAATGGAAAGTAAACTATAACTAACTTGAAAGAATTTCTGAAAAAATAAAACCGAAGAATGACATAAAACTCTATGACATAAAGCAGGCGTGCACAGCTGAATGCCCACCGGGCAAAACTTTTCGGCCGTGTGTGGAAAGAGCATCGTAAACCGCTAGGCCACGCCTTTATGAGAAACAGTGCCGTGGTAGGGAGTGTTCGTGAGTGAGGAACCCACCTTACCGTTTACACGCATACTACTTCAGCTAGTAGCCACAGAGTGGGGGAACAGCTCGCGGCGTCGCTCTTCGCTTTGCTCGCGAGCAATCGAGAGCGCTCTTGCCCGTCACAGCCTTGCTGTGCAGGCCTGACATAAAGCAACATAAATGCATTCTTAAAAGACATTTCACTTATTGTTAGATATTATCTAATTCAGATGATGATGAAGAAAAGAATTTCCTTTTCACTTTCTTTGCCGTATTTTTCTGTTTCATTAACCGTTCTATGGTTTTATCTGGGGCTTTTTCACCTGTTCAAATATCCCACCTCACATACTAATCAAATATCCCTCAATGCACTCGATTTGAATAAGGTGAAAAACTAAACTTGTAGACTTTCGGATTGACAGGAAAATGGATAATTGCTGGACAGACAAGGTTTATTCGGATTAGGTAGGAATACATGGTTTGGTTGACAGGAAGGGCTACAAATTTCGGGAATCAGACATTGCGTCTCGCTGTGTTGATACAAATTTCCAAGATGCTACTGTGCAGACGGCGCTTGACTTTAATCTAATGAGGCGTCCAGGAGTTCCTCTGTACTCTCCCGTTCGATTGGCGTCCAGGTATTGTCGCCGAACTCTCCATATCGAACGGGCGTCCAGGCATATTCTCCTGTACTCTCCTCTCTTTTCTAATGAGATGCTCTGTACTCTCTCGACCGATTGGCGTCCAGGTATTATCGCCGTACTCTCCATATCGGTCGAGCGTCCAGGAACAGACTCTAGTTCCTCCAGCAGGCGTCCAGGTATTATCGCCGAACTCTCCTGCCGGAGTCCCTAAGCTGTCCGAGAGCGGCCGTTGGACTTACCTCGTCCTCTCTCTCGGAACAGCGAAGAAGGAAAATGCCTTTGCGGTCCTCTAATTTATACCCAATCGTTACTATCCGCGGCCGCAGAAATCAACAAACGCGTCGTCAAGCGCGAGCCTCGTGAGTCGCGGTTCCGCGCCCGCACGCCTCTCCTCTCGGGCTGCCTACAAGCGTGTCCACGAAACGTCTCGATGGTCAGCGTTTCTCATTCTTCCTTTTCTGCATGCTACAAACTTACCTTAAATATTTATATTAATCTATAAATAGCATTAATAGACCAGAAATGGTTGTTTTTACTTAATATATTTTAAATCGTTGAAAATGCAACATATAAGATCGAAGCTACTAACTACATTATTCTATGTTCCCGAATGAAAACTGCAACATGAAGTGTTGCGTTAATGCAAACATTATCACGATAACGTGACAGCAGGCACAAATTGCCAATATATTAATTAAAAAACTGACGTGATCATATATCCCCGATGATCAACTATCCCACCTTTCCCGTATTATATGAAACAGGGACTTTTGGGTATATCCTGATGTGCACTAAAAAAATGTGCATTAAACTGCATGTGTTCTAAATCGCATGTGTCCTAAATCGCATATGTCCTAAATTGTAGGGGAGACCGGGGCTAGTTGTTACAGGGGCAGGTTGTTACAAAGCAGTTTAAATATTTTTCGCTTGAACTATCACTTCGACGATGAAGTGGCTGATGTGTTTCAACCATACACACTTGTGTATGTTGTTTGTTTGTAGTCGGTTCACGCGTTGTCACTTTATTACAGTTTTTTGTGTTTTCGGTACTAATAGTAACTTTTCTCTTTCTACTTGAATCTTTTCTACCGAACAGACAGATAAATGTATGTCAATTAATATTACCACGTTTGAATCAGTGTTCCTTTAGCTACAGATTGGCACCAAGAACATAAGAATACACCCAACTGGTATGAACTTATAGCTTTTTATACACAATGGTGTCAACCGGGGCAAGTTGTTACACAAGACAAGGGGCAAGTTGTTACACAAGACAAGGGGCATGTTGTTACATACGAAAAGGGGCACGTTGTTACAGAGGGACAAGGGCATGTTGTAACATTGTATTTAGTAATTAATTTATTAATTTAATCCTTTAGTCCAAATGTTAAGGGGGCCGTCTCCTTTTTGTTTTGGTCCGAATCGATCGAAGCGTCCCCAGTAAACAGACGGACCCTAATGAAACTACTGCGGTCGATAAAAAGAACTTCTACAGAGGTGACATCTACAGGTACTCTATGTAGACGAATTTTTGACGCATAGTTGCCACATTTTCTGTTTTCTCTGTCTCCGCCGCCCTGTTGCCACAGCTCCTTCTACTGAGAAGTCTTGGAGAAATACGGCACGAGAGCTGCGTCTAGGCAGGGATCAACAGGCTTCAATACCGCTGATGGAGGGGGGAACACCTACAGGACCGGTGGTTATGTGTGCGGAACTGCGAGCGTCAGTCACGCACACATAACCACCGCTCCTGTAGGTGTTTCCCTCTGCATCAGCTGTAGATGTAGCGCGTCCGATTGCTGCGTCTAGCATCAGAGCCTCGCTGAACGTAAAGGAGGATAGCAATAATGAAAGATAGAGAGGTTGAGTAGTGAAGTTAGGAAACGTGTCAATGAAACAATACTAATTTGCACATTGAAGGATGTAATATTTTGTATAATCAGTGTGCAAATTCAAAGCATACAGTTTCAATAAGGTACATCACCGAAGTATAACACGCCGATCGTAATGAAATTTATGAATGCTATAATTCTTCTAAAAACATATGACGCTTTCTTTTGAAATGGACAATTACAGATAAAAAACTGTATATTTTCGAAGAATACAGTATTGTCTCGTTAGCGGCTCGGTTTGGTGTACACGATGTGAACTTTTCGCTATCCCCACCACTTCTGTCTCATTCTTGTCCGGCGAAGGCGAGAGCGAGCGAGAGGCACCGAAAGCGAGCGAGAACGGTACGAGACAGACGACGGGATGATGTTTTGTCTCGCTCCGTCTTTCAGACGCCTGATACTCCGTCCTTTGCGTCCGCGCCCGTCGCGCAGGCAAAGCGTTCCATCTCGCTCCCCCCTTCGGTCAGAAAGAAGTGAGAAACGAACACTGGGAATTCGGGCTCTGTTCACGATACGGGCTCAACGCCCGCGCCGGTCCCGACCAGCGATCCGCTAACGAGACAATATTGTAAAGGCTCCCCCAAACCAACGCGAATATTCGCGCCGCGGATCAGATAAGGCGCCCATAAACCGACACGTATAAAAAACTCTGATCCGCGGCGGATTCGCTCCGCGCGGCAATATTCGCGTTGGGTTGGGGGAGCCTTAATATTATCTTCTCTCATTTTATGTAATTCCTCTTCTCCATTTTACAACAAAAATATGTTTTGTCCAATACCATGTTCGGTTAGAATTTTTTCTTGACATGTTGTACATCATTTCCTATAGATTTTGTCGCGCTGATTTCAAATCCGTTCGCAAAATTTGTCTACTACCTCAGGATTTTGAAAAAAAATCGATTTAAAGTTTAACACAGATTTTCAAAGGTAAAAAACGTTCGTATCATAATTTCATTAATTTTCCCTTATTCTGCAATCTTTCAACTTTAATTTAAAAAAAAAATCATCGCTCTATCTCATTTCTATCAAAAGTTCTTTGATTATGAAACAAACTTCGTCACTTTGCCCCACTGTGCGGCGCGGCGTTGAGCCCGTATCGCGAACAGAGCCCTTTCTGGCCGAAGGGGGAGCGAGATTGAACGCTTTGCCTGCGCGACGGCCGCGAACGCAAAGGACGGAGTGTCAGGCGTCCGAAAGATGGAACGAAACAAAACATCATCCCGTCGTCTATCTCGTACCGCCCTCGCTCGCTTTCAGTGCCTCTCGCTCGCTCTCGCCTTCGCCGGACAAGAGTGAGACAGAAGTGGTGGAGATAACGAAAAGTCCACATCGTGTACATCAAATCGAGCCCGTAATGAGACAATACTGTAGTATCTTTTATTTGAGTTTATCCAGATATTATCTTTGCCCATCTCTGTTCTCCAATCGCTTCGCCGTGATTCATTCAAGCCTCTCCTTGATGGCAAAATAGTGATAGGGGAAATGCGGCAACAGCGCGATTCGACTCTCGATACGTCTCGGCAACTATGTCTTTCCTACATTTATCGGCTAGATTGGACTTCCACCGGTTTTGATGGTACAATGCACGAATATACCATCAACGCCGGTGGCGGAGAATCCTTGAAGCTTCATTCTGTCATTTCTCGAGTCTGTCTCAGTACACGATTTATAAATTCATTATTATTTCGACATACAGTGGTTATTAGCGCTCATACGCACCAGACCACCCTGCACTGATGTCTACTGGACGCAACTATCCCCGCAAAAACTTCCTTCTTGCCGATTCCAGGGCGTAAGTTGGATGAAACGGTTTGTTTACTACATTGCGTATACGTACACGCTTTCCTTAGCTTGTGTAAGCGCACGCACACATTCAAGGCCCGCCGAGACGGCCCCCTTAACCCCTATTGAAGTTCAAACAAAAGCAATTAAAGAGACTCTTTCGCAGGCATAAATGACACGATTATGGCGGATACGAGACCAGTCGATTTTATGTTTTGACCTGATTGAAGTAGGGTAAGCAGGCCAATAGCTGGACAGGGCCCAGCAGATGGACAAATCGTTGGTTAATCGTTAATATTGAAAGAACTAGAGTTTTAATCTACATTATTATTTTTTTATTTTGTAGAAAAAACGTTTGTTGTTTTATAAAACATTAACATATTTATCGAAAAACAATTTTGTATGCAGAAAATGTATTTCTATGTACGATTTCACGTCACTACGCGCGGGTCACTCGTTTGTTATTAGCTGTCATTCAGCATCGCGAACCTTAAAGTTAATAAAATACGTATTTGGATGTATCGTAAAGAGGTATGTGTTCGAGATTCGGTAGTTCCGATCTCCGCCATACCCCAACTCACCGCAGCACCTCCTGGACTGCGTAACGCCACGACCGATTCACAATCGATCTGCCAATCATCTGCGCTCCGCGACCGACGATCAGCCAATCAGCGCATCGCGTGACACGGTTTCAGCCGGTTGTAGAATACGCGTAGCCAATCACAGTTCAACACATCTGTGGCTCAACCAATCAGATTTCCCCACGTCGGTCGATCGTCGAGAATGTTCGAGACGACCCGTACAGGAAGTCGGATTGTCCAACGGTTTTCATTCTTGTTCACTCAGAGTATGTGAGTAGACGCGTCGGTTTTTCGGAAACGTTTAACACATAACTAGTGAATCTTCTCATCAATCTCAGTTTGTCGTGCTCACAATTCTCATCGAGAATTTCAGTGCTCACAATTCTCATCGAGAATTGCAGTGCTCACCTCGTTGCAAGTTCAGCCTCAATCTCACGCGCAATCGATTGTGGATCGGGGTGCGACCGCGTGGTCAGTGTGCGTAAAACATCTCAACGAGAGTTCTCAATTGTACAGCACAACGTGCTTTTTCTCACCGCTCATCATTTTATTGACTTGTGACTCACTCCGCGAGTGTACGAGATAAAATAGACCACTGTACATTGCTCAACACAGACGCTGTGCTTTACTTCGAACATAACCTCCCCGGCATACTCACGCTCATCGCGTTAACTCTTTCGCGAACAGTATGTAATAGATGATTGCATTCTAATATTAACACTTTATAAATAAACGCGTGAACAAAGAAAAATAAAACGATAAAACTTATAAAAATGACTGTCCAGGTACTGATATGGATTTTTTAACCTAAACGCAGTAGATGGACAGAATAGAATTAAAACTTTTGAAGCCGTTTTTTCTTAATAAACAAACACTTTACATATTTACATGCAGGTATCTTATTTTTCTTCTTTTATTTAGATGGCACGCATTAAAAAAAAATATACCGTACATCAATATACATGTAATTAAGATAATTTATTCGAAATGGGATGCAAGGCGACCGATGGAAAGTCGTGCAGCCTGATTGGCGACCGTATTTAATTATATTGTGACGGTCGTACTCCGGTGGTGAGGATTTAGGAGGATGAGCTCAGGCGGTACGCCAGGGTTCGTCGAAATCCTCTTGTTATTATAAATAACTCCTTTATTCTTTGAACTGCATATGTACACTATTTACAATGGGCTTAGACTAAGGGATCGTAGCGATCGGGCTCGCGGTACGACGAGCGTCGTGCAACGGTAGAGATGTACGGTGGACGGTAGAGGAACAGAGACCGGGCAGCGTCCGGGCGTCTCTGTTCGGAACGGTAGAGGAAAAGAGACCCGGCAGCGTCCGGGCGTCTCTGTTCGGAGCGGTAGAGGAAAGAGACCGGGCAACTTCCAGGCGTCTCTGTTCGGAGCGGTAGAGGAAAGAGACCGGGCAACTTCCAGGCGTCTCTGTTCGGAGCGGTAGAGGAAAGAGATGGCAGGCGATCATATGATCGGCGGGTATACGGATCTGTACCAACACTAGCACCGGGCAACATCCAGGCAGGTCTGGTAGTGGGGGATCCGTATCCCCACTGGAACTCCTTGGCTCCGTGACGCCGGGGCTTATGTCCCGATTCTCGGAAATTCCCAGCAGCGAGTGGGGAGTAAGCGTCATTTGACGCGTCGCGAGACCGGCGCGCCTCGGGCCGGTTCGGTGCGTTTCGGCTGCGGTCGCCTGCGCGCTCGGCCTCTCGCTCACTCCCGGTCGCACCGCCGTGCGCTCGACTCCTCGTGCTGGGACGCTACGTCACAATATAATAAAGACATACTTCTGATAAATTAAAGCAACATTAGAAACACTTTATTATAAGAAAAAATTATCTACATAGAATATCAATAATAACTATGTGGATATATATTTTTACTTTGTGCCACTAAGAAAATGTTAAAAAGGTTACATATCCAATCCAGGACACTTTCTCAGACAGTTTTCAATGCGGGACAAACAATTCAAATCCGGGACAGTCCCACACTTTAGGCTAGACATAACCTCACTTTATTTGCGGCTTGGGCCCATAACCTGTTGCACCGTTTTCTGGCAATGAAGACTACATACGTTTTTAGTTTTGATGCAATAAACTATATTTTAACAAAAAATAACTTAATTTAGGTATCTACTATAGCTAATAAAGTCTTTTACTTGTCTAGCCAAACACCCGTCCATCTATTGGTTCTGAACTGTCCATCTGCTAGCCCTATTGTCCATCTAATGGTGATACGGGGTATGAATAGAATTTTCATCATTTTACCCTTATATACATTAATTTTTTTACTTGCAGTTATTTTTTTCTTTAAATTTGTACATTTTTACGTGCAAAGCTTTTGATTTTTGTTTAATACAACAGATATTACTAAGAAACACCTTGATGTAAACTTCGGAATCAGCTAAACTGTCCCGCTACTGGCCTGTTTACCCTAATACGGGGTTTCGGGTGGTAGTGTAAACCGTCCGCAATAGTGCAGCGCGCGGCTCGCTTACCAGAAATTGGACGCACCCCTGCCATCGAACATACCATGCTACGAAAAACCTTATTTTGTAGACAGTAGGATTGTAGGATAGAAAAATGGTCATACTTATTTAGAATTTAAAAACATATGATGTTGCAGGCAGAATTGGGAAAATAAGAATTAGCCTATATTATTTGATGTTACATAAATTAATTTCATAAAATATTATGTGAATAGGCAAAATAATCTAAATTAACCGGCTAACTGTCAATGTATCATATACAGGGTGTCCCACCTAAGACTGGACAGCCGGTTTTCTCCTAAACTATAGGAGATAAAAATATAAAAAAAATAGGGAATTGCATGGTTCGAGGGGGCCAATTAATTAGCGCGAACGAACTTTTTTATCGATTATTATTTTAAAAGATACGATGTTCAAGTTCGGTTTTTCAAATGGAACTATTTTTTTTGAACACCTGAGTTGATAGTGCGTTCCAAGACAAATTCAATAAGCTTTAATGTATACACTTTATTTTCACTGGTTTTTAAGATATTGCGCTTGCAAATTTACTGATTTTCACTGGAAGAAAACTGTCTGGTATAGCACGGACCGGGGACGGTTTTACTGGCTGCACTTGTGGCACTGCCTTTTGAAATAGATACCTACCTACGAAGGTCTACGCCAGGCCCAAAGGCAGGACAATTTTTTTTCGTCAGAAATGCTACTTAGGTAGGTACATCTGCGGTATCGAGAAGCGCACCGTTACTTTTATTTCGCACTTGCTTCTACGCTCGGATGGCCGGTTCTTTTGGGAGGGATGCAAGTTCGATTGGTTAGGTTAGGAGTGAAAGTTGCTAGACTAAATTTCAATCATAGGGAGCAGATTGTATCAGAACCATTCGGATTTGCATTCCTCACAAACGGCTGCTCTCTTGAAGAGGCCCTCTTCACAGCAATGCCCACCTTCTCTCGCACGGAATACGTTAACGCTTGCTTTTGTTCTGATATTGAAGCTCGTGTTTATACTCGAGAGGACCACGCGTCGACAGCGGGCTACCACTTTTCTTCCTGTGTCTCTCCACGAGCCGTGCTGACGGTGGATTGTAGGAGCGTAGATATCTGGATGCCAGTTATTGAATTCAGGAGACGTTAGAAACATTTTATTACAAAACACACAATTAAAGTAAATCGTATTCCTCTCGGGCAGGAGTACTGATAATGATCGAACTTGCGCCCCACTTCGCGCAGACCAATTACACGGAGGGTAGTCGGGTCACACACTGCCCAAATGTGTGATGCGCTGGCACCCCGTGGCGAGGACAGACCTTCGCATTGCCTCACCCGATTTTTATGGCTTTTTCCGGAAAAAGGTACGAATCCTGGGCCGAACGTAGCGAATTGAGGTCGAGCCTCCGCAGTCGAGGGTGAAATATCCATTTGAGCGTATTAAGAAATTCTTTGCTTCGTCGTATCGAAAGGGAAGTGGTGCCAATGGATTCCTTATGTTTTTCTGACGAAAATCGTACCAAATGTCATGCAAATCGGACTACTTTGACACAAGCTATTTGTATTCCCTATGTAAAAGTTGTCCGATTTACACGACATTTGTAATGATTTTCATCGGAAAACCCCAAGGAATCCATCGGCGACACTTCCATATCCATACGATAGGGAATAACGAATTGTTTTATTTCTTAAAAAGGTAGGTACAGGCTGATTCTGGTGCTGCGCCCGTCACCCCGTGGCGAGGACAACACCCCGCAGTGACCATAGAATTTTATGGCTCTTTTCGGAAAAAGGTACGAATCCTGGGCCGAACGTAACGAATTGAAGTCGACCCTCCGCAGTCGAGGGTGAAATATCCATTTGAGCGTATTAAGAAACTCTTTTCTTCATCGTATCGAAGGGGAAGTGACGCCAATGGATTCCGGGCGTTCTCCCGATTAAAATCATGCCAAGTGTCGTGGAAATCGGACAACTCTTACATAAGGAATACAAATTGCTTGTGTCAAAGTAGTCCGATTTGCATGACATTTGGTATGATTTTCGTCAGAAAAACATAAGGAATCCATTGGCACCACTTCCCTTTCGATACGACGAAGCAAAGAATTTCTTAATACGCTCAAATGGATATTTCACCCTCGACTGCGGAGGGTCGACTTCAATTCGTTACGTTCGGCCCAGGATTCGTACCTTTTTCCGAAAAGAGCCATAAAATTCTATGGGCACTGCGGGGTGTTGTCCTCGCCACGGGGTGACGGGCGCAGCACCAGAATCAGCCTGTACCTACCTTTTTATGAAATAAAACAATTCGTTATTCCTTATCGTATGGATATGAAAGTGTCGCCGATGGATTCCTTGGGGTTTTCCGATGAAAATCATTACAAATGTCGTGTAAATCGGACAACTTTTACATAGAGAATACAAATAGCTTGTGTCAAAGTAGTCCGATTTGCATGACATTTGGTATGATTTTCGTCAGAAAAACATAAGGAATCCATTGGCGTCACTTCCCTTTCGATACGATGAAGAAAGGGGTTTCTTAATACGCTCAAATGGATAATTCACCCTCGACTGCGGAGGGTCGACTTCAATTCGTTACGTTCGGCCCAGGATTCGTACTTTTTCCGAAAAGAGCCATAAAATTCTATGGGCACTGCGGGGTGTTGTCCTCGCCACGGGGTGACGGGCGCAGCACCAGAATCAGCCTGTACCTACCTTTTTATGAAATAAAACAATTCGTTATTCCTTATCGTATGGATATGGAAGTGTCGCCGATGGATTCCTTGGGGTTTTCCGATGAAAATCATTACAAATGTCGTGTAAATCGGACAACTTTTACATAGAGAATACAAATAGCTTGTGTCAAAGTAGTCCGATTTGCATGACATTTGGTATGATTTTCGTCAGAAAAACATAAGGAATCCATTGGCGTCACTTCCCTTTCGATACGATGAAGAAAAGGGTTTCTTAATACGCTGTAATGGATAATTCACCCTCGACTGCGGAGGGTCGACTTCAATTCGCTACGTTCGACCCAGGATTCGTACCTTTTTCCGGAAAAAAGCCATAAAAATCGGGTGAGGCACAGCGAAGGTCTGTCCTCGCCACGGGGTGCCAGCGCATCTCCTTGACGGGCGTTGCTCCAGAATTACCCTGTATCATTTGGGCAGTGTGTGACCCGACTACCCTCCGTGTAATTGGTCTGCGCGAAGTGGGGCGCAAGTCCGATCATTATCAGTACTCCTGCCCGAGAGGAATACGATTTACTTTAATTATAGTACATGTGTGTTTTGTAATAAAATGTTTCCATCGTCTCCTGAATTCAATAACTGGCATCCAGATATCTACGCTCCTACAATCCACCGTCAACACGGCTCGTGGAGAGACACAGGAAGAAAAGGGGTAGCCCGCTGTCGACGCGTGGTCCTCTCGAGTATAAACACGAGCTTCAATATCAGAACAAAACCAAGCGTTAACGTATTCCGTGCGAGAGAATGTGGGCATTGCTGTGAAGAGGGCCTCTTCAAGAGAGCAGCCGTTTGTGAGGAATGCAAATCCGAATGGTTCTGATACAATCTGCTCCCTATGATTGAAATTTAGTCTAGCAGCTTTCACTCCTCCTCACCTAACCAATCGAACTTGCATCCCTCCCAAAAGAACTGGCCATCCGAGCGTAGAAGCAAGTGCGAAATAAAAGTAACGGTGCGCTTCTCGATACCGCAGATGTACCTACCTAAGTAGCATTTCTGACGGAAAAAAATTGTCCAGCCTTTGGGCCTGGCGTAGACCTTTGGCAGGTAGGTATCTATTTCAAAAGGCAGTGCCACCCGTGGATCCAGTAAGACCGTCCCCGGTCCGTGCTATACCAGACAGTTTTCTTCCAGTGAAAATCAGTAAATTTGCAAGCGCAATATCTTAAAAACCAGTGAAAATAAAGTGTATACATTAAAGCTTATTGAATTTGTCTTGGAACGCACTATCAACTCAGGTGTTCAAAAAAAATAGTTCCATTTGAAAAACCGAACTTGACCATCGTATCTTTTAAAATAATAATCGATAAAAAAATTTGTTCGCGCTAAATAATTGGCCCCCTCGAACCATGCAATTCCCTATTTTTGTTATATTTTTATCTCCAATAGTTTAGGAGGGAGCCGGCTGTTTAGCTTTCCCGCGGACACACTGTATATGATCAAATGGAATAACTTTTTTGATTTTCAAAAGATTTGAATGAAACTTGGTATGTAATGGTTTTTGGGGTCGTTGAATCTGAATTTGGCATCGGAATTGTAAAATTCAATATGGCAGACTCAAAATGGCCGAACCAAATTGGCTGACAAACATTAAAATACTATCGGGATATAGAAAAATTGTATATAGGGGTTTTTGGGGTCGCTGAATCTGAATTTGGCATTGGAATTGTAAAATTCAATATGGCAGACTCAAAATGGCCGAACCAAAGTGGCTGCCAAATATTAAAATATTATCGGGATATAGAAAAATTGTATATAGGGGATTTTGGGGTCGCTGAATCTGAATTTGGCATTGGAATTTTAAATTTCAATATGGCAGACTCAATATGGCCGAACCAAAATGACTAGCGAATTGTTGGGATTTGTATAAATTATTCGTACTGTATTCAATTTCATAAGTAAACTCTTACTCCCGTAGTTAGCTGGTGAAAATTTCATGACCCCAGAGTGTACCGACGAGGAGGTTACGGAAAGATTTTACACACCACTTTTTTGTTTTGTTTTTTTTTGTACTTTTTTGCATTATTTTTTATTTATTTTATTTTTTTTTTAAAAATTAAAAAATTAAACCCCTAAACTCTTATTTTTCAGGGGTTGGGGTGGCATTGAAAAAAATAACTGCTGCAATCGAGTTATAGACAAGAAAACTTCACAAATAAAAAAATTTTAAATAAAAAAAAGGTTTAGTAAAGAATTGACAAATTCACCCCTAAATTCTATTTTTTAGGGGTTGGGGGTGTCAGATGAAAAAAATTACCCCCGGAATCGGTTCAGCGACTCAAAAAACCCCTGTATACCAAATTTTGTGTGATTCACTTAATTTTTCGATGTTACCAGTTTGGGCCCGAATAATGAAAAGGACCGTGCCAGTTAACCGGTTAAAAAAGAAAAGAATGAGTGCAATACGATAAATAGTTCCAAAGATAAAAGTTTATAAGTATACCGTAGTTTCAAAAACGGATATGCAAAAAGTAATCAATTCACAACTGTGGTTCTGAAACAAATTCGGAACCACCAAAATAATAAATAAGGTTGGGTTCAGATATATTGGCCGGTGAGTTCGCTTTCGCGAGCAGCGCGCGAGGAGAAATCAGCCACCACCACCTGACGACCGTGGATTGGCAATTGAAGTTGCTGGGCCACCGAAGGTTATGGTGGGGTAACGGGACGCTGCTCGACTCCGCCTGAACGAAGCCGTGTGGCTGTGTTTATTCTAACCCGCCGCGCGATGACCAGGCGTTGCCCGAGGGAGAATGAGAACGTAGAGAAAAGGAGCATCGAGGCAGGCAAGCGGTGTGGTGGGAGAATACCCCTCACGAAACTCACCGACCAATATATCTGAACCCGACAATAGGTACATCATGTTTCATTTTGATAAAAATTCGTGACATCGACGTCAAAAAGTGATCGAGTGGGATGATCATCCAGCTATGTTAGTCGAAAAATAAAAACACATAGTATTGTGTTTGTAATATTGAAAACATCAGAAATGTTTGCAATTTAATTCATTATATCAATTGGTCCAAAAAATCCACTTCTTGTACAATATGCATAGGTGCATTATAAATGGTGAGAATTTTATTAACATTAAAGTTTTACTTTTGAAAAACTTTAGCGTTATCAGCGTGCAAACTTCTGAAAATTGACTGTTGTTGTTTCCAAAACAAATTGTTAATCCTTAAAACTTATCTATTATTAACTTTGTTTATTTATAACTGAATATTTTATTGATAAAAATATAAATTATTTCTGAAAATTATTTATAAAAATATTTAAAGTAGGTGTTTATAAAATTATCTATAAAATTTAATAAATTTAGAAAAAGACGTAAATGTATTTTTAAGAATATAAATCAAAGTAATTGATTTAATTTATTATTATAAATTTGTTTCATTTATACTAAGTATTTTGCTGTGGATTGCAAAAGATGCAAGGCCAGGTTACTAACATGATAAAAAATAATTAAAATAACCTACTAAATAATTTTAGTCACGATTTTCGATTCGCAACAGGGATAGTAACAATTTGTTTCACAAATTTTAATCGAGCGTATTTCTATTTTCTTCCTATTTCTCATTAGGTGATGAATTCTAGTTGCCCGCATTTCTATCTCTCCCGACTTTGCGTCAACCGTATTGCAATCGATCGAGACTCTCGGCTGACCGTTTTGCAAACCTCTCTATATATTAACTTGAACCTCTCCATAAAATAACGCGACCGTATTCCTGACCGGTCTAGACTTTCGGTTGACCGTAAGTCTGACAAGGGACGTTCGGCAACCCGGAAATTCAGAAAATTATGAAACTCGGTGTGCAAGTAGAGTAGTTAATCCGTAACACAACCCTATTTTTCGTTGGTGCCATAAAGCATTTTTTAGGGGTGAAATCACCCCTTGAAAAATATGCAGAATTTTCTTTTCCGTGGAATATGTCGAGAACGGTGAGAGATATCGAAAAGAAGTTTAAACAAAAGTTGCAGCCTTCTTTTATATCTACAAAACAGCGCAAAAATAATTTTCGAAAAATCCATATTTTTCAAGTTACCCCCACCACCAACTCTTAAAATTAAGTTTTTGTATTTTATAAATATACGCTGGCATACCTCTGGATAATCTCTTTTCATACATATAAATAGTTTATGTGTTATATTTTTTTTGCAAACAAATAAAACCTCTATTACCGTATTTGAAGTCCATTTTGGCAGTTTCCATTAATAACATGGTTTCATAAAGCCATATTTAGATTATTATTTATGTAAAGTTCAGACAGCTTTCAATTATTTAAGCAAGGCAGTACGTACCTAAAATTGCTTCAAAGATAAAACTCATTAAAACTAATTAGTGACGTGCATGAATCAGTATGATAACAGCACATTCGTACATGCATTACTTGAAGTGTAATCTTATTAGGCTATTTTGGAAACTACACGAAAAATAAATAATGCATGAAGATTTACAATGACTTTGCAAAATATATATGTTATTGGAATGACGCAGCATGGCATTGATGCCGATAACCTTGTCGAACCTTCCGATTTGCATAATACATATGTATATGAATTTTAAATGATTGTAAATCAATTTTACTTTTACATCCCACTAATAACATATATCTAGAGACGCGGTAGCGTCTCGACGCCAAGTACATGAAAGAAAAGACACCTTGTATATGCCTGTCGCTGCCGTGTATCTTTACTCGAAGCACAGCTATTCCAACCTAACCTGAAACTTATTTCATTAATATCTCATCACGCCTGCAATATTTTCTATATTTAATGGCATTTTTCTCATGTAAACCGCATATAAGACTAATTTCAATAAAATCGGTCCACGCATGACAGAGATATCGTAATATCGTCTCATGGATCTGTCGAAAACGGTAAGATTTTTCTTATGATTCTCCTTCTTCTTATGATTCTCCAACCAAATTTTGTCGACATAATACGTATACGCGTTATACGCACACCTTCAGCCAAAAAGAAACTAACCCATGTTTCGTTCTTCGTTCGTCGACTCTCGGGATTATTCGGCCGGGATCGTCGTCCGTCATTGTATATATATATATATATATGTATACTATTTTGTATATATATATATATGTATACTATTTTGTATATATATATATATATATATGTATACTATATGTACACTATGTATACTATTTTGAATTTTATAATCTACCAAGTGTCATTCCTTCATAACCTGCAAGTGTCAAATAAGGTAAGTTGTCCGAATTTGAAATGTCACGAGTTTTTACACTAAATAGGAGACTGAATTATTGTCTCAATTAACAAGGTAAGTCACGACAATGTTTTAACAGACTTTTTTATGTATTCTTATAGAAATGAAGGGGACGCACAGACTTGGAAGTTGTCCGGAGAAGGTTTGACAGAGAATCATCTTCTTTCACATAAGTTTCTGGTAATTTCTACCGTGCATGCACAAAATAATATATTGTAACAAATTGCAATGCATTTAAATTGCCAGATATTTTTATACCAGCAATCTAGTGTTTTTATGTAAAGGTGATGGGATAAAAAGGTAGAAATTGTATGTTTGCATAAGGTGTCTTCTACGAGTTGCTACACATTTTCAAAATGTATCGTTTAATAATATTGTTTCAGAACGCCCAGAGGAAATGAGATTTTTTATCTTCCAATGGTGATTCCGAAGATGATGGTACAAGCAATTTACAGGTGTTATGTGATTATAAGTTTAACGTAGGCAGAAAATCATTCTTTTGCCTTTTACGTCTCGCATTCATAGATCGACAATTAATTATAAGAGACTTACATTCCAAGTAATTTTATTTCATATGAAGATTCCATGTGTTTACAAATTTATTTGTATATATGTATGCGAAACTCTGTTTAAATACGTTTGATAATAAAAAGTTTCACAAAATTTAAATACCACGTGTCGGTGTCACAGCAGAATACCTAATACCTAAATAATTAAATACATAAATAATTACAGACACTATTATACGTAGATTCATGAATAAAATTATATGTATGCTATACCCCATAAAAAACTTGAAGTTGAAAAAGTACATGAATTAGCTTTGTAAAAAGAAGTGAAATCCCCAAATAAAACTTTAAAAAAGTAAAAAATACGCCAAGTACATGAAAATGTCGAGGACAAAAAAGAGTATTATCAAAAATCACAAGAAAAAAGATAATAGTATACATGAAAAAGTCGAGGAAGAAACAGAGTATCAAAAAATAAATATAAAAAAAACACAAAAAAAAAGACAAAGAAACATGATAAAGTAAAAAATGTTAATGTAATGTTAATTGACTTAGTCTTAATAATTTGCAATAACTCCCTTACAATCTAAAAAAGATGTGAAATCAAAATGAGCTGCAAGTACATCACAAAAAAAAGAGAATAATATAATCACCCAAAAAAAGAAAATAATATAATTACAATATAAAAAAAAATGTGAAATCAAAATGAGCTGCAAGTACATAAAGGTGCTTTCGAACTGCGCTTAAGATGACACAACTACATATACACAGCTAAAATGTTGTGTTCATAAATTTCATTACGCATATCGTGGACATTTTTTAATTAACCCATCAAAAAGATTCCCATTTAAAAACATTGTCGTAAATTAATTAATAGCTTTACAAAATTAATGATATACAAAAATTGCGCCAATTATAACAATGACTATTTATACAAAGAAAAACAATGTATTAAATAATATAACACAGCAAAAGACAAAAAAAAATGTCCGCGGCCTGGAAGTTAAATACTTGGCGTGGCCAGGCAAGGTATTCTGAAATCATCAATACCCATACCTTTCCCCTCGCAGGCTTTCAGATAATTTGTCCATTTAAAACTCAGACAATATGAGTACATTTTCATTAGATTGCGTTTTAAAATAATTGTAAGATCATTCATCTTCACCCATACCTTTCCTCTCACAAGCTTTCGCATAATTTGTCCATTTAAAACTCTGACAATATGAATACACTTTTAATTATTTTGCATTTTTAAATAATTCTTATTCAACGACACCTTGACCGTGCCTGGCCACGCCAAGTATTTGACTTCCAGGCCGCGGACATTTTTTTTTGTCTTTTGTTGTGTTATATTATTTAATACATTGTTTTTCTTTGTATAAATAGTCATTGTTATAATTGGCGCAATTTTTGTATATCATTAATCTTGTAAAGCTATTAATTAATTTACGACAATGTTTTTAAATGGGATTCTTTTTGATGGGTTAATTAAAAAATGTCCACGATATGCGTAATGAAATTTATGAACACAACATTTTAGCTGTGTATATGTAGTTGTGTCATCTTAAGCGCAGTTCGAAAGCACCTTTATGTACTTGCAGCTCATTTTGATTTCACATTTTTTTTTATATTGTAATTATATTATTTTCTTTTTTTGGGTGATTATATTATTCTCTTTTTTTTGTGATGTACTTGCAGCTCATTTTGATTTCACATCTTTTTTTAGATTGTAAGGGAGTTATTGCAAATTATTAAGACTAAGTCAATTAACATTACATTTTTTACTTTTTCATGTTTCTTTGTCTTTTTTGTGTGTTTTTTTTATATTTATTTTTTGATACTCTTTTTCTTCCTCGACTTTTTCATGTATACTATTTTCTTTTTTCTTGTGATTTTTGATAATACTCTTTTTTGTCCTCGACATTTTCATGTACTTAGCGTATTTTTTACTTTTTTAAATTTTTTTTGGGGGTTTAATATTACAGTTAATATTAAATTGAATTATAATATTGTCACGTCCCGGGTGAGGTCTTAAGGACGATGGCATAGACGGGGTAATATTGGAGGGAACTCAGGCGCGAATGCCAGATTCGTAGCACTGCGGAGAGTTAGGATTCAGGCGCGAATGCCAGATTCGTAGCACTGAACGGTTTGAGGGAATGCAGGCGCGAATGCCAGATTCGTAGCACTGCGGAGAGTTAGGATTCAGGCGCGAATGCCAGATTCGTAGCACTGCGGAGAGTTAGGATTCAGGCGCGAATGCCAGATTCGTAGCACTGCGGAGAGTTAGGATTCAGGCGCGAATGCCAGATTCGTAGCACTGAACGACCAGGGAGGGTTTGAATAGTAATCACTTTGGTGGTGACACCCGTTAGAGCACTTTGTTTTGGTGTGGTAATTGGATTTACTGTTGCATTCGTATAAGAAGCCGCACGTAATATTTCCGAGAAATATGTCTAGACATATGGCTATACGCGGGCCATGCAAAAGTACGTTGGTAAACACCGTAAGAACACTTGAGTTCGCGAATCGAGATCAGCTGTTGCAATAGCTTTTTTTGGGTTTGGAGCCTTCGTAACCACAGGATAAACACAATAATGTGAAGCGTGATTTAAAGCAAAGCGGTTTATTAACTTTAGACACGAATATATGCACAGCGATAGCGGTTTAAGTTATAATAATAATATAAGAAGATGAACATGAATACATGAGGATAAATCAAAGAAAGTGCATGAAATATAATAAGCGTTAATACAGGAAAATAATATATGAAACGCAACAGGCGTTAATAACGTTCAATAATATGATCGGTAAGCTTTAGTAAAGAAAAGAAATACGAAATGCAATAAGCGTTATTGATATAAAATAATAAATGGTATGGAGGTGATACACAGTATAATAATAATTAGTAACAATCGCTTACGATGAAGACTGTAGAATGGCGATCTTCCAACGAGGAGTTGCACTGATTTTATGTACGATAATAATAATGATGATCAACCACAGAAATGGTAACGAGAATGACACTTCATTAGCACTGTTCGCAAAGAGAATAATCGGTATAATTATACAGGTTGCAAAAATGGTAATGCCCTCCGGCCTCAGGGGCCCTTGTATTTATTGTATTTGCAAGATTGTTAGGGGTGAAGGGTGAGCGCGGTATGCACCATGGCACGTACGCCAGGTATGCGTCGCAGTATTATTTCCGGGTTTTTTATAAATACGAAAGGTTAGTCTAAAGTTAGTTTCGTAGACAATAGAATTTCTGATTTCCGGGGTTTTTACATGCGCTTGTACAGAATATGGTTTCTGGGCTTTTGCTTTGGGAATAATCGACCCATTTGATGGGTTTTGGGGTTTTGATTTGGGAAGGGGTGTGTGTAGCTTTGACTTCTTTGGTCATAAAGAGGGGATGATACATAGTCTTGATTTAGAGTGGTTTTGGGACGAGGGACTTGTTTAGATTCGATATGAAGGGGATAATGCCTCATAGGGCGAAGAGGGGAAGGGGATTTTAGTGGTTGACCGTCTTGAGATGGGGACCACTAAGGTACATCGCCAAGGCGATCAGTGATCGGGGAAAAAGGGTATGAGTTGAGGTTTCCTTGGAGTTGTAGAGTGATTTATGAGAGAGATTCGGAATAATACAGCGCGGAAAAATAGTGGGACGTTACAATAATATAGCACTTTTCATTAATGAAGTGGCCGCATAAAGTAATATTTAAACATTCACAGTCTCTTTTTGTACATGTTGCATTGTTTGAATATACATTGGCAGAATTATACTAATAGAAGACGATAGATGCATTGAAAATTACGGTTTGTAATTAGTACAATAATGATATTCTTCATAGAAATGATTGAAACAAAAATACCGCACACTACTACAGTTTTCCCTATCCGTGGCGCGCCCACGTTACCATTGGCTTTCGAGCTCCCCTTCTGCGCGGCTATGGTAAACATCATGGAGACCGTGCTCCCAAATTGCCCGATGTGGCCAACGCTGTCCTAGATCCATAAGCTAATTCCTACATCGACCAAAAGAGTCACTATTCATAAGTCAATTCCTACATCGACCAAAAGAGTCATTATCAATAAGCTAATTCCTTTCAATCGACTAAAACGTCACTATTAGTTATCTAAGTTATATTACTCCAAATCGATCGATCAAACGGGTGTTATTTTGTACCGACCAAGAGTCGCAATCCAAGACGATCAACTTTATTTCCTTGTACCGACCGAGTGCCGCAACCTATTTAATTATTCTAATTTCTTTAATATCATAAAGCGTTAATTTATGTTTGTATGTATGATTCAGAAGTATTTTCCTGAATAAACATTATTAAGATTAATTCTTGTTCTGGAATTTTAATTCTTTATCGCACGCCACTCGAACAAGTCCCGAATTCCTGTAATGCGCGTTGTGTCACGCGCAGAAACGTTACATCACGAACATTTGACGAGAAAGAGTGCTGTTGTTTACTTAAATATAAATAGTATATAAATAAATTGTATACAGATATAATAATAAAATTAGTAATTAATTTATTCAATTTATTCTTATTTAATAAATAAATTAAAGAAACACGCCAAATTTAATATTCACCTGTTTATAAAAAACATGTCCTTTTGTTTATAATTTAAGGTCTGCTCTGCCCAATGAATTATTTTTTAAATGGCTGCAGTACATTGACTGTACAAAGGTAGCATAATCATTAGTCTTTTTATTGGAGGCTTCTATGAATGAGTTGATGAAATATTTACTGTCTCTGGAATAAATTATAAATTTATATAAATATGAGCCGAAACATAAGCTGAACGATGACTTTAGCAAGAGCCCTCGCTAACTTTTCCGGAGTTTGGATGGTAGACGGCTTGTTCAGAATTTTGGGAGGTGACAAATTCCATTTGTTTGCAGTTTTGATGAAGAGGAGAGACCTCCCCTCTGTTAATTCGTCGGTGGAGGGGGTACCTTCGCCGTCTTGACGAGGTGGAGGAAATGTACAACCAGCAGGTCCCAAAAACTAGCCGGGATGATTGGACATACGGGTACCGGTTGGTTACCAAATGACCACCCGTCGACAGAGCAAAATAGGTACCCAGGGATTAACTCGAAGCGAAGAAAGTCGAAATTCCTGAAAAAAACGGGACGATGTCGATTGCCCCCTATTCGACATCTGGAAGGCAAATGTTTCCCGATGAACACTTCGAAAATAAGCAAAGAATAAAATGACTACTATTGCTATTAATGAGCATTATGATTCACCATTTAAATACACTACTTAGGTCCCTAAATTTAAATAGAATTTATATCTTTTGTTGCAAAATTCATACAACCAAAGATTAATAAAATTCCAAATTTATCTTTTGAAAAACAAATAACTGTAAAGGCCAATATGAAAAGAATTTCACGATAAAGTATGAACAAATATTTGCATGTTCAGATTCCTATTCGGTACAATCCGAATTTCGATAGAGCCGAATATTCGAATATTCGAATGCTCCTGATTATTCGAATATTCGAATATTCGAAGAAATTATTCGTATTCGAAATTATTCAAATTATTCGAATATTCGAATGGTCGAATAATTACAGTTCTAGTACAAAAGTGTACACAATATATATATATATATATATTTACTTACTTATTTATAATAATTTTTAAACAATTTGGTTATACCCAGTAATCTATAGTTGTAATATGTTGTGATTTCATTTGCAATAAAATTCTGTACAATCGTTACAAGAATCGGTTCTATAACCGCTTTGGAACTTATATAGAATCAAAAAAATAAGAGTTATAGAACTACCTATATAGGAACCGTAACTTAAATTGATATAATCTGACATTTAGGTTCTTTATAATAGTTATTCAGAATAAAGGTTCTTCATAACTCTTTCAATCAGAACGTTTATATAACAGTTTGAAACAGTTATTTTCGGAACCTATTCAAGCCCCTTAAGGGGGTAGACACGGGTAATACAGCGCGCTGTAATACCCACAAAATGTGGCCCGAAACATGAGTTTGGGGTGATACGTTTTTCGTCCTTATATGAGCAGATTTTGGCCTGGGTGAGGTTTCAATCGAAAGAGGAAGGTTCGATGCAGCCTGCTCTGGTCATGGTTCGACGAGATTGTGTTGATATCTAATAATATGAGTGTTCAAAGTAGAGCAAAAGTCGACAAAATACACCCGCAAGAATCCAAGTATTTTTAGGTCACTAAAAGAGTTTTGTGGCTCACACGATGACCAGAGCGGGCTGCCTCGAACCATCCTCTTTCAAATGAGACCTCACCCAGCCTAAAATCTGTTCATATAAAGACGAAAAACGTATCCCCGTGATTGCATTCCCAAATACGAGTTCCGCCATATTGGCGATAATACAGAGCAAGTCACGTGACAAATTTAGTTCAGGTAGTGGATGCGAGATGGCGCCTACTCGGGAGGTCTGCCAACGTGGAATTATAGCAAAACTGAAGCGTTAGCTGGATGCATGTGACACAGTAAAAGCGTGATACAGTCAATGTATGTATTTTTGAACGATTGTAGGTTAGGTTATATGCATTTTAGGCATACATTGACTAGAAACTGCAGGAAACTGTGTAGATTTACTAAATTCTCGCTTTTACTGTAACACATACATCACCGCTGCCGAATATATATTATAATTATATGGCCACATTATTTCAAATAAAAAAAGAGATTGGAATTTTTTAATAACACTGGAAGTAGTAATTTACTGATATCATATTTTCAGCATGTGGAAGTTACAGCAATTATTTGCAATTATTGCTTTTATTATTATTCTTCCGACTATTGTATATAACATATAACAAGGAAAAGTCTCCAAATCGGTCAACAGTTGACTCCTTGATTTTTTTTTGTAATTCTTTACGCTCCTATGCAGAGATGGGCATTATTTAAATAAAAGAATATACTTCCGAATGGCCCCAGTGGCCGATCGACACGAAGTTTGGGGGAGGGTGTGTGTACCCTAAATCTAAATTTCTATTTAACTTCGGGTATTTATTAGTTTCCTTTGTTTATTCGAAGGCCTTTCATCTTGGGCTTCGAATAATTTTTCATCTTTCATTATATCTTTATCCTAAGGTCGTATTCAGATATATTGGCCGGTCGATTCGTTTTCGCGAACAGCGATCGGGGAGAAATCAGCCACCACCATCTGACGATCGTGGATTTGTCAGTTAGAGTTACATGGCTACCTAAGGGTATGGTGGGGTAACGGGAATGGTGCTCGGCTCCGTCTGAACGTTGCCGTGTGGCTGTTATTTATTCTTATTGTTAGCGTAGTAGTTGTGTGCATTACGAAGCTATGCGTAGATTAATACGAGATGAAGCTATCGAGAAACAATCAATGTTCTAACCAATAAAACTCCTGAATGTTTTCGGAGCTAAGGCACACCTATTCTGATGTGTGTATTTCTACGCTGCAGCTCGGTTTGGCCTATACACACCAGCAGCTTGGCGCTATCCCCACCACTTTTGGCTCACTCTTGTTCTGCAAAGGCGAGAGTGTGATGGAACGAGAGCGAGTCAGAAAACGTTGAGAAAAGGAGCACCGAGGCAGGCAAGCGGTACCTATGGTGGGAGAATACTTGTCACGAAACTCACCGGTCAATATATCTGAAAGTCTCGTTAGCCGCTCGCTGGTCGAGACCGGCGTGGAGCCCGTATCATGAACGGAGCCCTAATTCCGAGGCTGAGTTTCTCGCTTCTTTCTGGCCGAAGGGGGGAGCAGGATGGAACGCTTTGCGTGCGCGGCGGGCATGCGCGACAGGCGCGAGTGCTCAGGTGGAATCGTGACTGTTCGATGCATCCGCGCCACGTTCAGATAGCCAGGCACGGCACGATACTTTTTTCCACCATAAGCGAGCTTGCCAAATTCCGCCATTTATTATAATACATTTAATTGAGCTTCGTCATGACCTTACTCTACTCGTAGTTTAAAACCGTTGTAGTATAATTTGTAGTATATCATTTAAAAATTTATTTTCAACAATGCCAACAATGAAAAGGCCATTTTGCGCCTCTTGTCAAACTTACGCCCTAGCAGTTGCCTAATTTTTGCAGAGTAAAGTCATAAATAATCTCAAATAAATGTAATATAATAAAGGGCGCAATTTGACAAGTTCGCCTAGGGCGCAAAAAAGACTTATGCCGGGCCTGCGTCAAGATTTTGCGAAGCGGTTCCCGTGCTCACCGTAAGCACTTGCGACCATCGCGCACGCCCGTCGCGCACACAAAGGACGGAGTGTCAGGCGTCCGAAAGACGGAGCGAGACAAAACATCAACGCGTCGTTTGTCTCGTACTGTCCTCGCTCGCATTCAGTGCCTTCGCTCGTTCTCTCTTCATCTCGCTCTCACCTTCGCCGGACAAGAGTGAGGCAGAAGTGGTGGGGATAACGAAAAGTCCGTATCGTGTACACCAAACCGAGCCCTTAACGATCTTAGATGTTCGAATAACCGACGAGAACCTTTGTGGCCCGAGCCGCACGAGATCGCCGTTGCTCGGCGATGTGTCATCGATTATATACAAACAGAATTTGTTCTCTTTTTCATCGTATCAATATGAAAGTGACACAAATGGATTCCTGGCATTCTCTCGATTAAATTGACAGAAAATAATTTAAATCAGACTATTTTTAACGAAACGGGCTTCCAATTCTGCAAACAAATTTTCACGTAATTTCCTTAATTATGATCCGAATAATATCATTTTTGGGGCCAATTTGATCGAGAAAACATGACGAATCGATTCACGTCACTTTCGCAAAGATCTGATTAAAAATGCAGAATTGAAGATTTGTCACTGCTTAGTGCGTAACATTGTATGGCCCCGCTGGATTCGAGCGTCGAAACCCACGAAACTCAGCGAGTTGCATGATTGCCAGCGTGAAGGACAAGAGAGGACTTTGCATGGCGAAGGAAAGTCAGCCTTCTATACAACTCAAATCGAGAAAGACTTTGCTGACAAACTTTACATATATTCGCGTCAAATAAATACTTTAATTGTAAAATTTAGACAACAAACTATTGTTGAATTTCGCCAGTTCTTACGTATGCATCACTTGATTGGGAATTCCTGATCCCAGAGTTTCGTACATTTACCTATTGAAATGTTGCTTCGAGTCATCGGGAAATTGCATTGCTTCTTCTCGTACATACATATATCTGTTCGCGAGTAGGTGTCACGAGTGACGCGGCTTAGGTTTCTCAAATAAATGCACATTGATTAGGGCCCTCGGTCGACGGCGACTTGAGTCATCCAGTACTGAATATGAAAATGTTTATATTTCTCATTACACCTTGATAAGAGTGTTACCACCGATGGATTCGTGAGTTTATGTTCACGAAAATGAGTCGAAACGCGAAGGAATTCGGTCTATTTTTTCTTATGAATACATGATTAGGACACACACAGTACGTTCACTAAAAATAGACCGAATTGCTCCATGTTTGGCATCATTTTCATCAGTAATGCAGTGCTCCGGTGAAGAACATCGTAATACGGAGCTAATATTCTAGGCCCTAGAATCTACGATATTGTCAAGGTGCAGTTGAAACGCACGCCGCTTCACACTATCGTTTCTTAGCATTTATACGGGGTGATTCTGTAGCTCAGCGCTGTCCAGCGTAGGGGCCCCTCACGCGCCTGCTTCCCCATCCAATCTTTCTCTCGCACAGCGTGCCTTCCGTTGTCAAGGAGACCGCGCGGCGCTACGAAGGCTGCCACGACGGGCCAGCCGGGCAAGCGTTTTCGCGGTTACCGTCGCGTGGTATCCTTGACAACGCGAACGACAGTGGGAGAACCCCGACCTCCCGCGGGAGTGAACTTAGCAGCGCTGCTCTAGCTAGAGTCGTCAACCGCGATGCTCGCCAACAATCATGTCTCTCGCTGAGTTTCGTGGGCTTCGACGCTCGAAACCAGCGGGACTATTCAATGTTGCACGCTAAGCAGTGACGAATCTGAAGATCTGCAATTTCTAATCAGATCTTTGCAAAAGTGACGTCAATCGATTCCTTACAATTTTATATATAATGTTTGTTCATAACTGCTTTCTGCATAGGATATTTAATTATCTTGTAATAAGTGTATTTCATGTTCTGTTTCAGTGTTTTGCTAATAAAAAAATGTGTAACCTAACAAACTTCATTTTCGGGCGACATCCCCTCATCTATTTTTCCTTTTCACTTATAATTTCTTACTGCCAACGTAGAATATTGTAGCATAAGCACATTTCAAGTAATTAAAATGTACAATGAATTTTCTACATTTGCAATACCAGCAGACTTTCCGTTTAAATTTTTACAAGTACAACGCAACAGCTGAGAATGCCTTTCCTTATTCAGAATAGAATACGGAAATAGCAAACAGCTCCCTCTCGCGTGCACCAGGCAGCCGTGTATCTATGGGTATTACCATTTCTGTGCAGAAAAAATCTGCTGTAATACCGACCTGCCAAATCGGCCAGGTCACGTGACGTGTCTACCCCCCTAAGGGGGTAGACACGTTTGAAAGCTCAGACAATGTGTACATTTTATAGATTTTTTTACAAGTCAACGGCTTGATGATGATTTGTGTTTTTGTATTATGTTTACATAGTATTATGAACTACTTAAAAAAAAAATTTCATTTAAAAAACTATTATTTCTTGGACGTTATAGATACATATACGAAACTCTCTCGATTTTAGACGGCTACACGGTGTCCCTGAAAAAAGCTGTATGTCGTATCCGAAATCAAAAACAGTAATTTTTTTGGCTGTACTTCCGAATGGCCCCAGTGGCCGATCGACACGAGGTTTGGGGGGAAGGGTGGGGAGGGGGTGTGGACCCTAAATCTAAAATTGTTTCTTCGGGTATTTATTAGTTTCCGAAATATTAATAAAAAATTGTTAATTTTTTGGAAATTTTTTTTGCACGTTGGTGCAGGCCTCTTTATCCTGGAGCCCTTCCGTCCCCCTATTTTTAGTTTTTGAAATTTTGTAACCACTGCTTCGTTTTTGGCATCGCCAAACTCACATCGGTTCGCTGTCATGCTTTCCGCGCCTCACTCACTGGTCTAGCCCCAACCGGGGCCGATCGAGATGAAACTTAGTGGGTAATACGAGGGGTGTGGACCGACCCCAAATATAAAATTTTACCTTCAGCAATTAATGCGTTCAAAAGGTACAGAAGTAATTGCGCATAAAAGGGTACACCTTACCAATTTTTTTTAATCACTTTACCACGGTCCCCCCTCTTAACAATATTTCTGTTGACTTATACCGACATAACACATTCCACTTTCCAACTTGTTCCGGGTTTTAGTATTGGTTTGGGTTAGATTGGCGCGGGGGGCGCGCGCCCGCTCGCGGGCGCGTAAAGCATGGTAGCGTACCGATGTGAGTTTGGCGATGCTAAAAATGAGACAGTGGTGACACAATTTCAAAAGTTGAAAATGGGGGACGGAAGGGTTCCCGGGTAGGGAGGCCTGCACCAACGTCAAAAAAAAATTCCAAAATAAATTAACAATTTTTTATTAATATTTCGGAAACTAATAAATACCCGAAGCTACAATTTTAGATTTAGGGTTCACACCCCCTCCCCACCCCTCCCCCAAACCTCATCTCGATCGGCCACTGGGGCCATTCGGAAGAATATCCATTTTTTTGATAAAATATGTTAATAGCTATCGATGTACGTCGCCGATTTTGAAAATTTTGAAAAACAAGGAAATGGTGGGATCAGAGGATAAAGTTAGATTTTTCTAATAGCGCGAACCCAGACTCACCGATTGGAACGCAACTTTGTGAGTTTTTAGAGTGACTCAAAACAAGAACAACGATGTATTTCATTTGGGCCCTATTGCCCTTTAAGGGAGTGAAAAGTAACCTCAAAGTCAAATTGGCACTTCCACTTTTTCGCGTATAACTCTCAAACAACAACAGACAGAAAAAAAATGTTTCAAACAAAAGTTCAATAGTGCAATGAGTACTGCAAACTTACGTTAACAAAATTTTGAAAAGAGTTTAAAAAAAAAACTGAACCAAAAAAAACTTTTTCAAAATTTTATTAATGCAAGTTTGCAGCGCTCATTGCACCATTCAACTTTTGTTTGAAACATTTTTTTCTGTCTATTATACATTGAGAGTTATACGGGAAAGAGTGGAAGTTTGACTTTGAGGGTAGTTTTCACCCCCTTAAAGGGCGATAGGGCCCAACTGAAACACACCGTTGTTCTTGTTTTGAGTCACTCTAAAAACCCACAATGTTGCGTTCCAATCGGTGAGTCCGGGTTCGCGGTGTTCCCTTGTAAGAGAAAAATCTACGTTTTTTCTTTATAAATAGTAAACGGGGAAGCGAAATAAAAAAAGCGTCGTAGATCGATTGTGGAATCTTATGACGCTTTTACATACAAAATTGGAGGTGAATTGGTTGAACGTAGCGTGAGTGTTTAGGGACACCGTAATGAAAAATGTAGTTCCGCTGTGATCGGTCTAGCCACCACGCCGCGCCGCCCCGTGCTACCTGGGTTGTTCCACTCAAATGCCTATAACTTCACCAATCTTCCGAATTTTTACATCGGACTTGATTTATAATATTTCTAAAACATCAATCTATGAAAATATGTAAAAAAATCCGATTTGTAACACTTTCAAAGGGTTATACCTCCTTAAGGAGGATTGCGCTTTGTTGGGCCTAAAAATAGGTAATTTTTTGTGAATTTTTTGTACAAAAACGATTCAGCAAATTAATTTGATGTTTGGCAGACTGTTTTATTGTATCTTGAGCTATTGTTCTGAATTTTTGTGTGACAGTGAAAAAAAACGTGGCAGATACAGAGTGCTGACTGAGAGCATTAAAAAAATGTCGGGTGGTCCTGGCGTTGACGGAAAGTACTCTAAGTGTTTTCTGAAACACAAAAAGGAAAAGAAATTCTTAATCTGTATGAATATGGCTCTATGTGGTCGTAGATTTATTGTCGTATCTATTACCGTTCCTTTTATATTTAACGTAGTTTTCCCGATTTTGGGTCAAAACCTTTTTCAGACTCTAATCAGGGTGATTCATCTTTTTCAGAGGGCTGCCATTTTAACATTTTTTTATTTGCCTTAATGAATCTACTGCCCCAGATAGCCACATTTATATAGATTAAGTATTTCTTTTCCTTTTTGTGTTTCAAATAATCCTTCTAGTACTTTCCGCACTTATACGCATATTATGAAGTAAACCGTTTGTATGCATTTCTTCCATCGAAAAGTATTTTAAGGACTGTGCAAAAAATATCGATAAATATTTTGTAAATTTTTTTCTTCATTCTAAGATCTTGTTCGTTCACAATAAGTATCATGGTTTCATAGTTTTATATAACAAATCAATGAAAATACCGTAACGGTAGCCATTGCAATCTGTAAACTTTTGAGCTCCTACAAAATTCTGTTTACTATTTATTTTCATTGCTTCATATTTATTTTCAATTTCAAATTGCTCTTCAATTCTGGCTTGGAAGTGATTTCTAATATTTAAGTACATTTTTATGAAAAACTAACTATCAATAATTAGTGATATGTCGATTCTTAGTTTCTTTTCTTATACACAAAAGGATTCAAAATGGTTTGTATATGTAGTAGTGTTAACCTTCAAACACCACAGTGGGTCCGCGAGAACCAGGCCGTTTGGAAGATTCGTGGCCACAACTAAACGGTAAATGGTGTGGAGCTATTGTGGTGGGAAATAAAACTTTGGGATCCCTACTACGGATTCCGCACCATGAGACCCCCTAATTTACTTGAAGAAGCCGAGTGACATCGCGATAAATGTAGTCTATGGGTCGCACAGACCCAGAGTGTTGTCCACGTCAGTATTTTCAGAAAAGTGGAGTTAACAATTGCTACAGAACATTCGATAGAAAGTGTTTAAAATGCATACGACCAATGTGTAGTGAACATGTGGCGAAAATATGTTGCGACTGCTCTTAGTATAAATTAATGATTTCATAGTGATCTATACTAGTGGGTTGCAGTTTCTTTATGGTGGGAAGTTTCCTTATGGTCCAATTTATACTGGTGGGTTTCAGTTTTTGAACCCTACTAAGGTTCCTTTTACTCATAGTGATGTATACTGTTTTTATAAAATAATTTATTATTCCATCCATTTCATTGTATAATTTCACAGAGAACAATCGTTCGGAAGAAGTGAAAAATCACCCGACTTCGCCTCGCGAAATAATTATATCTTTTGGAACCAATCATAACGACATATATATTTCCTTGAAGTATGACTCAAAGCCTTTCGATTGATGTATAATAAACTCTCAGTACCTTTTTTGAGAAAGAACTGCGATTAAATGAAGAAAAAACGGAACTTTCAAAACACGGACGTCTTTTTTTCAAAATATCTTGAACACCAAAAGTTTTTTTACCAAACTATCGATATATTCCATTTCCTTATTGTCTGACGAATTGATTAAAAAAAATTGTTTAAATCGGTCCAGCAGATTCTGATATATAGAGGAATGAAAATTCTAGGTTGCTTGGGCCCAGTATGGTGGAAGCGTTAGGAAAGTATAGTGTGGTGATTAAGGGTTAACTTCCTGAAGCTGAATTATCATCTGATTAAAATATATATTATTTTGAACTATAAGTGAACCTATAGTAACAGTAATTTAGCGAGTTTGACCTCTAGAGAATCTAATTTCTTTTAACTTTAAAGCAGTAAGTTAACAAGGCCAACAGCTGTATCAGCAATTTTCCTGTTCTGTTACTATAAAATTCTGTTACTATAAAAAGCTTTCACGCAACGCATACCTACGTACCTAAATCTCCGACTTTCAGTATATTTTCATAAAGTTAAAAGCTCTATAAACATCTGGTTCGTGCTCAGACGTGGAAATCATCTTAAAATCCTTGGAACTGAGGAACAGAAATTATCCAGGGAAAGATTTCACAATTCTCAGAGAGTGATCAATTGTTAACAAAGCAAATGGACGATCGAAATTACGATATCACTTTATTCATTTTAAATTTCAAGGGCATTAATATAACAAGAAAAACAGGTCTGTCGTAAACATCTTTACCATTATTTTAGTTACCTATATTGGTTTAATTACCCAAATTATGGAGTGTGTAGAAAAAACTCGTCAAATATAGAAAAATATATAAATCTTTTCAAATGAGTAATTTCAATTATGTGACGTTTCCGTAGCGACAACTTAATTTAACATCCTCGAGCTATGTTTCCTGCTTACGTACGAGTTACGAGTAACTATTAGTTGGCTACTGGCTATAATGAGCATGCCTCTCCAATCGCACTGAAGTTGACAGCGTACAATTGTTCAAGTTTCAACAGGAGTAAGCGTAGTTACGTAATAATGCATTTGACATGAAACGAGTGTTAATGAAGTGGAATGGATGATATGCTCGTGTGACGCATTAGCTATCTTATTGCTCTTAAAGGGTATAGCCGGTTAAGATGGTCAAATGTGCCCCTGAACCGAATTCAAATCACGATGAGTCATTCGAAAGCTTATAAAAAAAGAATGATTTCTGTCAAGTTTCAACTTCGTATCTCGACCCGGGGGGTAGTAAAGGGTAAAAATAGAAAATCAGGTTTTTGCCGAATTTCTCCTATACCAGCGGATGAAAATTTTTGAAAAAATTCAGAGACATGTCTGTCATCGGTGCACATATTAGGGAATCGCGTCAGATTTTTAAATTGAAAAACCAAGCTGTGAAAAATAAAAAACGCCAAAAAATGCTGAAAAATGCCGGTTTTGTATCGAAGCAGTCTTGATACTATAATTATATTTTTACTGTAAGTCCGCATCGTTGTTACTATTGTCTTGAATTTTTTTCAGATTTTTCAATTTGGTGCGCCGCAGTTAAAAAAATTAAAAACCGATTTTTTCGCCGTTTTTTCCGTGTCAGAGTAACTAATAGGTCGAACTTTCGTACATACTTTATGGAATAAGCCTTTTATGCAATCTTCAACGTCTTCACATGCAGCAAAACAGCGTAGAAATTAAACGAACTAAACATGCTGTGACATTACAGTCTAAAATGTCTATCATATTTTCAACGGCGTCAATGGCGCAGCGGTAAAGTGTCCGACTGTTGAATCGCTGCGAACTTTTTGAACGTAGGTTCAAGCCTCGGAATTTCTATGTCCCACAGGGTCATTTTTTTTCACATTAATTATGTATTTTTTCGATTTCTAGCTATATGACAATGATCGATATTTATATACAAATGTTTTAAAAACATATTAACATTATTTCAATAGTTGAAAACTATTGTTAGGTATCATGCCAATTATAGCATTGTTTAACTTTTGAATTTTGGAAACCAGAATGAGTTGTATGATCTATAAGAAGAGGCGAAATAATTACAAAACAACACATAATTGTTGCTGTAATCCATCCACAATTGTTAAAGGTAAGAGATTGGAAAATCAATTTCATATAATATTAATTTAGTGCAGGGAATGTTACAACAATACTGTAATTGACGGGATACTTGATCAGAGAAACGGTGGCATCAAAATCTTCTCAAGTTATGTTTATGTATATTTCAATTATTAAAATATTTTTAATGTTTTTAAAACATTTGTATATAAATATCGATCATTGTCATATAGCTAGAAATCGAAAAAATACATAATTAATGTGAAAAAAAAATGACCCTGTGGACATAGAAATTCCGAGGCTTGAACCTACGTTCAAAAAGTTCGCAGCGATTCAACAGTCGGACACTTTACCGCTGCGCCATTGACGCCGTTGAAAATATGATAGACATTTTAGACTGTAATGTCACAGCATGTTTAGTTCGTTTAATTTCTACGCTGTTTTGCTGCATGTGAAGACGTTGAAGATTGCATAAAAGGCTTATTCCATAAAGTATGTACGAAAGTTCGACCTATTAGTTACTCTGACACGGAAAAAACGGCGAAAAAATCGGTTTTTAATTTTTTTAACTGCGGCGCACCAAATTGAAAAATCTGAAAAAAATTCAAGACAATAGTAACAACGATACGGACTTACAGTAAAAATATAATTATAGTATTAAGACTGCTTCGATACAAAACCGGCATTTTTCAGCATTTTTTGGCGTTTTTTATTTTTCACAGCTTGGTTTTTCAATTTAAAAATCTGACGCGATTCCCTAATATGTGCACCGATGACAGACATGTCTCTGAATTTTTTCAAAAATTTTCATCCGCTGGTATAGGAGAAATTCGGCAAAAACCTGATTTTCTATTTTTACCCTTTACTACCCCCCGGGTCGAGATACGAAGTTGAAACTTGACAGAAATCATTCTTTTTTTATAAGCTTTCGAATGACTCATCGTGATTTGAATTCGGTTCAGGGGCACATTTGACCATCTTAACCGGCTATACCCTTTACTAAAAAATAAGTTTTAAAGATAGAACGGAAGAAAAAATAAAAATAGCTCTTTATCTTGCGTGTTTTAATTTTAAGGGGGTAGACACGTCACGTGACCTGGCCGATTCGGCAGGTCGGTATTACAGCAGGTTTTTTCTGCACAGAAATGGTAATACCGATAGATCGACGTTTGCCCGGTAAACGCGAGAGGGAGCTATTTGCTATTTCCGTATTCTATTCTGAATAAGGAAATAAATTCTCAGCTGTTGCGTTGTACTTATAAAAATTTAAACGGAAAGACGGCTGGTACTGCAAACGTAGAAAATTGATTGTACATTTTAATTACTTGAAATGTGCTTATGCTACAATATTCTACGTTAGCAGTAAGGAATTATAAGTGAAAAGGGAAAATAGATGTGGGGATGAATCCCAGAAAATGAAGTTTGTTAGGTTAGACATTTTTTTACTAGCAAAGCACCGAAACAGAACATGAAATACACTTATTACACGTCCTATGCAGAAAGCAGTTATGAACAAACATTATGTATAAAATTGTAAGGAATCGATTGACGTCACTTTTGCAAAGATCTGATTACAAATTGCAGAACTTCAGATTCGTCACTGCTTAGCGTGCAACATTGTATAGTCCCGCTGGTTTCGAGCGTCGAAGCCCACGAAACTCAGCGAGACACATGATTGTTCGCGAGCATCGCGTTTGACGATTCTAGCTACACAATCACCCCGTATAAATGCTAAGAAACGATAGTGTGAAGCGGCGTGCGTTTCAACTGCACATTGACAATATCGTAGATTCTAGGGCCTAGAATATTAGCTCCGTATTACGATGTTCTTCACCAGAGCACTGCATTACTGATGAAAATGATGCCAAACATGGAGTAATTCGGTCTATTTTTAGTGAACGTAGTGTGTGTGTCCTAATCATGTATTCATAAGAAAAAATAGACCGAATTGCTTCGCGTCTCGACTCATTTTCGTGGACATAAACTCACGAATCCATCGGTGGTAACACTTTTATCAAGGTGTAGTGAGAAATATGAACAATTTCATATTCAGTACTGGATGACTCAAGTCACCGTCGACCGAGGGCCCTAATAAATGTGCATTTATTTGAGAAACCAAAGCCGTGTCACTCGTGACACCTACTCGCGAACAGATACATATATGTATGTACGAGAAGAAGCAATGCAATTTCCCGATGACTTGAAGCAACATTTCAATAGGTAAATGCATGAAACTCTGGGATCAGGAATTCCCAACCAAGTGATGCATATGTAAGAACTGGCGAAATTCAACAATAGTTTGTCGTCTAAATTTTACAATTAAAGTATTTATTTGACGCGAATATACATATGTAAAGTTTGTCAGCAAAGTCTTTCTCGATTTGAGTTCTATAGAAGGCTGACTTTCCTTCGCCATGCAAAGTCCTCTCTTGTCCTTCACGCTAGCAATCATGCAACTCGCTGAGTTTCGTGGGTTTCGACGCTTGAATCCAGCGGGGCCATACAATGTTACGCACTAAGCAGTGACAAATCTTCAGTTCTGCATTTCTAATCAGATCTTTGCGAAAGTGACGTGAATCGATTCGTCATGTTTTCTCGATCAAATTGGCCCCAAAAATGATATTATTCGGACCATAATTAAGGAAATATTTCATATTGATACGATGAAAAAAAAACAAATTCTGTTTGTATATAATCGATGACACATCGCCGAGCAACGGCGATCTCGTGCGGCTCGGGCCACAAAGGTTCTCGTCAGTTATTCGAGCATCTAAGATCGTTACGGGCTCTGTTTGGTGTACAGGATACGGACTTTGCGCTATCCCCACCACTTCTGTCTCACTCTTGTCCAGCGAAGGCGAGAGCGAGATGGAAAGAGAGCGAGCGAAGGCACTGAAAGCGAGCGAGGACAGTACGAGACAGACGACGCGTTGATATTTTGTCTCGCTCCGTCTTTCGGACGCCTGACACTCCGTCCTTTGTGTGCGCGACGGGCGTGCGCGATGGTCGCAAGTGCTTACGGTGAGCACGGGAACCGCTTCGCAAAAACTTGACGCAGGCCTGGCATAAGTCATTTTTGCGCCCTAAGCGAACTTGTCAAATTGCGCCCTTTATTATATTACATTTATTTGAAATTATTAATGACTATACTCTGCCAAATTAGGCAACTGCTAGGGCGTAAGGTTGACAAGAAGTGCAAAATGGCCTTTTCATTGTTGGCATTGTTGAAAATAAATTTTTAAATGAAATACTACAAATTATACTACAACGGTTTTAAACTACGAGTAGAGTAAGGTCATGACGAAGCTCAATTAAATGTATTATAATAAATGGCGGAATTTGGCAAGCTCGCTTATGGTGGAAAAAAGTATCGTGCCGTGCCTGGCTATCTGAACGTGGCGCGGATGCATCGAACAGTCACGATTCCACCTGAGCACTCGCGCCTGTCGCGCATGCCCGCCGCGCACGCAAAGCGTTCCATCCTGCTCCCCCCTTCGGCCAGAAAGAAGCGAGAAACTCAGCCTCGGAATTAGGGCTCCGTTCATGATACGGGCTCACGCCGGTCCGGACCAGCGAGTGCAGGGTTGCCAGATCAAGCCTGATCTTTTGCCGGAGATTTCAATTTCGTGGAGGATTGGAGTGGGGAAAGTGAGAAAAAAAGGGGCGAAGAAAAAAACAGGCATCTAAAATTCATTATAATAATGACTTCTTATAAACGAGTAATAATAATAATAATAATAATAATAAAAGTATTATGAATAGTTATTAGAATTTGTTACAGATTTTAATAGATTTCTATTTTGTTTATGGCACGCTGCAACATACTCTCTATTCTGCCGGAGATTTTTATTGTGCCTGCCTGAGGCCGGAGACAACGGTTCAAAACCCGAGACTCCGGCTGAATGCCGAAGATCTGGCAACCCTGAGCGAGCGGCTAACGAGACTTTACATTCAGATATATTGGCCGGTGAGTTTCGTAACGCGTATACTCCCACCATAGGTACCGCTTAGCTGCCTCGGTGCTCCTGTTCGCAACGTTTTCTGACTCGCTCTCGTTCCATCTCACTCTCGCCTTCGCAGAACAAGAGTGAGCCAGAAGTGGTGGGGATAGCGCCAAGCTTCTGTTGTGTATAGGCCAAACCGAGCTGCAGCGTAGAAATACACACAGCAGAATAGGTGTGCCTTAGCTCCGAAAAAATTCAGGAGCTTTATTGGTGAGAACATTGATTCTTTCTCGATAGCTTCATCTCGTATTGGTCTACGCATTACTTCGTGACGCACACAACTACATATGTACTACACTGACAATAAGAATAAATAACAGCCACACGGCTACGTTCAGACGGGGCCGAGCAGCATTCCCGTTACCCCACCATACCCTTCGGTGGCTAGGGAACTCCAACTGACAAATCCACGATCGTCAGATGGTGATGGTTGATTTCTCCTCGATCGCTGTTCGCGAAAACGAATCGACCGGCCAATATATTTGAATACGACCTTAGGATAAAGATATAATGAAAGATGAAAAATTATTCGAAGCCAAATATGAAAGGCGTTCGAATAAACAAAGGAAACTAATAAATACCCGAAGCTAAATAGAATTTTAGATTTAGGGTACACACACCCTCCCCCAAAGCTCGTGTCGATCGGCCACTGGGGCCATTCGGAAGTATATTCTTTTAATTAAATAATGCCCATCTCTGCATAGGAGCGTAAAGAATTACATAAAAAAATGAAGGAGTCAACTGTTGACCGATTTGGAGACTTTTCCTTGTTATATGTTATATACAATAGTCGGAAGAATAATAATAAAAGCAATAATTGCTGTAACTTCCACATTCTGAAAATATGATATCAGTAAATCACTACTTCCAGTGTTATTAAAAAATTCCAATCTCTTTTTTTATATGAAATAATGTGGCCATATAATTATAATATATATTCGGCAGCGGTGATGTATGTGTTACAGTAAAAGCGTGAATTTAGTAAATGTACACAGTTTCCAGCAGTTTCTAGTCAATGTATGCCTAAAATGCATATAATCTAACCTACAATCGTCCAAAAATACATACATTGACTGTATCACGCTTTTGCTGTGGCACATGTATCCAGCTAACGCTTCAGTTTTGCTATAATTCCACGTTGGCAGACCTCCCGAGTAGGCGCCATCTCGCATCCACTACCTGAACTAAATTTGTCACGTGACTTGCTCTGTATTATCGTCAATATGGCGGAACACGTATTAGGGAATGCAATCTCGGGGATACGTTTTTCGTCCTTATATGAACAGATTTTAGGCTGGGTGACCTCTCATTCGAAAGAGGAAGGTTCGAGACAGCCCGCTCTGGTCATCGTTTGAGCCAGAAAACTCTTTTAGTGACCTAAAAATACTTGGATTCTTGTGGGTGTATTTTGTCGACTTTTGCTCTACTTTGAACACTCATATTATTAGATATCAACACAATCTCGTCGAACCATGACCAGAGCGGGCTGCATTGAACCTTCCTCTTTCGATTGAGACCTCATCCAGCCCAAAATCTGCACATATAAGGACGAAAAACGTATCCCCCCAAACCCATGTTTCGGGCACATTATGTGGGTATTACAGCGCGCTGCATTACCCGTGTCTACCCCCTTAAGCAGTGTTCGAACGAGTTCTGGAACTTTTCAATAGGTTCTATTTGAAACATGGAATTTTAGTTGTAGTGGAACTTATAAAATATAAAAATAAAAATTTCTCTATAACAGGAACAGATGTTTTGTTCATCAATACTAAAAAAGTTCTCAATCGTTGTAACAAATACTGAATACTATTCAACGAATGGCACTACAGCAATAATAAATAATTATTACAGTTAAATTGATATTCTGAATGTGTTATTTTGTTGTAATATTCACCCACGTAATTAATTTCTACGCAGGTATTATAGAATTTTTGTGTATTTTGATTCATGTAAGTTATAAAAAAATATTATTTAGGTATTATTCTGGACAAGTTCTCTTTTCTGTTCAATACATCTTATGAAACTATTAATTATTTATGTTACGATTTTCATACCTTTTATTAAATGAACACGAAGAATATAATACCCAAAAAAAACTTTAAAAAAGTAAAAAATACGCCAAGTACATGAAAATGTAGAGGACAAAAAAGAGTATTATCAAAAATCACAAGAAAAAAGAAAATAGTGTAACATCCCACTATTTTTTCCGACCAGTATTATAACAAGTCTGTCTCCTAAATCACTCCACAACTCCAATGAAGCCTCAACTCATACCTTTTTCCCGACCACTGATCGCCTTGGCGATGTACCTTAGTGGTCCCCATCTCAAGACGGTCAGCCACTAAAATCCCCTTCCCCTCTTCGCCCTATGAAGCATTATCCCCTTCATATCGAATCTAAACAAGTCCCTCGTCCCAAAACCACTCTTAAATCGAGACTATGTCTCATCCCCTCTTTATGACCAAAGAAGTCAAAGCCACACGCACCCCTTCCCAAATCAAAACCCCCAAAACCCATCAAATAGGTCGATTATTCCCCAAAGCAAAAGCCCAGAAACTTTTCGTACATATAAAAACCCCGGAAATCAGAAATTCTATTGTCTATAAGATTAACTTTAGAATAACCTTTCGTATCTATAAAAACCGCGGAAATAATACTGCGACGCATGCCTGGCGTACGTACCATGGTGCATACCGCGCTCACCCTTCACCCCTAACAATCTTCCAAATAGTATAAATACAAGGGCCCAGAGGGCAGAGCGATGATTACCATTTTTGCAATCAGTACATATCTACCTTGAGCAAAGTGTTACTTATTATCATTAAACATACGTAAATTCAGTGCAACTCCTCGTAGAAGGATCGTCTTGGCACAATCGTCATTGTAAGCAATTATTATTATTATTATTATTATAACATTGTATATCATCCTCATCCATCTTATCTTGTAATACTAATTCTCAGTGCTTTTCATATAACCGCTTATTGCACATATTGTCGTCTTTTTTAAAGCTTGTTGATCATATTCTATTCTTTACTAAGCTTACCGCTCATACAACTGAACTTTATCAACGCATGTTGCGGTTCGTATATTATTCTCTTGTATTGACACTTATTGTAATTCATACACTCTATTTTACTTATCCTCATGTACTCATGTTCATCTTCTATTATTATTATTATTATTATTATTTAACTACTATCTTTGTGCATAAATCCGTGCATTAGGTTAATAAATCGCTTTACTTTAAATCACGCTTCGCATTATTGTGTTTATCCTCTTGTTACGAAGGCTCCAAACCCAAATAAGCTATTGCAACAGCTGATTTCGGTACGCGAACGCGAGAGTTCATACAGTGTTTACCAACGTACTTTTGCATGGCCCGCGTATAGCCATATGTCTAGACATATTTCTCGGAAATATTACGTGTAGCTTCTTATACGAATGCAACAGTAAATCCAATTACCACACCAAAACAAAGTGCTCTAACGGGTGTCACCACCAGAGTGATTACTACTCAAACCCTCCCTGGTCGTTGAGTGCTACGAATCTGGCATTCGCGCCTGAATCCTAACTCTCCTCAGTGCTACGAATCTGGCATTCGCGCCTGAATCCTAACTCTCAGCAGTGCTACGAATCTGGCATTCGCGCCTGCATTCCCCCAAACCGTTCAGTGCTACGAATCTGGCATTCGCGCCTGAATCCTAACTCTCCTCAGTGCTACGAATCTGGCATTCGCGACTGAATCCTAACTCTCCGCAGTGCTACGAATCTGGCATCCGCGCCTGCATTCCCCAATATTACCCCGTCTATGCCATCGTCCTAAAGACCTCACCCGGGACGTGACAATAGTATACATGAAAAAGTCGAGGAAGAAAAAGAGTATCAAAAAATAAATATAAAAAAAACACAAAAAAAAGACAAAGAAACATGAAAAACTAAAAAATGTTAATGTAATGTTAATTGACTTAGTCTTAATAATTTGCAATAACTCCCTTACAATCTAAAAAAAAATGTGAAATCAAAATGAGCTGCAAGTTCATCACAAAAAAAAGAAAATAATATAATCACCCAAAAAAAGAAAATAATATAATTACAATATAAAAAAAAAAGTGAAATCAAAATGAGCTGCAAGTACATAAAGGTGCTTTCGAACTGCGCTTAAGATGACACAACTACATATACACAGCTAAAATGTTGTGTTCATAAATTTCATTACGCATATCGTCAGACATTTTTTAATTAACCCATTAAAAAGAATCCCATTTAAAAACATTGTCGTAAATTAATTAATAGCTTTACAAAATTAATGATATACAAAAATTGCGCCAATTATAACAATTAAATAATATAACACAACAAAAGACAAAAAAAATGTCCGCGGCCTGGAAGTCAAATACTTGGCGTGGCCAGGCAAGGTATTCTGAGATCATCAATACCCATACCTTCCCCCTCGCAGGCTTTCAGATAATTTGTCCATTTAAAACTCAGACAATATGAGTACATTTTCATTATATTGCGTTTTAAAATAATTGTAAGATCATTCATCTTCACCCATACCTTTCCTCTCACAAGCTTTCACATAATTTGTCCATTTAAAACTCTGACAATATGAATACACTTTCATTATTTTGCATTTTTAAATAATTCTTATTCAACGACACCTTGACCGTGCCTGGCCACGCCAAGTATTTGACTTCCAGGCCGCGGACATTTTTTTTTGTCTTTTGCTGTGTTATATTATTTAATACATTGTTTTTCTTTGTATCAATAGTCATTGTTATAATTGGCGCAATTTTTGTATATCATTAATTATGTAAAGCTATTAATTAATTTACGACAATGTTTTTAAATGGGATTCTTTCTCATGGGTTAATTAAAAAATGTCCACGATATGCGTAATGAAATTTATGAACACAACATTTTAGCTGTGTATATGTAGTTGTGTCATCTTAAGCGCAGTTCGAAAGCACCTTTATGTACTTGCAGCTCATTTTGATTTCACATTTTTTTTTATATTGTAATTATATTATTTTCTTTTTTTGGGTGATTATATTATTCTCTTTTTTTTGTGATGTACTTGCAGCTCATTTTGATTTCACATCTTTTTTTAGGTTGTAAGGGAGTTATTGCAAATTATTAAGACTAAGTCAATTAACATTACATTAACATTTTTTACTTTTTCATGTTTCTTTGTCTTTTTTTTTGTTTTTTTTATATTAATTTTTTGATACTCTGTTTCTTCCTCGACTTTTTCATGTATACTATTATCTTTTTTCTTGTGATTTTTGATAATACTCTTTTTTGTCCTCGACATTTTCATGTACTTGGCGTATTTTTTACTTTTTTAAAGTTTTATTTGGGGATCTCACTTCTTTTTACAAAGCTAATTCATGTACTTTTTCAACTTCAAGTTTTTTATGGGGTATAGCATACATATAATTTTATTCATGAATCTACGTATAATAGTGTCTGTAATTATTTATGTATTTAATTATTTAGGTATTAGGTATTCAGCTGTGACATCGACACGTGGTATTTAAATTTTGTGAAACTTTTTATTATCAAACGTATTTAAACAGAGTTTCGCATACATATATACAAATAAATTTGTAAACTCATGGAATCTTCATATGAAATAAAATTACTTGGAATGTAAGTCTCTTATAATTAGTTGTCGATCTATGAATGCGAGACGTAAAAGGCAAAAGAATGATTTTCTGCCTACGTTAAACTTATAATCACATAACACCTGTAAATTGCTTGTACCATCATCTTCGGAATCACCATTGCAAGATAAAAAATCTCATTTCCTCTGGGCGTTCTGAAACAATATTATTAAACGATACATTTTGAAAATGTGTAGCAACTCGTAGAAGACACCTTATGCAAACATACAATTTCTACCTTTTTATCCCATCACCTTTACATAAAAACACTAGATTGCTGGTATAAAAATATCTGGCAATTTAAATGCATTGCAATTTGTTACAATATATTATTTTGTGCATGCACGGTAGAAATTACCAGAAACTTATGTGAAAGAAGATGATTCTCTGTCAAACCTTCTCCGGACAACTTCCAAGTCTGTGCGTCCCCTTCATTTCTATAAGAATACATAAAAAAGTCTGTTAAAACATTGTCGTGACTTACCTTGTTAATTGAGACAATAATTCAGTCTCCTATTTAGTGTAAAAACTCGTGACATTTCAAATTCGGACAACTTACCTTATTTGACACTTGCAGGTTATGAAGGAATGACACTTGGTAGATTATAAAATTCAAAATAGTATACATAGTGTACATATAGTATACATATATATATATATATATATACAAAATAGTATACATATATATATATATACAAAATAGTATACATATATATATATATATATACAATGACGGACGACGATCCCGGCCGAATAATCCCGAGAGTCGACGAACGAAGAACGAAACATGGGTTAGTTTCTTTTTGGCTGAAGGTGTGCGTATAACGCGTATACGTATTATGTCGACAAAATTTGGTTGGAGAATCATAAGAAGAAGGAGAATCATAAGAAAAATCTTACCGTTTTCGACAGATCCATGAGACGATATTACGATATCTCTGTCATGCGTGGACCGATTTTATTGAAATTAGTCTTATATGCGGTTTACATGAGAAAAATGCCATTAAATATAGAAAATATTGCAGGCGTGATGAGATATTAATGAAATAAGTTTCAACCCTGATAACCAGATCTGGGGCGCAGAGCCTGACGTCAGATCCGTAGTCATCTGTGTCCGCATTAGGCTGCGGTCTGAGGTACAGAGCCTGACATCAGGGCCTGACGTCAGATGAGCAGCAGATTCGCATCAGATCCTGCCGTTCGCCTGACACGTATAACAGCGCCATCTGAGGGTCAGAATTGGCAACCAATTCCCTACGCGTGACGTCACATGGCCGTCCCTACACACCAACACAAATGTAGCGTTATTGCTGTAGGTGTATCCCTACTCCCCCATAATCAGCTAGTAGATTCTACAGTTTATTAAATAATTAATTCTACTAATTTCAAAAAGGATTTATTCTTTATTTAATAATATACAGGATTGGTGATTACAATTGTTAGAAAATAATATAAATAGCGCATATAAATTCGAGGAAGAACATTCAATATTTACATTTATAAATCCATATACAATACGTCCCGTAACCAGTGGTACCTATTAGGTGCGATATCAGAAAATTTCCTTTATTTTCGACTTCCTTTTGCTGTAGAATCACCACATTCCGTATTGTGTTAGCGCTGAAAACAAATAGAACCTTAGTATAAAATTAAACGTAACGTATGAATAAATAGGATACATGCGATACTTACTTCAGCTCCATCTCCGCACAGCACACACCCCAGGCGATCATGCATGCTCCTGCGAACATTAACATTTATAATAAAACATGTGTTTAATTATTATCTACTAAACAAGACGCTAAACATTCGCACTTCGTGCATAACCATACTTTTCTGTCTTGCAGATAATGTGAAACTCGATTTTCGCGACGTAGATAATTGGAAATTATTCAATTGCATAATTACGTTTGCCTTCTGGATACGTCGAGATGATTTGTCTGGATATTGATGGATGAAATTACTTGGAATATTCTTCGAATTTGCCGGCACTGATTGCCACTGCCAGTGACTGTCATCTCATACCTCGAAAATGAATGCAAATTGGACATAGTGTCTTGACCAATCACGAGTTTCGGCACTATGGCGCAGCCAATCCGAGCGTCAATTCAAGAGCGTTGGTCAAGACTCTACGTCCAGTTTGCTGTCCAGTGCTGGCAAAATTGAAGAATATTCCAAGTAATTTCATCCATCAATATCCAGACAAATCATCTCGACGTATCCAGAAGGCAAACGTAATTATGCAATTGAATAATTTCCAATTATCTACGTCGCGAAAATCGAGTTTCACATTATCTGCAAGACAGAAAAGTATGGTTATGCACGAAGTGCGAATGTTTAGCGTCTTGTTTAGTAGATAATAATTAAACACATGTTTTATTATAAATGTTAATGTTCGCAGGAGCATGCATGATCGCCTGGGGTGTGTGCTGTGCGGAGATGGAGCTGAAGTAAGTATCGCATGTATCCTGTTTATTCATACGTTACGTTTAATTTTATACTAAGGTTCTATTTGTTTTCAGCGCTAACACAATACGGAATGTGGTGATTTTACAGCAAAAAGAAGTCGAAAATAAAGGAAATTTTCTGATATCGCACCTAATAGGCACCACTGGTTACGGGACGTATTGTATATGGATTTATAAATGTAAATATTGAATGTTCTTCCTCGAATTTATATGCGCTATTTATATTATTTTCTAACAATTGTAATCACCAATCCTGTATATTATTAAATAAAGAATAAATCCTTTTTGAAATTAGTAGAATTAATTATTTAATAAACTGTAGAATCTACTAGCTGATTATGGGGGAGTAGGGATACACCTACAGCAATAACGCTACATTTGTGTTGGTGTGTAGGGACGGCCATGTGACGTCACGCGTAGGGAATTGTTTGCCAATTCTGACCCTCAGATGGCGCTGTTATACGTGTCAGGCGAACGGCAGGATCTGATGCGAATCTGCTGCTCATCTGACGTCAGGCCCTGATGTCAGGCTCTGTACCTCAGACCGCAGCCTAATGCGGACACAGATGACTACGGATCTGACGTCAGGCTCTGCGCTCTCACGGCAGACCCTGCTGCCAATCTGATGTCAGATTGGCGTCAGATGGTTATCAGGGAAGTTAGGTTGGAATAGCTGTGCTTCGAGTAAAGATACACGGCAGCGACAGGCATATACAAGGTGTCTTTTCTTTCATGTACTTGGCGTCGACACGCTACCGCGTCTCTAGATTATATCGTTAGATAAAACTAGTACCTAATAGTTTAGTACGTTTCTTTATCTTATGGAACGTTTTTTAATAAATTTTCTAATATAACTGTTTCCATGGAACTTTTATTATATAGTTTCTGAAATATCTGTTCCATGAGAACACTTTCTAAAGTAGTTTCTAAGGGTACCATTTCTTTTAATAAAAGTTTCACAGGAACAGATATTTTCTTAAACGAAACTTATGTATAAGTTCTAACAGAATTTTTTTACAAATAAGACTTCCAGAATTTGTTTGACCCCTGATTTTAAGTTCAACAACAGACAGGGCCCGATCTAGCTCTTCCGCCGCCCTGGGCAAAAGTGATTTTGGCCGCCCTTTGCATTGAATCATAATTAAGGGGGTAGACACGGGTAATGCAGCGCGCTGTATACCGACACAATCTGGCCCGAAACAGGGGGTTGGGATTTTTCATCATTCGTCCTCATAAGAGCAGATTTTGGGCTGGGTTAGGACTCATTCGAAAGATGCGGAGTGCTCTTCTCACGGTTCAACGAGATTGTGTTGATATCTAATAATATGAGTGTCCAAAGTAGAGCAAAAGTCGACAAAATACACCCGCAGAATCCAAGTATTTTTAGGTCACTAAAAGAGCTTTGTGACTGAAACGGTGAGAAGAGCGCTCTGCATTGAACCTTCCTCTTTCGAATGAGTCCTAACCCAGCCCCAAATTTGCTCATATAAGGACGAATAATGAAAAATCGTGACTTCAGTCCCAAATACGAGTTCCGCCATACTGGCGATAATACAGAGCAAGTCACGTGACAAATTTAGTTCAGCTAGTGGACACGAGATGGCGCCTGCTCGGGAGGACTGCCGACGTGGAATCATAGCAAAACTGAAGCGTTAGCTGGATACACAAGCCACAGTTAAAGCGTGATGCAGTCAATGTATGAATTTTTGGACGATTGTAGGTTAGGTTATATGCATTTTAGGCATATAACTGTTGGGAGCTGTGTCCATTTACTAAATTAACGCCTTTATTGTAACACATACATCACTTGAAATCGCTGTCGAATTTATGTTATAATTATATGACCAGATTATTTAAAATAAAAAAAGAGATTGGAACTTTTTTACTAATACTGGAAATATTGATTTACTGATATCATATTTTCAGAATGTGGAAGTTACAGCAATTATTTGCAATTATTGCTCTTATTATTATTCTTCCGACTATTGTATATAACATACAACAAGGAAAAGTCTCCAAATCAGTCAACAGTTGACTCCCTGATTTTTTTTGTAATTCTTTACGGTCCTATGCAGAGATGGGCATTATTTAAATAAAAGAATATACTTCCGAATGGCCCCAGTGACTGATCGACACAAGGTTTGGGGTAGGGTGTGTGTACCCTAAATCTAAAATTCTATTTAGCTTCGGGTATTTATTAGTTTCCTTTGTTTATTCGAAGGCCTTTCATCTTGGACTTCGAATAATTTTTCATCTTTTATTATATCTTTATCCTAAGGTCGTATTCAGATATATTGGCCGGTCAATTCGTTTTCGCGAACAGCGATCGCGAACAGCGATCAAGGAGTATGGTGGGGTAACGGGAATGCTGCTCGGCTCCGTCTGAACGTAGCCGTGTGGCTATTACGACCAATACGAGATGAAGCTATCGAGAAAGAATCAATGTTCAGACCAATAAAGCTCCTGAATTTTTTCGGAGCTAAGGCACACCTATTCTGATGTGTGTATTTCTACGCTGAGAGCTCGGTTTGGCCTATACACACCAGAAGCTTGGCGCTAACCCCATCACTTCTGGCTCACTCTTGTTCTGCGAAGGCGAGAGTGAGATGGAACGAGAGCGAGTCAGAAAACGTTACAAACAGGAGCACCGAGGCAGGCAAGCGGTACCTATGGTGGGAGAATACGCGTTACGAAACGCACCGGCCAATATATCTGAATGTAAAGTCTCGTTAGCCGCTCGCTGGTCGGGACCGGCGTTGAGCCCGTATCATGAACGGAGCCCTAATTCCGAGGCTGAGTTTCTCGCTTCTTTCTGGCCGAAGGGGGGAGCGGGATGAAACGCTTTGCGTGCGCGACGGGCGCGAGCGCTCAGATGGAATCGTGACTGTTCGACGCATGCGCGCCACGGTCAGATAGCCAGGCACGGCACGAGTCTTTTTTGCGCCATAACCGAGCTTGCCAAATTCCGCCATTTATTATAAAACATTTAATTGAGCTTCTTCATGACCTTACTCTAAACTTTTACTTGTAGTTTAAAACCGTTGTGATATAATTTGTAGTATTTCATTTAAAAATTTATTTTCAACAATGCCAACAATGAAAAGGCCATTTTGCGCCTCTTGTCAACCTTACGCCCTAATAGTTGCCTAATTTTACAGAGTAAAGTCATAAATAATCTCAAATAAATGTAATATAATAAAGGGCGCAATTTGACAAGTCCGCCTAGGGCGCAAAAACTACTTATGCCCGGCCTGCGTCAAGATTTTGCGAAGCGGGTCCCGTGCTCACCGTAAGCGCTTGCGACCATCGCGCACGCCCGTCGCGCACACAAAGGACGGAGTGTCAGGCGTCCGAAAGACGGAGCGAGACAAAATATCAACGCGTCGTCTATCTCGTACTGTCTTCGCTCGCTTTCAGTGCCTTCGCTCGCTCTCTTTCCATCTCGCGCTCGCCTTCGGCGGACAAGAGTGAGACAGAAGTGGTGGGGATAGCGAAAAGTCCGTATCGTGTACATCAAGCCGAGCCCGTAACGATCTTAGATGCTCGAATAACCGACGAGAACCTTTGTTGCCCGAGCCGCACGAGATCGCCGTTGCTCGGCGATGTGTCATCGATTATATACAAACAGAATTTGTTTTTTTTTTCATCGTATCAATATGAAATATTTCCTTAATTATGGTCCGAATAATATCATTTTTGGGGCCAATTTGATCGAGAAAACATGACGAATCGATTCACGTCACTTTCGCAAAGGTCTGATTAGAAATGCAGAACTGACTATTTGTCACTGCTTAGTGCGTAACATTGTATGGCCCCGCTGGATTCGAGCGTCGAAACCCACGAAACTCAGCGAGTTGCATGATTGCCAGCGTGAAGGACAAGAGAGGACTTTGCATGGCGAAGGAAAGTCAGCCTTCTATACAGTGTGTCCGCGGGAAAGCTAAACAGCCGGCTTCCTCCTAAACTATTGGAGATAAAAATATAAAAAAAATAGGGAATTGCATGGTTCGAGGGGGCCAATTAATTAGCGCGAACGAATTTTTTTATCGATTATTATTTTAAAAGATACGATGGTCAAGTTCGGTTTTTCAAATGGAACTATTTTTTTTGAACACCTGAGTTGATAGTGCGTTCCAAGACAAATTCAATAAGCTTTAATGAATACACTTTATTTTCAATGGTTTTTAAGATATTGCGCTTGCAAATTTACTGATTTTCACTGCTTCACAAATAGCTTGTGTCAAAGTAGTCCGATTTGCATGGCATTTGGTATGATTTTCGTCAGAAAAACATAAGGAATCCATTGGCACCACTTCCCTTTCGATACGACGAAGTAAAGAATTTCTTAATACGCTCAAATGGATATTTCACCCTCGACTGCGGGGGCTCGACCTCAATTCGCTACGTTCGGCCCAGGATTCGTACCTTTTTCCGGAAAAAGCCATAAAAATCGGGTGAGGCAATGCGAAGGTCTGTCCTCGCCACGGGGTGCCAGCACATCACACATTTGGGCAGTGTGTGACCCGACTACCCTCCGTGTAATTGGTCTGCGCGAAGTGGGGCGCAAGTTCGATCATTATCAGTACTCCTGCCCGAGAGGAATACGATTTACTTTAATTATAGTACATGTGTGTTTTGCAATAAAATGTTTCTAACGTCTCCTGAATTCAATAACTGGCATCCAGATATCTACGCTCCTACAATCCACCGTCAGCACGGCTCGTGGAGAGACACAGGAAGAAAAGGGGTAGCCCGCTGTCGACGCGTGGTCCTCTCGAGTATAAACACGAGCTTCAATATCAGAACAAAAGCAAGCGTTAACGTATTCCGTGCGAGAGAAGGTGGGCATTGCTGTGAAGAGGGCCTCTTCAAGAGAGCAGCCGTTTGTGAGGAATGCAAATCCGAATGGTTCTGATACAATCTGCTCCCTATGATTGAAATTAAGTCTAGCAACTTTCACTCCTCCTAACCTAACCAATCGAACTTGCATCCCTCCCAAAAGAACCGGCCATCCGAGCGTAGAAGCAAGTGCGAAATAAATATACCGCAGATGTACCTACCTAAGTAGCATTTCTGACGGAAAAAAATTGTCCAGCCTTTGGGCCTGGCGTAGACCTTTGGCAGGTAGGTATCTATTTCAAATGGCAGTGCTACCCGTGGAACCAGTAAGACCGTCCCCGGTGCGTGCTATACCAGACAGTTTTCTTCCAGTGAAAATCAGTAAATTTGCAAGCGCAATATCTTAAAAACCAGTGAAAATAAAGTGTATACATTAAAGCTTATTGAATTTGTCTTGGAATGCACTATCAACTCAGGTGTTCAAAAAAAATAGTTCCATTTGAAAAACCGAACTTGACCATCGTATCTTTTAAAATAATAATCGATAAAAAAATTCGTTCGCACTAATTAATTGGCCCCCTCGAACCATGCAATTCCCTATTTTTTTTATATTTTTATCTCCAATAGTTTAGGAGGAAGCCGGCTGTTTAGCTTTCCCGCGGACACACTGTAGAACTCAAATCGAGAAAGACTTTGCTGACAAACTTTACATATGTATATTCGCGTCAAATAAATACTTTAATTGTAAAATTTAGACGACAAACTATTGTTGAATTTCGCCAGTTCTTACATATGTATGAATCACTTGGTTGGGAATTCCTGATCCCAGAGTTTCATGCATTTACCTATTGAAATGTTGCTTCAAGTCATCGGGAAATTGCATTGCTTCTTCTCGTACATACATATATCTGTTCGCGAGTAGGTGTCACGAGTGACGCGGCTTTGGTTTCCCAAATAAATGCACATTTATTAGAGCCCTCGGTCGACGGCGACTTGAGTAGTACACCTTGATAAGAGTGTTACCACCGATGGATTGGTGAGTTTATGTCCACGAAAATGAGTCGAGTTGCGAAGCAATTCGGTCTATTTTTTCTTATGAATACATGATTAGGACACACACACACTACGTTCACTAAAAATAGGCCGAATTTCTCTGTTTGGCATCATTTTTATCAGTAATGCAGTGCTCTGGTGAAGAACATCGTATTACGGAGCTAATATTCTAGGCCCTAGAATCTACGATATTGGCAATGTGCAGTTGAAACGCACGCCGCTTCACCATAACAAAATAAAATATATAAGTAGGAGACAGGTAGGTACTTATTTTTTAAGTCTGGAAAAGCTCATCAAATATTTTAAAAGGTCAATAAAGAAACTTCCACTAAATCGCAAAATACAGTAAAACAGTTTTCATACATGAAAAAACATTTTCAAGTTTAAAAAAATTTTCTTCTAACTTTTTTCTCGGCAAACTCTTTTATAATCTCTTTAAAACATATTTTATCACATAACTCGTGTTCTATACCAATCATAGCCAATCCACTTAGTCTGTTTTGTGTCATGGTGGACCCTAAGTAATTTTTAATTATTTTTAATTTGGAAAAACTTCTTTCGCCACTAGCAACTGTCACAGGTAGAGTCAACAGAATTCTGAGAGCAATATTTATGTTTGGTCCAAAATTTAAATCTGTGACAAAATCTTAGAACGTCCCGGGGAGACAAATTTTCATCCAAATGGGTACATAGGACTGACAACTCATCTGCAAGATCTCGTCCGTTTATATCAGATGAGTCTTTGTCGGTTAAAATAACTTCAAGGGCCTTACAATGACCTAACAGTTCATCGTTAGGCATATTTCTTAAGCCATATATGTTATAAAGAAAAGCAAAATGGTCACTGTGTTCACCAATTTGGGAAAATCTTAACTCGAGTGAGTTTATAGCTGTGTCCATTATGTGAGAAAAACCATCTATTTTATATTTCTCTTTGGGATCTACAATAGGCTCATCTCGACACTCATAATTAAATTGTCTTTTTTAGACCTAACTCGATGTTTAGGCGAAGTGTCAAAATTTGTCTCGCCGTCAATTTCAGTGGCCAATTCTTTGGCATCAACAAGCACTTGATTAAAAAAATAATCTGAACGTGCTTTTTTAAAAAATTCTGTTGTATTTTTTAACAATTGAATTACTGAACATAATTCAAAGTCTGTACTTTGCATTAATTTACTGACAGGGTTAATTCGAAACAAAGTTTCATACCAAATTATAATGGAGCATACAAATTTAAACTGTTTTACTTGATTCAACAAACCGGAAGCTTCATCTCGTGCAGAGGTGTCCATATCTGAATCTTCATATATGCTAAACAATGCATCATAAATTTGACCTATTTGATATCTTAGAGGTTTTATTGCCTCTATTCGACTTTCCCACCTTGTATCACTAAGCGGTTTTAATGTTAAACCACTTACATTTTTCAAGAGTATCGACCATCTCAAAGTTGAAGACGAAAAGAAGACATATATCTTCTGCACCATATTAAAAAAATTTGCCGCTTCCAGTGAGGACTTTACCATATCATTTACTACTAGATTTAATGAGTGGCTATTGCATGGGACATAGAATGCTCGCGGATTCATATTTCTTATCCTAACTTGGACCCCACTGTGAGCACCTTTCATATTGGATCCTCTCATGTCCTGTAAAGGCAATTCCAGTGTACTTAACTCTTCCAAGAGAACCTTGGTTAATTCTGAGCCTGAAGATTTTTCGATAGGTACAAATCCTAAAAAATTCTCATTTATTACGACATCTGACGTTCGTGAGTCGTCACTGGGTTGATTAATAGACACATATCTAATTATCATGGTCATCTGTTCAGTTTTGCTAGCATCAAGGGTACAATCTAAGATGATTGAATAATATTTTGATTTACGAACTGTTTTTAGGATATACTATCTAATATTGTTAGATATTACATCAATTAGCTCATTTTGAATAGTTTTACTTAAGTAGGTTGCTTGTCTCTCCTCTTTTCTCAAAACCCTGCGTACATGTTCTTCCATAACAGGATCAAACTCGGCTAACAACTCAATCATTTTTAAAAAGTTGCCATTGTTATTTTGATATAGTTTATCAGATGTACCCTGAAATGCCAAGCAACTTCTTCCAAACATTTTAATGATAGAAACAATCCGGAACAAAACTCCATTCCAATGGTTTATTTCTGAACTGACGATCCTCTGAGACTCCGCGTCTATTGTTTGCGATGATTTAAGCCTGCGCGTAAGTTCAAACCAGGATTGTTTAGCTTCTACGTGGCTTTTCGACGTTTCATGAGATTTTAATATATCACCTATATGTTTCCAATTGTTGTAGCCATCTTTAGATAAAAGGGATGTAGTTACGTTAAAAATTTTACAACAAAAACAATAGGCAGCATCTTTTGTAGTAGGATAAATAAGCCAATCCCTCAAAACTTGTTCGCCATTAGTAAGTTTTCTCTTGTAGTTCATCACAGTAAACCTACGCCCCTTATTATCCTGCGGAAATTCATACTGGTACAGAGGACTTGGAGGACCTTCTTTCGCTAAAAATATTCTTTCTGCATCTGCTAAACTGTCGGGCCAGGTTGCTGGATCGGAAGTCAAAATTGTGTTCAAATTTGTTGTCGCTATCTCGCTAGCATCTTCTGAAGATGACGATAATTGTCTATTTATTTGTATTTCTGCTGCAGTACTTGTAGTAGCAGTGGCATCCGTTGTAGTGATGTTAAAATTTTGTATAGGTTCAAACTGCGATTTAAGCGCAACTGAATTAGTTGCTTGTTCATGTGCTGGTAGTGTATCAAGTGTCTCTGTCTGTGCGGAACCAACACCTTTCTTTACGAAGGAATCTAATGCCCCAACTTGCTTTTGACGTTCTGCGTCTTTCTCGAACTTTCTTTTTCTATACTGGTACCCCGACAAACGTACCTTGCCGCCAGACATTCTGTTAAAAAAACTATTGATTTATAATAATAAACTTAGAAAGGGTACTTTTGTTCTTTTGTAGAAAATCAAAACTCAAACTAAAAAGGAAATGTTTTCTTTATTTTTTTTTCAGTTTGAAGTGTCTGTGCAACTTTTGGAATTATTAGTAAAAATAGTAAAAAAATAAAAATTAATATCAGTTGTTCAGTTAAAAATAATTGATTATGTTTTGTTTTCCTTTCCTGTTCATACGAAGTTAAGATTTTGTATTAAAATAAAAAAATGGAATGGAAAGATTTCTAAAATACTGTATTAAGGGGGTAGACACGTCACGTGACCTGGCCGATTCGGCAGGTCAGTATTACAGCAGATTTTTTCTGCACTGAAATGGTATTACCCATAGATACGCCGCTGCCTGATACACGCGAGAGGGAGCTGTTTGCTATTTCCGTATTCTATTCTGAATAAGGAAAGAAATTCTCAGCTGTTGCGTTGTATTTATAAAAATTTAAACGGAAAGTCGGCTGGTACTGCAAACGTGGAAAATTCATTGTACGTTACTGGAAATGTGCTTATGCTACAATATTCTACGTTGGCAGTAAGGAATTATAAGTGAAAAGGAAAAATACACGAGAGCATGTCCCCATAAAATGAAGTTTGTTAGGATAGACATTTTTTAATTAGCAAAACACTGAAACAGAACATGAAATACACATCCTATGCAGAAAGCAGTTATGAACAAACATATATAAAATTGTGTTTGACGTTGAATCCAACGCGTGATTATTATGTGGTCCCTCCTCGAAGTGACAGAAAATATAACCTAAGTATATGCTATATGACAACAAATGTTTAGTGGCTATTTCGTTCTTTTACGAAACATTTGTGAACTTTTTATCATCCTTTCAAAACATTATTATTACGCCACAACAGTATCTTTAGGAAATCGGGTATAGCATATAGGTTATATTTTCTGTCACTTCGAGGAGCCGACCACATAATAATCACGCGCATCCAGCGTGCGCATTTTCAGTAGCGGATTTCATAAACGAATTCTGAACTGGATGTATTATGAAACGCAATGTTTACGGGGTTTATTACTATTTTATTTGTAAAAGATGCTTCAATTCTTTTAATGTTTCTGTCCATATAACCGTTGGCTATTAACAAATAATTTTTAAAAAAAGTATTAAAAAATATTGGGAAACACCGAAGTTATGAGATTTTTTCAAAGGATAAAATAATGATTACACGGGAGTACACACGACTGAACTATATTGTTACATAGAGCAATATCGGTTACAAAACAGTTCGGTACAAGACAGTCTTCTGGTCGTCGTCCAGATCGTCCTCTCGAAGGGGGCCGACCTTCTTCTATCTTCAGCTACGAGCACCAGCAGGTTATGCACGGGCCTATACCCGGTGCTCGCAACACTGCTCTCCCCTCTGGAAGAGCGGACGTCTTGGCCGCATTGAATCCTTTTCGGAATCTTCGTACCCCTGCCTGAAGAAGTGGTCGTGCAGCCCCGTGGCTTCTTCAGACATCCGCCTCGGCATTTGCCTTCTCGCTCAGGGGAAAACCACGGAAAAACCCTGAGCAAGGCGTGGGTACAACGGGACTTCTCGATCTGCCACGACGAAACGTTCCAACTTCTGGTCCCGCGACGTCTCTGGAACTCTGCAGCTTCCTGTCCCACGACGTCTCTGGAACCCTGCGGCTCTTGGTCCCACGACGAAATCCAGGGGGGCTCCGGGTCCAGCAGTCAGGCACGGGTACCGCGGGGCTTCTTATTCTCCCTCGACGAAACGCCCCTGGTCCTTGTCCCGCGATGTCCCTGGAACTCCACTCTGGAACGTCCCACGTCGACTCCAACGCTCCGACGCTGCATCCTCCTTCGTGCAGCCTCCGGAACCCCGTGCAGACTCCAGCGCTGCCTCGTTTGCAGGCAGCCTCCTCCAGAAGGACGTCCGACGACGTCTCCACTGCTTCGGCGACGTTCCCTCCTCCTCGTCGAATCCTTGGTCGCGGTCGACCCTCTCCCCCAGGGACTCGTCCTCGATGTCCTTCCGGTGGCCGTACGAGCTTGAGACTTCAATCCCTTCGCGGCTCCGGATTCCATGCAAAAGAGACGGAGAAGCATTAACATTTACTTTCATTTGAGAGAATCCGTTGGAGCTGAAAGAACCGGGAAGATGAGACGGAAAGGCGCGACGGAACCGATAACAGGGGATCACAGCTCATGAGCATGTTATCGGCCCGTTCCCCGATCAATCTGCCCAGCACCCCAGCTCGTCTGCATTTTCTTTCTTCTGGGCTTCTTGTCCTCTTCTCCCTCTCTCAGGCCTTGGCTTTGAGATGGCCCCATTCCTCTTCGTGGCTTCTGGTGCTGACCCAGGGGACCGTCCTGTGCGTCCTGTTAACGCTCCCGTCTCCGCGACATCTCCTCCAGCCGATCCAAGCAGTCGCACCGCTTGTCCGACTGGTGGTTGGAGATGCCATTTCCCGGCTGCTGTCCACCCTGTCGACGTGGACCTCTTGGTTTGCACAAACCGGGGAGGAGCCAAGATCCACGCCAACAGGGCTAGAGAAGCGGTTCCACGTATGTCCGCGCTCCACTGCGGACTGCTACTCTGTCGTAGTACAGACGGGGAATTCGGGAACGCGTATCCAGGCCGCGGTGGCAGTCCCCCGACACCTTGTCCCTCGTCGTGGGGTTTCGTGCTCTCTGAAACACTTTAAAGAAACAGAGGGCTGGGCTACGAAGGTAGCCTCCGCAGCCCAGTCCAGTAGATTAGCTTACAAGGAGAGTATTTTAGGTGTCCGCCTCCGATCATTTCGATTTTTGGATATGTTATAGAGGACCGAAAAATAAGAAATACGTGTTTTTTTATTTTTCCCCGTTTTCATATTTGGGGGGTGAAAACTGCGTTCAAAGTCAGGGTTGAAAAATTATTTTTGTGGAATATCTCGAGAACTATTAGAGATAGGGGAATAGTGTCAATGGACGAATTTTGTGTCTTTGAATGCGAAATATGACTGACTCACCAGATTTTCAAAAAGTTTCACAAAAATGATTTTTCAACCCTAACTTTGAACGCAGTTTTCACCCCCAAATATGAAAACGGGGAAAAATAAAAAAACACGTATTTCTTATTTTTCGGTCCTCTATAACATATCCAAAAATCAAAATGATCGGAGGCGGACACCTAAAATACTCTCCTTGTTAGACTAATCTTCAGACTCTTCGGTCAGAACTTCAAACTCTCTCCTCGAGCGAGAGACTTCCTGGATCTTTGGTCAGCGAACAACCCATCCTGTCTAAACAACTCCACTCTTCGGAGCTCTCTCTCATGGGGAATTCGGCCATTCTGCGACGATGTTCGCTCTCGAACTCCCTTCGTCGCAGCTCAGTAGCTCTGCGCACTCCAGGCGCTTCCACGTTGCTTATTCGCCAGCTCTTCATATGCGCTGGATGCACTCGCCGGTGCATTAGTGACTATGGATTGCAATTGCTTATTCGACAGCTCTTCATATGCGCTGGATGCACTCGCCGGTGCATTAGTGACTTTGGATTGCAATTGCTTATTCGACAGCTCTTCATATGCGCTGGATGCACTCGCCGGTGCATTAGTGACTATGGATTGCAATTGCTTATTCTACAGCTCTTCATATGCGCTGGATGCACTCGCCGGTGCATTAGTGACTTTGGATTGCAATTGCTTATTCGACAGCTCTTCATATGCGCTGGATGCACTCGCCGGTGCATTAGTCACTTTGTATTGCAATTGCTTATTCGACAGCTCTTCATATGCGCTGGATGCACTCGCCGGTGCATTAGTCACTTTGTATTGCAATTGCTTATTCGACAGCTCTTCATATGCGCTGGATGCACTCGCCGGTGCATTAGTGACTTTGGATTGCAATTGCTTATTCGACAGCTCTTCATATGCGCTGGATGCACTCGCCGGTGCATTAGTCACTTTGTATTGCAATTGCTTATTCGACAGCTCTTCATATGCGCTGGATGCACTCGCCGGTGCATTAGTGACTTTGGATTGCAATTGCTTATTCGACAGCTCTTCATATGCGCTGGATGCACTCGCCGGTGCATCAGTCACTTTGTATTGCAATTGCTTATTCGACAGCTCTTCATATGCGCTGGATGCACTCGCCGGTGCATTAGTGACTTTGGATTGCAATTGCTTATTCGACAGCTCTTCATATGCGCTGGATGCACTCGCCGGTGCATTAGTCACTTTGTATTGCAATTGCTTATTCGACAGCTCTTCATATGCGCTGGATGCACTCGCCGGTGCTATTCCCATGTTTCATTCCATCGTTTTGTGTACTTTCTTGTGTACTCGTACCTGCTCCTCCTGTTTTTATGTACGGAGGTTCTCTAATCGGCTGTTGTCGATTGTATCTACTATCTATGATTTCGGGCAACATGCAGTCCTCATAGAACTTCCTCAGTTTTTCCTCCATCTCTGTTTTCCAGAATCGATCATCTCTTGATACTGTTATAATCTTCATTCCTTTCGGCGTCCATAAACAAAAATAAGCCCGTTGCCTTTTCGTTATGTGCAATTGTCCTTGCACTTGATAATAGTAATGATGATTTTTATTCATTTCATTACCCTTGAAAATACGCCGTATATTATCAAGTTGCTTTATTGCTTCAGCAGGCGATAAATCCTTCGCTGATTCGGGACACTTTACTTCGACGATTTTATCATGGTCCACGAGGTCGTCAGGAATTGCACCTAAGTGAGGCACAGTGTCATCGATGAAGAGGCCACACGGTAGAATATGCATTCCTAATTCTTCTTGCATTTGTCTCAATGCGTTTGCCTCATTTTCCTTTCCGTATTGGAGAGAATGTAAATTGTAGAGTTGCGGGTACATTATACTCTTCACAGTATTTGCCCGTGGTGTAGTCTTTCGTAATCGGCATACCTTGCCGAAATTCGATGCAGTTAATAATTTCTTCCTATAACCAATCCACTTTTCGCTGTTCGCCTGATCGCGAGTTTCCACTTGGATCTCGTCTCGCCTCGTTTGCCAGTGAAGGAGTAGATCCGCGTGCCTTTTACACTCGGAAGAGTATACTGCCTCTTCCATATCTGCTTTTGCCGCGTTGGGGCCGTAATCCTGGTCGCACGTTTGTTTTGTATTTCGAAAGGAGGATGCTTTCGCTTCTTTTTTATACTCCCTTGCTTTTTCTGCCGCGCGCTTCCGACGTCCTTCCAGCTTTCTTACCATGGTTGGCGGCTCTTTATTCATTGCCGTACTCAATCTGCTGAACGCCTCTTTTGTGTTATATTGGACGACTGCAGCGGAGACTCTACCCTGATACGAGCCTCCTCGTCCAAAGTTTATCCTTTTGCCTCCGATGAATTTAGCAATGATGTTATTAAAACCTTCAACAGCATTGTTGTTTAGACCGCGCAGCAAACTGTCAGCTTTAACGAAAAGTTGCTGCATCGCTTCTTCGATACTTTCATAAATACCAGCTTCTCTCAGTCGTGGAACGTAGTCTACTCTGTTGGGATCAGAGTATTTCTTACAGAAGTATGCTAACTTCTGACACTCCTTGTGTTGCCCGAAAACGTGACTCGGTACATTTTCCAAGTCTTGCTTCAAATTTTGAATTCGTTCCTCCAGTGGTATTTCTTCTCGCAACCGGTATTCCGCAGCTTTTTTTATACCAGTACGCAGGCGGAGAGCATTATTCTGTACGACAGCTCTTAGATCTTTATTGCGGCCTTTTGTTCCGATTTCGTTTATTCTCTTACTGAAATTGCGTAATAGGTGATTGGTGCATTCGATTTTTTGTACTTGCACCATATACTTTCCATAGGGATTACTGTCCAATATCTTCTTGTACACACTGCTATCGCCATCGGCAACTAATATAGAGTATATTAGGCCGTGCATATCTATGCTGCAATTGAAGCCTTCGACAATAGCAACACTCTCCATGCCAGTTGAACTCTGATAACGACCCCAGTTCTTGAAGCAACGATGCTCGCGCGGTTCTTCCTTCCTCGTACCTGCTATTTGGCAAGTCATGCAGAATTTATTCTTCACACTGATGTACAGCACTTTCTTCGTGTGGTATCCCACGATGGCTCCTACGCCCGAAAGAGAATTGTAATCTCCTCCGCGGTAGGACCTTTTCATCCAGCTGCCATCCGCGACAACTGGGATAAACGGTAGCTTGGATTCTGCATGTACGTCGCCTCTTGCTATAGCTAATGCTTTTTCTTCTTTTCCAGCATCTTCCATTTCGCGTTGTGCGGCCACTTCGAGGGCATCGATTAGGTCATTCTGACAGTTCTCGTAGATCCTTTTCGTCATACAGGGCACGTTCACGGCCGTCAGTATGTCCTCCAGTTGGTTATATCCGCCGCCCGTCATCATTGTTCCGGCAACAGCAGCGCGGTTGATATCCATAGTGGCATCACTCTTCCGAAGACAGGATATACGCTCTGTGTATTTGCACATTTTGCACTCTACATGATACACATTTTCTAATCCATTCCGTTCACATCTAACTATTTCAAAATGTTGGATGCCACAGCCAGTAATCGAATGTTTACCAAGATTTTTGATTTGCTCGAAAACATGCGGAAAATCAACGAAGTCGATTCCTTTTGAATTTGGGTTTTCCGGCTGTTCTGGCTCTGCAGTCTCCACCACCCAGTAATCAGCATCACTTCCAACATCTTCGTTGATGTATGTATCGAAATCTATTTCTTGTGCAATTTCTTCTTCGTTCGACTCGAAATGCACTTGTTCTACAATTTCCTCTTCGTCCGCATTGAAATGTATTTCTTCTTCAATATCTTCTGCGTCCGTATCGAAATGTGCTTCTTCTACAATTCCTTCCATAATTGGAAAATCTTCAAAATGTCCTACGTCTTCTTCGTGTATTTTGTCCGTAGGAAAATCACACGTAGCAGATGTGCTTGGAAGTGTTTCTTCGTACGAGGTACCTGCACGCGTACCCGCTTCCGCCACGGTGCCCTGACCTACCGTGAGGCACGCTGCTGTTTTCGATCGTTGCCTGCACGTAAAGAGTCAATAATCAGTAACACGTGGTACATACATAGAAATAAGATAAACATACATTAGAAAAGAAAAGCAGGCATAGTAAAAGAAGATATACAGTAAAGTCTCGATGTAAGCGAAAGCCTCGGAACGAAGGAAGTTTTTAATGCCCGCTTTTCGCGGGGTACGTGTGAGACAATACTAATGCAATCAAAATTTAAAATTAAAACTTTTGTATTTTTGGTTCCATTTTCATGAATCTTTTACCAACATGTTTGTTAGAATCTCCTGATTAAAATGATACCAAATACGACATAAATCGGACAACTTTTACTTATCGTGGATACGAATCATTTATATTTATATAATTATCCAAACCATATCGTGTTTGGTGTCATTTTAATCAGAAAATCCTCACAAATATGTTGGTAAAAAAATTATAAAAATGAACCAAAAATAAAATACTTTTAATTGTGAACCTCGTTTACATCGGTGTTGTCTCTCACCGATTTTCGATTTCAGATCGGGTTACACGATCGGCGCACGAGCCATATTACACGCTTCACTGGTTCCAGGGGGTACCACCCCAACTAGGGGTGATAGAAATTAACACTATTGTTATATAGTCACAATTTTGAACTCTAATCGAGATTTTACTGTAGATCCTACATTTTTAGAAGTTTGTCGACAGTCTCGAACGTAGGAGAAGAGAGCGAGTGGAAAAAAGGACTGCCGATTGTCTCCATCTTTTTCATTCGCTATCCTTCTCTGCGGCCGAAACTTATTACTACTAATTATGTGTTATCCAAATTATACCGTGTTTGGTGTAATTAATCATTAGAGAAACATCACAAATGTTACGATACTTTGTTATATAGGGTTCTCGCAAATGGTAAGTATTTGAAAAAAACTGAAACAGGAAAACTTTTACTATTTTTTATACCCAACATAATACGGTATGTCAACTTTTGGTGTTCGCGATATTTTCCGTGAACCGAAGGTGAGCATCAGTTTTGGAATGCTACATATTTGATTACCCGATATGAAAGTGACTGTCAAGACAAATTGAGGGCTCGGATGCAATAAAGGGACTAGCTCTCGAAAATGAGAAAAACATTTGTCCAAACGCTAAGAAAAATTGGAAAATTACATTTAGTTAAACTGGATTTTAAAAAATATAATGTTGTAAAACTCATCACGGCACACATTTTTTCTCTTTGCAGTTTTTCTATCGAATCATTAGTATTCGAAATAAAAATTATAAAACAAAAAATTTCTTCGACCAAAGTCAATATCTTTTTAAACATAAATTGCGATAACTTGAGTAAATATTAACGAATCGTTATGAGACTTGAAACATAAAACTCAGAAAACTCTAGCGAAGCCGTAAACTATATGCACAAAACCCTTATGTTAAAAAATATAATAGTATTTAATTAAAAAGTAATACTGGACATAACTCATGTTTTTCAACGTTCGCCGTTAAAAAGTATCGAGGCAATTTTGAGGTACATATAACTTGCAGCGACAAAGTTTTTTCTTAATATACAAGCAAGATTTTCACAAATTTTCACACTGATTAATAAATAATTGTAGAAGATATGACGATATATATAATTCTCGCACGGCGCCAACTGTCAACGCGAGTGCTAAAACTGCTAAATAGCGCATTATACGCGGCTGTTGACTGTTGGTGGCGCGCGAGATTTATATATATCGTCGTATCTTCTACAATTATTTATTAATCAGTGTGAAAATTTGTGAAAATCTTCCTTGTATATTAAGGAAAAACTTTGTCGCTGAAAGTTATATCTACCTCAAAATTGCCTCGATACTTTTTAACGGCGAACGTTGAAAAACATGAGTTATGTCCAGTATTACTTTTTAATTAAATATTATTATATTTTTTACCATAAGGGTTTTGTGCATACTGTTTTCGGCTTCGCTAGAGTTTTCTGAGTTTTATGTTTCAAGTCTCATAACGATCCGTTAATATTTACTCAAGTTATCGCAATTTATGTTAAAAAAGATATTGACAATGGTCAAAGAAATTTTTTTTGTTTATAATTTTTATCTCGAATCCTAATGATTCGATAAAAAAACTGTAAATAGAAAAAATGAATGCCGTGATGAGCTCTAAACACTATATTTTTTAAAATTCAGTTTAACAAAATTTAATTTTCCAATTTATCTTAGCGTTTGGACAATAATTTATCGTATTTTCGAGCGCTAGTCCTCTTATTGCATCCGGGCCCCCATTATTCAACCATATGGTATACTATAACTTTCAAGGCCACGCAAGATTAGGAATGAAAGACATAAATACACTCCTCACATTAATTAGAGGATCACCTCTAGGAGCCCGAAAAATAGGGGCAAGTTCACATGGTCATAACCCCGGTAAAAATAGTCGTATCGATATTTTGAAAATATAGTTTGAAAGCGTGGAATCTCTACTTTCAGCTGCTTTTTGTAAATTTCGGATGCATTGCTTTTCGGCAAAGTTATAGCAATATAAAGAGCACTTGGTCAGTTTGAAAAAATTTTCTTCAACTTTGCGAAGTTCCACGGCGTGCATGAAATTTTTTACACAAATTTCATTTACACCACTCGAAAGCGGTTACTTTTCTGTGTAAAAAACGAGTAATAAATTTCTTGTGCGATTTTTTTTGGCCGAGTTATTCAACTTTGAAGCAAAAACCGTTTTTTTTTACTTTACTTGCTTCTAGCAAACGAAGAGATCATCGTAGAACGTTCCTGAAAAAACCATTAGAAAGATCAGACTTTTCTCTTTAAGACGCATCTTCGACTTTTTCGCAGAGTTGAAGAAAATTTTTTCAAACTGACCAAGTGCTCTTTATATTGCTATAACTTTGCCGAAAAGCAATGCATCCGAAATTTACAAAAAGCAGCTGAAAGTAGAGATTCCACGCTTTCAAACTATATTTTCAAAATATCGATACGACTATTTTTACCGGGGTTATGACCATGTGAACTTGCCCCTATTTTTCGGGCTCCTAGAGGTGATCCTCTAATTAATGTGAGGAGTGTAGTTTCAGATTGTAGCACGCACGGCTCAGCCAGTCGAGCCGGTGCTGGGCGACGCAAGCGTCACATTCAATTCATTTTCATGCGACCAATTTTAAAGTGTCCTTATTTTTTTCAAATGTGTAAATAGTGCCTTGCTAGTATAAAATTGTATTTGTTTAAAACAATTACAGCATAAATGGTCTAAAATTTGTTTTTTTTAAGTGATGTAGGATTTCTCCTGTTCCAATTCTTGGACGAATGGGACGCGGAGCTAGAGGTCTTATAAAGAATTGAGGACCCGTTGATATTAAAATAAATCCGATTTAATATAAGTAGGTCAAAATGGTTGAAACAGATGTAATATACAGGGTGTTTCTCTACCTGTGGTCAATACTCTAAGGGGTGATTATACCGGCAAAAATAAGATGAAAATCAAGAGTGACGAAATTGCGGTAAACGCTTCGTTTTCGAGAAAATTGACTTTGAATTTCACCTAAATACGCGTGCATCGTTGGCGCTTGAGGGGCACGCGGAGGCGAGCGGAACGCGTCAGCTGTCCGTAGGACGTTCACCCTGTAGAATAAGAATAGGATCCGCAAGCACGCGACAGTCCTGCTGGACGACCGATACGCGCAACCCCTCGCCCCGCCTTCGTTCGTCTCACGCCACGCGACAATGCCGGCGCGCTTTTCGGTTGTTTTCCTGACGCGTCACGCGCTACGCCTCGACCAGCGCTCATCAGCATCTCACAGTGATATAATTTTTATTAGGTACTCTTACTTCCCTAGTGTAAGCACCCAAAAGCTCATTCTTATCTCTTAGTTCAACAATTATAATTTAATGAAAAAAGTCAATATTTACAATTTTGAAAAAATCCTTTGAAATACATAACATCATACATATTATATATCGCTAAAGACTACAACATATCCAAGTTTCACAAAAATCCCAAATGTTACTCCGAAAAGTGTCCGATTTCGCGTAGAATGACCCTGCTTGAAAGTTGAGAATACTGTAGAGAGAGAGAGAGTTGGTAATAATATAACTGAAATGGTACAACATTGTATGCGACACACAGGACCACATAGGTATCTAATAAGTTATAACCTGAAGGAATACAAATACAGTATTGTCTCCGTATGTACTCGCTGTTCGGGACCGGCGTGGAACCCGTATCGCGAACAGAGCCCTAATTCCGAGTGTTCGTTTCTCGCTTCTTTCTGGCCGAAGGGGCGAGCGAGATGGAACGCTTTGTGTGCGCGGCGGGCGGGCGTGCGCGACAGGCGCGAGCGCTCAGATGGAATCGTGACTGCTCGACGCATGCGCGCCACGGTCAGATAGTCAGGCACGGCACGAGTCTTTTTTGCGACCTAGGCGAGCTGGCCAAATTCCGCCATTTATTATAATACATTTAATTGAGCTTCTTCATATCCTTACTCTTAATTCTTACTCGTAGTTTAAAACCGTTGCAGTACAATTTGTAGTATTTCAATTAAAAATTTATTTTCAACAATGCCAACAATGAAAAGACCATTTTGCGCCTCTTGTCAACCTTACGCCCTAGCAGTTGCCTAATTTTGCAGAATAACGTCATAAATAATCTCAAATGAATGTATTATAATAAATAGCGCAATTTGCCAACTTCGCCTAGGGTGCAAAAAAGACTTGAGCCGAGCCTGCGTCAACATTTTGCGAAGCGGTTCCCGTGCTCCCCGTAAGTGCTTGCGACCATCGCGCACGCCCGTCGCGCACGCAAAGGACGGAGTGACACGGCGCCCGAAAGACGGAGCGAGACAAAACATCAACACATCGTCTGTCTCGTACCGTCCTGACTCGCTTTCAGTGGCTCTCGCTCGCTCTCGTTCCATCTCGCTCTTGCCTTCGCCAGACAAGAGTGAGACAGAAGTGGTGGGGATAGCGACAAACCCGTACCGAATGCACCAAACCAACATTTTGTCCTTTTGCGCTTTCAGACATTAGTTTCCGAGATATTATAAAAAACTTTTAGTATTTCGGTAGACTTATTCCGAAATAACGCATTCCACTTTCCAACTTGTTCTGGATATTAGTATTGGACGGGGCTAGATCAACGCGGGGGGCGCGCCTCCCGCTTGCAGTCGCGTAAATTGTGGCAGCGAGCCGATGAGAGTTTGCAGATTACCAGAAACTCTATTATACAGGATAGATACCTGTGACTCTATTGATAGACAATACTTTAGGGGGTGATTCTATGGGCCAAAATAAGACGAGAATACATATAGAATTCAGTTTTTTTAATATCGCGCTTCGTTTTCGAGAAAATTAGCTTTGAATTTCAGCTAAATACGTGTGCCATTTAGCCACCTGAGGGGCACGCGGAGGTAAGGGGGGCAGGATGGATCCCCGTTCAGAGGCCTGTAGACTGTCGATATTATTGTGCAATATTGAATATTCAATATTATTCAATAATTTTGAATAATATTGAATATTCAATATTGCACAATAATATCGACCGTCTACAGGCTGTTTTAGGACTACGTGTATGCAGTTCAAAAAAATAATTTGTAAAAAAGTTAACAATGGGGCCATTCGGAATTATATCCCAAATCATTATCACATTATGTCTCTTAAAATTCAACGAGGGACTGCAGGGTGGCACTTCGCTTTATGGAACGTTGTAAAACTACGTACAACGATTGAAATAATCACAACTGCATTATAAACTATAAAGGAAGCATATCTAACGAAACGCGTATATGTAGTTTGAACGTTTTATAATAACAAAACGCATATAGTTTGTATAACATATATAACGAAATTTAAAATTTCTACATTCCGTCTCATCGGCCCGAAAGTTGCAGAAACGTACTGCTGACAGTTTTGATATGAAAATGAGTTCAAACACGGTATAAATCGGATTATTAATTAATTAAACAATGATGAACGTACAAATGGGAAAAGAATGAGTGGGGCAAGAGGGGTCAAGTAATGACATGTGTTGCGGTGCGCATAGCATAGAATATGTGTACGCAAAGTGTCAAAGATATACGTATTTGAAGAATATGAATAATACTGTATTATATACAACAAAATACCGTGCTGCTGCTACTACTACATCACAAACTGTAACTTCATACTAATCTGTACCATAACACGTAACTTACCTTTCACGATACTTTCTATTTTTCGACAAACGCTTTGCAAATAACTTAGGCTGCTTCCTTTTTGTACCATCCTCCAAATAGCGTTTATTTCTTGCATCTGCGGCTTCCTTCTTTGATTCCATGACAATGGAATGATCACACACACTTATCAACACTACGGTAACGAACCACGCAGGAATGGAACAATTCACAAATTATGAATATTCCATATGTATCAATATCTGCGCAGTAAATAAAACCCCGATTGCTTTCTGCGTCTTCACCGTAGTGCAAACGGCAGAAAACTGATCAGCTAGCGTTGTCGCTGCATTAGTTACAGATGCTGAGAAGCAGAACAAAAGATAGTGGGAAAAGGACGGATATATGCGTTCTATTCCTCTCTTTCCCATTAGGATTGGTGTATGCTGATACATTTACATAGAGTATGTAATAATACTTTTGGGTTGCACAAATGTACACAAGAAAGAATTTTTGATTATCCGATGCATATACTTTTGACGTATCACCTTTGCGCGTTTGAACTTTTACGCGGGTCGAGATGTGTCGCTCGGTCCTTGGTGCAAGTGAAATACAAAATATTGAGTGAGTGAGAAAGACAGTTTGGGTCCTGTCCAGCGGTTTCAGGAAAGAATCCCAAGTTGTGTAATAGGATCACCTAGAGGAGTGGTGGTAATGTGTGCGTGAACCGCGCCAGCAATTGTTTTCTGACAACGCTGGCCCTTGAGGCCAACAAAGCCTTGATCGTCAGAAACACGAGTGACTGTCGAGCAGTAAAGATCGTAAGTACCTTTACGCTTCCTACCCCTGCCTTTTTCACTATAAGTGCCTGTTATTATGAAAGTGGTCTAAGTTCAAATTTTTCGTTTACATTTTACTTATTTTTTACGTATTATATCAACATGATACATAATAAACGTGAAGTTCAATTTCTTTTTTTTTCGACTGACGCCATTTTCATACTAACTGACACACTTCTACATTTTACTTCCAACCCAAGACTGTATTTAGACAAATTCCGGGTGAAGTTTCATTACCGTCATAGTATTGTTGTAATTTTTTGTGCAAAATCTATCGTGTGAACTGTGATTGTTTGAGTGTCCGCGTGTTTCTCAAGCTGCGTATCGCCATTGCGAGGCTGCCTTGCGTGGCACACCATTCGCGGAGTGGAGAGTCTGGAGACTACCTCGACCATGATTACTTTACGAGGCATCAGCCGTCGATTTTTCGACGTGCTCAAAGGTGCCTCGCACCCCCAAGATAAAAAATCGCATGGCTCCGGAGACGCAAATATCATGCTGGAGGTAGCGCGAGACTGTCGTACGAGTCTCCAGACTCTCCACTCCGCGAAGCGTGCCTCGCGCGCGGCATCCTTACAATGCCGATACGCAGCTTCACACTCAGAGATTCGCGTATTCATTCTCACGTAAAATAGGAAAGTTATGTTATAATTTACCCGCGAAATGTCTAGAAAAGGTACATTCGGGTGCAATATAGGCTTCCTTTAGTTGAAAGTGAAGACAAGTGATGAAAATTAAACAGTTTCTAAACATCAAAATTGGAAGAATTGGAAATTTTAAAATCACAAATGTTTGAAATTTAAAAATACAAATATTTTGAAACTTGATAACCTCACAATTACAAATTTTGGAAATGTTTGAATTTCAAAGCTTTCGTACTTGGAAATTCCAGCATTTAGAAATCTGAAGATTCTCATCCGCTAAATCTTGGCTAAAGGAAGCCTATATTGTACCCAAATGTACTAACTTGATAAACGTGTACTCTTCTCAGAGTTTGGCAAAATGTAATCTAATTACAAATCATAAATTACGAAATGTAATTGTGTGATTGATTACACATTATTTTCTGTTGAAGGGTCGGATGCAATAAGGGGACTAGGGCTCGAAAATGGGAAAAATTATTGTCTAAACGCTAAGAAAGATTGGCAAATTAAATGTTGTTAAACTGAATTTTAAAAAATATAGCGTTGTAAAGCTCGTCACGACACACATTTTTCTATTTACAGTTTGTTTATCCAATCATTACTATTCGATCTGAAAAACCCTTATGTTAACAAATGTAACAATATTTAATTAAAAAGTAATATTGGACCTAACCCATGCTTTTCAACGTTCGCCGTTAAAAAGTATCGAGGTAATTTTGAGGTACGTATAACTTGCAGCGACAAAGTTTTTCCTACAAGGAAGATTTTCAGAAATTTTCACACTGATTAATAAATAATTGTAGAAGATATGACGATATATATAAATCCCACGCGGCACCAACAGTCAAAGCGAGTGCTAAGAGTGCTAAGTAGCGCATTATACGCGGCCGCTGACTGTTGGTGGCGCGCAAGATATATATATCTTCTACAATTATTTATTAATCCGTGTGAAAATTGGTGAAAATCTTCCTTGGGAAAAACTTTGTCGCTGCAAGTTATATGTACCTCAAAATTACCTCGACACTTTTTAACGGCGAACGTTGAAAAACATGGGTTATGTCCAGTATTACTTTTTAATTAAATATTATTACATTTGTTAACATAAGGGTTTTGTGCATACATTTTTCGACTTCGCTAGAGTTTTCTGAAGTTATGTTTTAAGTTTCATAACGATCCGTTAATATTTACTCAAGTTATCGCAATTTATGTTTACAGAAATAATGATTTTGGACGATGACGAATTTTTTGTTTGTAATTTGTAGCTCGAATAGTAATGATTGAATAAACAAACTGTAAATAGAAAAAATGTTTGTCGTGACGAGCTTTACAACACTATATTTTTTAAAATTCAGTTTAACAACATTTAATTTTTCCAATATTTCTTAGAGTTTCGACAATTATTTTTTCCATTTTCGAGCGCTAGTCCCCTTATTGCATCCAACCCTTCAATTTAGATAGTTGACAAAATTGTGGTCAACTAACGATTACAGAAAATAATGTGTAATCAATCACACAATTACATTTTAATCGTAATTTGTTATTTGTAATTAGATTACATTTTGGCCAACTCTGGCTCTTCTACTACACTTTCAAATTCATTTTAATTACGTTCAATAGTTTCACTGTTTCTTCGACTCTTTTATAGATGTCTGGTAAAGAAAACATTCAGAAGGGAGATAAGGAAGGGACTCCGTCTCGAAGACGGAGTCCTAGCAGCCAGCAGACTCCGTCCCGACGACGGAGTCCCAGCAGCCGGCAGACTCCGTCCCGACGACGGAGTCCCAGCAGCCGGCAGACTCCGTCCCGACGACGGAGTCCGTCCAGAAGTTCGTCGAGCGGCCGAACTCCATCGTCGGGGCGGAGTAGCCGGAAAATGGCCAACGCCTATTGGCAACTGGCGTTGCGCTTGAAGAAGGAGGTATGTAGACACGTAGGCGATCTCACGCAAAACGATGTTTTTTTAATTTGTTACATTCTCACGAAAGTGTGAAAACGTTTAGATATTATTGCAGTAATTAACATAAGATTTATGTTTTTTTTCCATATTACAGAACAGGGACATGAAAAAAAAATTGCGGAAGTGAGAGTATGGGAGAGGAGGAAGAGGTGGGAGAGGAGGAAGAGGTGGGAGAGGAGGAAGAGGAGGAAGAGGTGGCAGAGGAGGAAGAGGAGGCAGAGGAGGAAGCGGAGGGAGAGGAGGAAACTTTTATAATTATAATTTTTATAATTAACTAAATAAATATTTTTTTATTATATTTGTAGTCAAAAGCCTTTCATCCGTCGACCATAAATAATTTTCTCGTATTTATTCGTCCATTAGTTGCGAATCATATATTTAGTCGAGAAAGTACGAATAAACACGAGAAAATTATTCATGGTCGATAATTAAATTACCCATTAAATTAATTCAATCATAGCGCTTCAAATGAGAATTGGCTCGGGATATCCTTTAGCGCCCAGTGTGATGTATACGTCACATTTAGAAAATGATATTGCCACTGGCTTTTTTGGGAAAAAGAACGATCAAGTGCATGTATTGGCACCATTTTTCAGTTAAATAATCGCAATAAATAATTTTTTTCCGCCGGGAAAAGTGTCTGAGCACTAAACGGTAATGTCCATCTCTGGAATTTTGCCATATTATTGAGGCAGTGAGAGCAACAACAGACTAATCCACATTTTTTTTTCAAAAGTGAGTTAGTAGCAATAACTTTTCCAATAGGCTCTACTATCATATCGATGGCTTAGTGCACACATATTGTATGTCCACTTTTTATGAAATTTGAGTTTTTATATGCAACAAATAGTGCTTGACTGTTTCTTTATGCTGCATAAAAATTACATTTTTATACTACTAATTACATAGTTTCAGTGATACCTATATTACATATATATGATAATACAATAATGCAAAATGTATTTATTTATAAAGTACCATTGAATGTTTGAACCTGTTTTTCTCATAAACGCTAAAAGTGGACATACAATATGTGTGCAAAGCCATCGATGTACAATAGGAAAAATTTATTTGCAGGTTAGCCCGTTGTTGCTCTAACTGCCTCAATTATTATAACATAAATACGACAGCGATTTCAAATGATGTATGTGTTACGGTAAAAGCTTTAGTAAATGTATACATTCCCAACAGTTCCTAGTCAATGTATGCCTAAAATGCATATAACCTAACCTACAATCATCCGGAAATGCATGCATTGACTGCATCACGCTTTTACTGTCGTTCGTGTATCATCGTGTATCCAGCTAACGCTTCAGTTTTGCTATGATTCCACGTTGGCAGTTCTCCCGAGTAGGCGCCATCTCGTATCCACTAGCTCAACTAAATTTGTCACGTGACTTGCTCTGTATTATCGCCAATATGGCGCAACTCGTATTTGGGAATGCAATCACGGGGATACGCTTTTCGTCTTTATATGAGCAGATTTTGAGCTGGGTGAGGTCTCATTCGAAAGAGGAAGGTTCGATGCAGCGCGCTCTGGTCATCGTTTGAGTCACAAAACTCTTTTAGTGACCTAAAAATACTTGGATTCACACGGGTGTATTTTGTCGACTTTTGCTCTACTTTGAACACTCATATTATTAGATATCAACACAATCTCGTCGAACCATGACCAGAGCGCGCTGCACTGAACCCTCCTCTTTCGAATAAGACCTCGCCCAGCCCAAAATTCGCTCATATAAGGACGAAAAGCGTATTCTACTAAACCCATGTTTCGGGCCAGATTGTGTCGGTATACAGCGCGCTGCATTACCCGTGTCTACCCCCTTAAGGGGTAGATAATACCCACATAATGTGCCCGAAACATGGGTTTGGGGGGATACGTTTTTCGTCCTTATATGAGCAGATTTTGGGCTGGGTGAGGTCTCAATCGAAAGAGGAAGGTTCGATGCAGCCCGCTCTGGTCATGGTTCGACAAGATTGTGTTGATATCTAATAATATGAGTGTTCAAAGTAGAGCAAAAGTCGACAAAATACACCCGCAGGAATCCAAGTATTTTTAGGTCACTAAAAGAGTTTTGTGGCTCAAACGATGACCAGAGCGGGCTGTCTCGAACCTTCCTCTTTCGAATGAGACCTCACCCAGCCTAAAATCTGTTCATATAAGGACGAAAAACGTATCCCCGTGATTGCATTCCCAAATACGAGTTCCGCCATATTGGCGATAATACAGAGCAAGTCACGTGACAAATTTAGTTGAGCTAGTGGACACGAGATGGCGCCTACTCGGGAGGACTGCCAACGTGGAATCATAGCAAAACTGAAGCGTTAGCTGGATACACAAGCCACAGTAAAAGCGTGATGCAGTCAATGCATGCATTTTCGGACGACTTTAGGTTAGGTTATATGCATTTTAGGTATACATTGACTAGGAACTGCTAGGAATTGTCTACATTTACTAAATTCACGCTTTTACTGTAACACATACATCACCGCTGCCGAATATATGTTATAATTATATGGCCACATTATTTCAAATAAAAAAAGAGATTGGAATTTTTTAATAACACTGGAAGTAGTGATTTACTGATATCATATTTTCAGAAAATATAATTATTGCATTTATTATTATTCTTCCGACTATTGTATATAACATATAACAAGGAAAAGTCTCCAAACCGGTCAACAGTTGACTCCTTGATTTTTTTCGTAATTCTTTACGCTCCTATGCAGAGATGGGCATTATTTAATTAAAAGAATATACTTCCGAATGGTCCCAGTGGTCGATCGACACGAGGTTTGGGGGAGGGTGTGTGTACCCTAAATCTAAAATTCTATTTAGCTTCGGGTATTTATTAGTTTCCTTTGTTTATTCGAAGGCCTTTCATCTTTGGCTTCGAATAATTTTTCATCTTTCATTATATCTTTATCCTAAGGTCGTATTCAAATATATTGGCCGGTCGATTCGTTTTCGCGAACAGCGATCGAGGAGAAATCAGCTATCACCATCTGACGATCGTGGATTTGTCAGTTGGAGTTCCCTAGCCACCGAAGGGTATGGTGGGGTAACGGGAATGCTGCTCGGCCCCGTCTGAACGTAGACGTGTGGCTGTTATTTATTCTTATTGTCAGCGTAGTACATATGTAGTTGTGTGCGTCACGAAGTAATGCGTAGACCAATACGAGATGAAGCTATCGAAAAAGAATCAATGTTCTGACCAATAAAGCTCCTGAATTTTTTCAGAGCTAAGGCCTAAGGCACACCTATTCTGATGCCTATTTCTACGCTTCAGCTCGGTTTGGCCTATACATGACAGAAGCTTGGCGCTATCCCCACCACTTCTGGCTCACTCGTGTTCTGCGATGACGAGAGAATACGCGTTACGAATAGGAGTGTGCGGATCGTCCCGCGGCTCGGATTCTCGGCCCTCGGGACGGGTCGGAAAATTTCGGGCGGGATCGGGCGGGGTCCCGATACTTTCGTATTGCTCGAGATCCCGACGGTTTCGGGATCCCGAGACTCGATTCGGGCTACAAGCATGACCGCCATGAGCGGGCAATTTGATTTCAGGTCGGTTTGGCAAAACTCGGACGCGATCGGCTCGAAAGCCAGCTATTACGAGCGGACCGAGACGGAAAGAATTATGTATATCATTTATATCGATACCAGAGTGATAAGTTTTTACCTTTCTGTCTCCTGTTGAATCATAATTTGTATCTTATTATTTATTTACATATATATGTATATTCATTGCTACCAAATAGTCTGTGAATACTGAATACGTCCATATACGTACTTAAATAAATACCATGTTCAGAACTTGGGAAGAAGACTATTTTTATATCGACAATATTTTAAAATCTGAATAAAATATACTTCATACTTAGTACTTTATGTAAAGGGAATATATAGGGTATTATCTTTTTCCGGATAGGTTCAGATTTAAAATAGAAAACGTACGAACTATAAGCATACAAAAAGGAATATTTCCTGGATGTTTCATAATAACAACAATATACAGGAGGCGAATATTTTATTATTTCAAATTAACGTGTAAGAAACATAATTTTTCTATGTTCTCAGGTAATAATTTTAATCTATTACTGGTAACGATATCGTCCGATCGCGTCCGAGTTTTGCCGAGCCGACCTGAAATCAAATTGTCCGCTCATGGCGGCTATGCTTGTAGCCCGAATCGAGTCTCGGGGTCCCGAAACTGTCGGGATCTCGAGCAATACGAAAGTATCGGGACCCCGCCCGATCCCGCCCGAAAGTTGCCGGCCCGTCCCGAGCCCGAAAAATCGGGTAACCGCACACCCCTAGTTACGAAACTCACCGGCCAATAAATCTGAATACGATCTTAGAAGTTCGAATAACCGACGAGAACCTTTGTGTCCCGAGCCGCGCGAGATCGTCGTGCTCGGCGATGTGTCATCGATTATAAAGAAACAGAATTTGTTTATTTTTCATCGTATCAATATGAAAGTGACACCATTGGATTCTTGGCATTCTCCCGGTTATATTGGCAGAAAATAATTTAAATCGGACTATTTTTAACAAAACGGGCTTTCACTTCTACAAACAAATTTTTCACGTAATTTCCTTAATTTTGGTCCGAATTATATCATTTTTGGGGCCAATTTGATCGAGAAAACATGAGGAATCGACTGACGTCACTTTCGCAAAGATCTGATTAGAAATGCAGAACTGCAGATTTGTCACTGCTTAGCGCGCAACATTGTATGGCCCCGCTGGTTTCGAGCGCCGAAGCCCACGAAACTCAGCAAGTCGCATGATTGCCAGCGAGAAGGCCAAGAGGGGACTTTCCATGGCGAAGGAAAATCAGCCTTCTACAGAACTCAAATCGAGAAAGACTTTGCTAACAAACTTTATATTCACGTCAAATAAATACTTGTAAAATTTAGACGACGAACTATTGTTGAATATCGCCAGTTCTTACATATGCCCCACTGGGTTCGGAATTCCTGATCCCAGAGTTTCATGCATTTACCTATTGAAATGTTGCTTCAAGTCATCGGGCAATTGCATTGTTTCTTCTCGTACATATGTATATCTGTTCGCGAGTAGGTGTCATGAATGACGCGACTTTTATTTCCCAAATAAATTCACCCCTATCAGGGCCCTCGCTCGAACCGCTTGACAAGGAGACCGCACGATGTGAACCGAGTGCGAGTGAAATAGCGCACCAGCGGTACACCCTCGGTCGACGGCGACTTGAGTCATCCAGTACTGAATACGAAATGTTGAAAATTTCTCATTACACCTTGATGAGAGTGTTACCATTCATGGATTGTTGGTGAGTCAAGACACGAAGCAATTCAGTCTATTTTTTCTTATGAATACATGATTAGAACACACTCTACGTTGAATAAAAATTGATCGAATTGCTCTATTTTTTTTAGAATTTTCATCGGGAAATCCTAAAATATTCATCGGTAATACTTTCATCAATACTTATCAAAAACACGAACATTTTATTTTTCTGTACTGGGTATTTTATCTAGCTCGTCGGTTTTATTGTTCTCGGCTGTCAACGGGCGGTCTACTAGGACCCGAAGGTCCACGCTCGCAACGAGAAAGCAAAACAGTGGGGTGGGTAGGTCTTTCCCGATAAACTGAGCCCAAAGGCTTCTCAACAATTGAAACATTGGAAGACTGTACATATTCTTTCTGATGCTTTCGGCGATATGCGCAACCATTTGTATGCCCGGTTTCATGTCTAACAAGTCAGGCGATTTTGTTTGTGAGAGCCATATATAAAGACAGTCCTGTAACGTTCACTACATCTTCAATTATAAAACTGCAAATATGTTATTTTACACATGTGTCTCGCTGAGTTTCGTCGGCTTCGACGCTTGAAACCAGCGGGGCCATACAATGTTGCGCACTAAGCACTGATGAATCTGAAGTTTTGCAATTTCTAATCAGATCTTTGCGATCGTGGCGTCAATCGATTCCTTATACTTTCTCAATCAAATTGGCCCCAAAAATGATACAACTCAAACCATAATTAAGGAAATTACGTGAAAAATTTGTTTGCAGAATTGAAAGCCCGTTTCGTTAAAAATAGTCCGATTTAAATAATTTTTCATAAAAAAAATGCGTAGGCTGGATGCGCGTGATTATTACATGGCCCCCTCCATATACATATATAGACGGATCAGAAGATGGGACTATCGGCGTGGGGAAGGAAGGCTTGGAGGGGTAAAGGCATAGGTTCAGATACAGGCGCGTCGGTTAGCTTCGGATGCATTCGGCATGCATAACCACAGCGTTATCCGATTTACTCGTATCGCTCCCCTTACCGCGAACCTTGCCACCCCGCTCAGCTTACGCTCCACCGTCTATATATGTCTATGGTCCCCTCCTCGAAGTGACAGAAAATATAACCTATGTATACGCTATATGACAATAAATGTTGAGCGGCTATTTCGTTCTTTTGCGCTACATTTGTGAACATTTTATCATCCTTCCGAAACATTATTATTACGTCGCAACAGTATCTTTAGGAAATCGGGTCTAGCATATAGGATATATTTTCTGTCACTTCGAGGACAGAAAATCCGGTCCTCCAAGTGACAGAGAATATAACCTATATGCTATACCCGATTTCCTAAAGATACTGTTGCGGCGTAATAATAATGTTTCGGAAGGATGATGAAAAGTTCACAAATGTAGCGTAATACAACGAAATAGCCGCTAAATATTTATTGTGTTATAGCATATACATAGGTTATATTTTCTGTCACTTCGAGGAGGGACCACATAATAATCACGCGTTGGATTCAACATCAAACACAATTTTATATATGTTTGTTCATAACTGCTTTCTGCATAGGATGTGTATTTCATGTTCTGTTTCAGTGTTTTGCTAATTAAAAAATGTCTATCCTAACAAACTTCATTTTCTGGGGACATGCCCTCATCTATTTTTCCTTTTCACTTATAATTCCTTACTGCCAACGTAGAATATTGTAGCATAAGCACATTTCAAGTAATTAAAATGTACAATGAATTTTCTACGTTTGCAGTACCAGCCGACTTTCCGTTTAAATTTTTATAAGTACAACGCAACAGCTGAGAATTTATTTCCTTATTCAGAATAGAATACGGAAATAGCAAACAGCTCCCTCTCGCGTTTACCGGGCAATCGTCGATCTATCGGTATTACCATTTCTGTGCAGAAAAAACCTGCTGTAATACCGACCTGCCGAATCGGCCAGACCACGTGACGTGTCTACCCCCTTAAGGGGTCATATACGTTTCTCAGTGCTGAAATGTAGTCAATGTTTGCAAGTGATTCAGGGATAAACTATTAATCCCATTGGTTTAATTCTTTTTGTGTTTTACAGGCATATGTTTATATACCTATAGTTATATACCTCAAGTATGAGAATTGGAAATTTTTTAAAAATATTTCAAAACGGTGGGCATGATAATTGCCTCACCGTTCATCCGATTAACTTCATCATTTACACACATATTCTACATAAGATTCGTTATCGTGTGACGTGAGCTTTTTCAATTAAATTGAACCATTTTTTAATAACAAGCAAAAACGTACGAGTTTTGTAGCCAAAATCACGACCCTTTTCTTCAAAGTGCTACCATTTCCGCAATATTTTTTTCTCGAAAAATGGCGCCGTCACACGATAACTATGATCCCACAGATTGTTAAAAAATCGGTGATTTTTATTTCAGACCACTCGTACGGGCTGAATCATGCCCACCGTTTTGGGCGGCGCCAGAAAACATGTTCTACGCCACTGCCCGCGGACGCCACGTTTTTAAAAATTTTGGAATTCTCATACCTGTGTTATAATCTATAAACGTATACCTATAAAACACAAAAAGAATTAAACCAATCGGACTAATAGTTTATCCCTGAATTACTCCCAAACATTGACCACGTTTTAGCTCCGAGAAACGTATATGTTCGCGAAAGCGTTAACGCGATGAGCGTGAGTATGCCGGGGAGGTTATGTTTTAAGTAAAGCACAGCGTCTGTGTTGAGCAATGTACCGTGGTCAGTTTTATTTCGTACACTCGCGGAGTGAGTCACTTCAATAAAATGATGAGCGTTGAGAAAACGCACGTTGTGCTGTACAAGTGAGAATTCTCGTTGAGATTTTTCTGCACACTGACCACGCGGTCGCACCCCGATCCACAATCGATTACGCGTGAGCTTGAGAAGGAACCTGCAACGAGGTGAGCAGTGCAATTCTCGCTGAGAATTGTGAGCACTGAAATTCTCGATGAGAATGGTGAGCACTACAGAACGATATTATGAGAAGATTCACTAGTTATGTGTTAAACTTTTCCGAGAAACCGACGCGTCTACTCACATACTCTGAGTGAACAAGAATGAAAACCGTTGGACAATCAGACTTCCTGTACGGGCCGTCTCGAACCTTCTCGACGATCGACCGACGCACAGTGGGAGAAAATGACACAGTCGGCGTCAAAAATCGATTCCCACGCCAAATCGAAATGAAAATCAACGAAACTTTGTATACTGGGGTATTAGGTATCGCTGATCGCGATCCCGTTGCGGGTTTTTTGAAAAAGAAGATGGCGGAGCCAATATGGCCGCTCAAAGTTGACAAAAACTGGAAAAATACGAATCCTACGAACGAAACACGTTGTTTATTCAAAACCTACAGCTATAACTATATATTTTATGAGTTTAGAAATGTGCATCACACTCTATAGAATGATATTCTAATGAATAGTTGTTAAAAAATTGTTGTTAACAATAAAAAAAACAACATTATTTACTAATTTTATCATTTCCGCGACAAATACTGCAAATACATGATTAATCTAACCATTGATATCTATCGGAGACGAAAATAAAGATTATTGACATAAAAAATGTTAGTAGATTGTTTATTAATAATTTGTTTAAACAATTTTTTAACAAAGTGACAGTGAAATCCATTTCATACAATCAAATTGATCATGCTTTGTTGTAACATTACTATAAACAATTGATTGTTATTAAACAATTTGTTAACATAATAGATTTCAGTAATATTCAATAACGATAAGTGAAATTTGGAAGGTACATTGTTTTTATGACATAGGCACCCACTAAGTAAGGATTCTTGGAAATTTCATCCCCAAGGGGGTGAAAAGGGGTAAACTGTATTTTCTCGGACTCCTTAGTATCTCTTAGGCCCGATTAGATATCACCTTGGTTTTCACGTGCAATGACTGCCCACATAAATGCCTAAAACTCAATTTCAGGATTTTGCCCTAACCGACCCCTAAGGGGGTGAAACGTGTTTTCACGCATTCTTCAAAATCTCTTGGGCCCGATTAGACATCCAATTGGTTTTTAGTTACAAAGGTTCCCCGCCCAAATGCTTATCAACAAACTTCAGGATATTGCCCTAATCAACCCCTAAGGGGGAGAAAGGTGGTATAATTTGTTGTCACGGATCCCTCAAAAGATTTTCGGTCCGATTCGATATCGATACTTGGTTTTAGCCTAGCAACACAAATGCCTAAAAACCAATTTCCAAATTTTACCCTAATCAACCCTTAAAGGGTTAACTCTGGATCTGGTGTACTAAGTGTACATTGAATTGGGGCGTCTTAAGGGGGTAGACACGTCACGTGGTCTGGCCGATTCGGCAGGTCGGTATTACAGCAGGTTTTTTCTGCACTGAAATGGTATTACCCATAGATACGCCGCTGCCTGTGCACGCGAGAGGGAGCTGTTTGCTATTTCCATATGTTATTTTGAATGTGGAAAGAAATTCTCAGCTGTTGCGTTGTACTTTTTAAACAGAAAGTCTGCTGGTACTGCAAACGTAGAAAATTCATTGTACATTTACTTGAAATGTGCTTATGCTACAATATTCTACGTTGGCAGTAAGGAATTATAAGTGAAAAGGAAAAATAGATGAGGGCATGTCCCCAGAAAATGAAGTTTGTTAGGATAGACATTTTTTAATTAGCAAAACACTGAAACAGAACATGAAATACACATCCTATGCAGAAAGCAGTTATGAACAAACATATATAAAATTGTGTTTGATGTTGAATCCAACGCGTGATTATTATGTGGTCCCTCCTCGAAGTGATAGAAAATATAACCTATGTATATGCTATAAGACAATAAATATTTAGCGGCTATTTCGTTGTATTACGCTACATTTGTGAACTTTTCATCTTCCTTCCGAAACATTATTATTACGCCGCAACAGTATCTTTACTTACTCAGTTCTCTGTCACTTGGAGGACCGGATTTTCTGTCCTCGAAGTGACAGAAAATATAACCTATATGCTAGACCCGATTTCCTAAAGATACTGTTGCGACGTAATAATAATGTTTCGGAAGGATGATAAAAAGTTCACAAATGTAGCGCAAAAGAACGAAATAGCCGCTCAACATTTATTGTCATATAGCGTATACATAGGTTATATTTTCTGTCACTTCGAGGAGGGGACCATAGACATATATAGACGGCGGAGCGTAAGCTGAGGGGGGTGGCAAGGTTCGCGGTAAGGGGAGCGATACGAGTAAATCGGATAACGCTGTGGTTATGCATGCCGAATGCATCCGAAGCTATCCGACGTGCCTGTATCTGAACCTATGCCTTTACCCCTCCAAGCCTTCCTTCCCCACGCCGATAGTTCCATTTTCTGATCCGTCTATATATGTCTATGGAGGGGGCCACGTAATAATCACGCGCATCCAGCCTGCGCATTTTTTTTATGAAAAAATTATTTAAATCGGACTATTTTTAACGAAACGGGCTTTCAATTCTGCAAACAAATTTTTCACGTAATTTCCTTAATTATGGTTAGAGTTGTATCATTTTTGGGGCCAATTTGATTGAGAAAGTATAAGGAATCGATTAACGCCACGATCGCAAAGATCTGATTAGGAATTGCAAAACTTCAGATTCATCAGTGCTTAGTGCGCAACATTGTATGGCCCCGCTGGTTTCAAGCGTCGAAGCCTACGAAACTCAGCGAGACACATGTGTAAAATAACATATTTGCAGTTTTATAATTGAAGATGTAGTGAACGTTACAGGACTGGCTTTATATATGGCTCTCACAAACAAAATCGCCTGACTTGTTAGACATGAAACCGGGCATACAAATGGTTGCGCATATCGCCGAAAACATCAGAAAGAATATGTACAGTCTTCCAATGTTTCAATTGTTGAGAAGCCTTTGGGCTCAGTTTATCGGGAAAGACCTACCCACCCCACTGTTTTGCTTTTTCGCTGCGAGCGAGGACCTCCGGGTCCTAGTAGACCGCCCGTTGACAGCCGAGAACAATAAAACCGACGAGCTAGATAAAATACCCAGTACAGAAAAATAAAATGTTCGTGTTTTTGATAAGTATTGATGAAAGTATTACCGATGAATTTTTTAGGATTTCCCGATGAAAATTATATCAAACATGGAGCAATTCGATCAATTTTTATTGAACGTAGAGTGTGTTCTAATCATGTATTCATAAGAAAAAATAGACTGAATTGCTTCGTGTCTTGACTCACCAACAATCCATGAATGGTAACACTCTCATCAAGGTGTAATGAGAAATTTTGAACATTTCGTATTCAGTACTGGATGACTCAAGTCGCCGTCGACCGAGGGTGTACCGCTGGTGCGCTATTTCACTCGCACTCGGTTCACATCGTTCGGTCTCCTTGTCAAGCGGTTCGAGCGAGGGCCCTGATAGGGGTGAATTTATTTGGGAAACAAAAGTTGCGTCATTCATGACACCTACTCGCGAACAGATATACATATGTACGAGAAGAAACAATGCAATTGCCCGATGACTTGAAGCAACATTTCAATAGGTAAATGCATGAAACTCTGGGATCAGGAATTCCGAACCCAGTGGGGCATATGTAAGAACTGGCGAAATTCAACAATAGTTCGTCGTCTAAATTTTACAAGTATTTATTTGACGTGAATATAAAGTTTGTTAGCAAAGTCTTTCTCGATTTGAGTTCTGTAGAAGGCTGATTTTCCTTCGCCATGGAAAGTCCCCTCTTGGCCTTCTCGCTGGCAATCATGCGACTCGCTGAGTTTCGTGGGCTTCGGCGCTCGAAACCAGCGGGGCCATACAATGTTGCGCGCTAAGCAGTGACTAATCTGCAGTTCTGCATTTCTAATCAGATCTTTGCGAAAGTGACGTCAGTCGATTCCTCATGTTTTCTCGATCAAATTGGCCCCAAAAATGATATAATTCGGACCAAAATTAAGGAAATTACGTGAAAAATTTGTTTGTAGAAGTGAAAGCCCGTTTTGTTAAAAATAGTCCGATTTAAATTATTTTCTGCCAATATAACCGGGAGAATGCCAAGAATCCAATGGTGTCACTTTCATATTGATACGATGAAAAATAAACAAATTCTGTTTCTTTATAATCGATGACACATCGCCGGGCACGACGATCTCGCGCGGCTCGGGACACAAAGGTTCTCGTCGGTTATTCGAACTTCTAAGATCGTATTCAGATTTATTGGCCGGTGAGTTTCGTAACTAGGGGTGTGCGGTTACCCGATTTTTCGGGCTCGGGACGGGCCGGCAACTTTCGGGCGGGATCGGGCGGAGTCCCGATACTTTCGTATTGCTCGAGATCCCGACAGTTTCGGGACCCCCAGACTCGATTCGGGCTACAAGCATAGTCGCCATGAGGGGACAATTAGATTTCAGGTCGGCTCGGCAAAACTCGGACGCGATCGGACGATATCGTTACCAGTAATAGATTAAAATTATTACCTGAGAACATAGAAAAATTATGTTTCTTACACGTTAATTTGAAATAATAAAATATTCGCCTCCTGTATATTGTTGTTATTATGAAACATCCAGGAAATATTCCTTTTTGTATGCTTATAGTTCGTACGTTTTCTATTTTAAATCTGAACCTATCCGGAAAAAGATAATACCCTATATATTCCCATTACATAAAGTACTAAGTATGAAGTATATTTTATTCAGATTTTAAAATATTGTCGATATAAAAATAGTCTTCTTCCCAAGTTCTGAACATGGTATTTATTTAAGTACGTATATGGACGTATTCAGGATTCACAGACTATTTGGTAGCAATGAAAATACATATATATGTAAATAAATAATAAGATACAAATTATGATTCAACAGGAGACAGAAAGGTAAAAACTTATCACTTTGGTATCGATATAAATGATATACATAATTCTTTCCGTCTCGGTCCGCTCGTAATAGCTGGCTTTCGAGCCGATCGCGTCCGAGTTTTGCCAAACCGACCTGAAATCAAATTGCCCGCTCATGGCGGTCATGCTTGTAGCCCGAATCGAGTCTCGGGATCCCGAAACCGTCGGGATCTCGAGCAATACGAAAATATCGGGACCCCGCCCGATCCCGCCCGAAATTTTCCGACCCGTCCCGAGGGCCGAGAATCCGAGCCGCGGGACGATCCGCACACTCCTATTCGTAACGCGTATTCTCTCGTCATCGCAGAACACGAGTGAGCCAGAAGTGGTGGGGATAGCGCCAAGCTGCTGTCATGTATAGGCCAAACCAAGCTGCAGCGTAGAAATACACGCATCAGAATAGGTGTGCCTTAGGCCTTAGCTCCGAAAAAATTCAGGAGCTTTATTGGTCAGAACATTGATTCTTTCTCGATAGCTTCATCTCGTATTGGTCTACGCATTACTTCGTGACGCACACAACTACATATGTACTACGCTGACAATAACAATAAATAACAGCCACACGGCTACGTTCAGACGGGGCCGAGCAGCATTCCCGTTACCCCACCTTACCCTTCGGTGGCTAGGGAACTCAAACTGACAAATCCACGATCGTCAGATGGTGATGGCTGATTTCTCCTCGATCGCTGTTCACGAAAACGAATCGACCGGCCAATATATTTGAATACGACCTTAGGATAAAGATATAATGAAAGATGAAAAATTATTCGAAGCCAAAGATGAAAGGCCTTCGAATAAACAAAGGAAACTAATAAATACCCGATGCTAAATAGAATTTTAGATTTAGGGTACACACACCCTCCCCCCAAACCTCGTGTCGATCGGCCACTGGGGCCATTCGGAAGTATATTCTTTTAATTAAATAATGCCCATCTCTGCATAGGAGCGTAAAGAATTACGAAAAAAATCAAGGAGTCAACTGTTGACCGGTTTGGAGACTTTTCCTTGTTATATGTTATATACAATAGTCGGAAGAATAATAATAAATGCAATAATTGCAAATAATTGCTGTAACTTCCACATTCTGAAAATATGATATCAGTAAATCACTACTTGCAGTGTTATTAAAAAATTCCAATCTCTTTTTTTATTTGAAATAATGTGGCCATATAATTATAACATATATTCGGCAGCGGTGATGTATGTGTTACAGTAAAAGCGTGAATTTAGTAAATGTAGACAATTCCCAGCAGTTCCTAGTCAATGTATACCTAAATTGCATATAACCTAACCTAAAGTCGTCCGAAAATGCATGCATTGACTGCATCACGCTTTTCCTGTGGCTTGTGTATCCAGGTAACGCTTCAGTTTTGCTACGATTCCACGTTGGCAGTCCTCCCGAGTAGGCGCCATCTCGTGTCCACTAGCTCAACTAAATTTGTCACGTGACTTGCTCTGTATTATCGCCAATATGGCGGAACTCGTATTTGGGAATGCAATCACGGGGATAAGTTTCTCGTCCTTATATGAGCGAATTTTGGGCTGCGCGAGGTCTCATTCGAATAAGGAAGGTTCAGTGCAGGGCGCTCTGGTCATGGTTCGACGAAATTGTATTGATATCTAATAATACGAGTGTTCAAAATAGAGCAAAAGTCGACAAAATACACCCGCATGAATCCAAGTATTTTTAGGTCACTAAAAGAGTTTTGTGACTCAAACGATGACCAGAGCGCCCTGCACTGAACCTTCCTCTTTCGAATGAGACCTCACCCAGCCTAAAATCTGTTCATATAAGGACGAAAAACGTATCCCCGTGATTGCATTCCCAAATACGAGTTCCGCCATATTGGCGATAATACAGAACAAGTCACGTGACAAATATAGTTGAGCTAGTGGACACGAGATGGCGCCTACTCGGGAGGACTGCCAACGTGGAATCATAGCAAAACTGAAGCGTTAGCTGGATACACAAGCCACAGTAAAAGCGTGATGCAGTCAATGCATGCATTTTCGGACGACTTTAGGTTAGGTTATATGCATTTTAGTCATGCATTGACTAGGAACTGCTGGGAATTGTCTACATTTACTAAATTCACGCTTTTACTGTAACACATACATCACCGCTGCCGAATATATGTTATAATTATATGGCCATATTATTTCAAATAAAAAAAGAGATTGGAATTTTTTAATAACACTGGAAGTAGTGATTTACTGATATCATATTTTCAGAATGTGGAAGTTACAGCAATTATTTGCAATTATTGCTTTTATTATTATTCTTCCGACTATTGTATATAACATATAACAAGGAAAAGTCTCCAAACCGGTCAACAGTTGACTCCTTGATTTTTTTTGTAATTCTTTACGCTCCTATGCAGAGATAGGCATTATTTAATTAAAATAATATCCTTCCGAATGGCCCCAGTGGCCGATCGACACGAGGTTTGGGGGGAGGGTGTGTGTACCCTAAATCTAAAATTCTATTTAGCTTCGGGTATTTATTAGTTTCCTTTGTTTATTCGAAGGCCTTTCATGTTTGGCTTCGAATAATTTTTCATCTTTCATTATATCTTTATCCTAAGGTCGTATTCAAACATATTGGCCGGTCGATTCGTTTTCGCGAACAGCGATCGAGGAGAAATCAGCCATCACCATCTGACGATCGTGGATTTGTCAGTTGGAGTTCCCTAGCCACCGAAGTGTATGGTGGGGTAACGGGAATGCTGCTCGGCCCCGTCTGAACGTAGCCGTGTGGCTGTTATTGATTCTTATTGTCAGCGTAGTACATATGTAGTTGTGTGCGTCACGAAGTTATGCGTAGACCAATACGAGATGAAGCTATCGAGAAAGAATCAATGTTCTGACCAATAAAGCTTCTGAATTTTTTCGGAGCTAAGGCCTAAGGCACATCTATTCTGATGCGTGTATTTCTACGCTGCAGCTCGGTTTGGCCTATACATGACAGAAGCTTGGCGCTATCCCCACCACTTCTGGCTCACTCGTGTTCTGCGATGACGAGAGAATACGCGTTACGAATAGGAGTGTGCGGATCGTCCCGCGGCTCGGATTCTCGGCCCTCGGGACGGGTCGGAAAATTTCGGGCGGGATCGGGCGGGGTCCCGATACTTTCGTATTGCTCGAGATCCCGACGGTTTCGGGATCCCGAGACTCGATTCGGGCTACAAGCATGACCGCCATGAGCGGGCAATTTGATTTCAGGTCGGCTTGGCAAAACTCGGACGCGATCGGCTCGAAAGCCAGCTATTACGAGCGGACCGAGACGGAAAGAATTATGTATATCATTTATATCGATACCAGAGTGATAAGTTTTTACCTTTCTGTCTCCTGTTAAATCATAATTTGTATCTTATTATTTATTTACATATATATGTATTTTCATTGCTACCAAATAGTCTGTGAATACTGAATACGTCCATATACGTAATTAAATAAATACCATGTTCAGAACTTGGGAAGAAGACTATTTTTATATCGACAATATTTTAAAATCTGAATAAAATATACTTCATACTTAGTACTTTATGTAAAGGGAATATATAGGGTATTATCTTTTTCCGGATAGGTTCAGATTTAAAATAGAAAACGTACGAACTATAAGCATACAAAAAGGAATATTTCCTGGATGTTTCATAATAACAACAATATACAGGAGGCGAATATTTTATTATTTCAAATTAACGCGTAAGAAACATAATTTTTCTATGTTCTCAGGTAGTAATTTTAATCTATTACTGGTAACGATATCGTCCGATCGCGTCCGAGTTTTGCCGAGCCGACCTGAAATCAAATTGTCCGCTCATGGCGGCTATGTTTGTAGCCCGAATCGAGTCTTGGGGTCCCGAAACTGTCGGGATCTCGAGCAATACGAAAGTATCGGGACCCCGCCCGATCCCGCCCGAATGTTGCCGGCCCGTCCCAAGCCCGACAAATCGGGTAACCGCACACCCCTAGTTACGAAACTCACCGGCCAATAAATCTGAATACGATCTTAGAAGTTCGAATAACCGACGAGAACCTTTGTGTCCCGAGCCGCGCGAGATCGCCGTGCCCGGCGATGTGTCATCGATTATAAAGAAACAGAATTTGTTTATTTTTCATCGTATCAATATGAAAGTGACACCATTAGATTCTTGGCATTCTCCCGGTTATATTGGCAGAAAATAATTTAAATCGGACTATTTTTAACAAAACAGGCTTTCACTTCTACAAACAAATTTTTCACGTAATTTTCTTAATTTTGGTCCGAATTATATCATTTTTGGGGCCAATTTGATCGAGAAAACATGAGGAATCGACCGACGTCACTTTCGCAAAGATCTGATTAGAAATGCAGAACTGCAGATTTGTCACTGCTTAGCGCGCAACATTGTATGGCCCCGCTGGTTTCGAGCGCCGAAGCCCACGAAACTCAGCGAGTCGCATGATTGTCAGCGAGAAGGACAAGAGGGGACTTTCCATGGCGAAGGAAAATCAGCCTTCTACAGAACTCAAATCGAGAAAAACTTTGCTAACAAACTTTATATTCACGTCAAATAAATACTTTAATTGTAACATTTAGACGACGAACTATTGTTGATTTTCGCCAGTTCTTACATATGCCCCACTGGGTTCGGAATTCCTGATCCCAGAGTTTCATGCATTTACCTATTGAAATGTTGCTTCAAGTCATCGGGCAATTGCATTGTTTCTTCTCGTACATATGTATGATGAATCTGAAGTTTTGCAATTTCTAATCAGATCTTTGCGATCGTGGCGTCAATCGATTCCTTATACTTTCTCAATCAAATTGGCCCCAAAAATGATACAACTCAAACCATAATTAAGGAAATTACGTGAAAAATTTGTTTGTAGAATTGAAGCCCGTTTCGTTAAAAATAGTCCGATTTAAATAATTTTTTCATAAAAAAAATGCGCAGGCTGGATGCGCGTGATTATTACGTGGCCCCCTCCATAGACATATATAGACGGATCAGAAGATGGAACTATCGGCGTGGGAAAGGAAGGCTTGGAGGGGTAAAGGCATAGGTTCAGATACAGGCACGTCGGATAGCTTCGGATGCATTCGGCATGCATAACCACAGCGTTATCCGATTTACTCGTATCGCTCCCCTTACCGCGAACCTTGCCACCCCCCTCAGCTTACGCTCCGCCGTCTATATATGTCTATGGTCCCCTCCTCGAAGTGACAGAAAATATAACCTATGTATACGCTATATGACAATAAATGTTGAGCGGCTATTTCGTTCTTTTGCGCTACATTTGTGAACTTTTTATCATCCTTCCGAAACATTATTATTACGTCGCAACAGTATCTTTAGGAAATCGGGTCTAGCATATAGGTTATATTTTCTGTCACTTCGAGGACAGAAAATCCGGTCCTCCAAGTGACAGAGAATATAACCTATATGCTATACCCGATTTCCTAAAGATACTGTTGCGGCGTAATAATAATGTTTCGGAAGGATGATGAAAAGTTCACAAATGTAGCGTAATACAACGAAATAGCCGCTAAATATTTATTGTCTTATAGCATATACATAGGTTATATTTTCTGTCACTTCGAGGAGGGACCACATAATAATCACGCGTTGGATTCAACATCAAACACAATTTTATATATTTTTGTTCATAACTGCTTTCTGCATAAGATGTGTATTTCATGTTCTGTTTCAGTGATTTGCTAATTAAAAAATGTCTATCCTAACAAACTTCATTTTCTGGGGACATGCCCTCATCTATTTTTCCTTTTCACTTATAATTCCTTACTGCCAACGTAGAATATTGTAGCATAAGCACATTTCAAGTAAATGTACAATGAATTTTCTACGTTTGCAGTACCAGCAGACTTTCTGTTTAAAAAGTACAACGCAACAGCTGAGAATTTCTTTCCACATTCTAAATAACATATGGAAATAGCAAACAGCTCCCTCTCGCGTGCACAGGCAGCTATGGGTAATACCATTTCAGTGCAGAAAAAACCTGCTGTAATACCGACCTGCCGAATCGGCCAGACCACGTGACGTGTCTACCCCCTTAAGTTTTGAATAGTAGGTGTGGACGAATATATGCATATATAAATGTTCGTCATACAGAGGTTACTTTACCGAAATTATATAAAAAATTGCTACGGAAAACAGATATAAAAGTATTCCTTTTAATTATTCTACCGTAGCGAAGCACGCGTATTTTGCTAGACATAAATAAATAACTCGGAACCCAGTATTTGAACTTTTTAAACTTTTTTTACATTTTTTTCCAGTTTTATAATTTTGTTTTTATTTTTTCCGTGTTTTTCTTAATTTGTTGTTTACTTGAAGTTTATTGAATAAAATAATATTTATATTGACTCATGGTATTAAAATTCATCGGCGGACTCGTCCATGACCCTATTTTCATCATCCGACTCCGGTTCGTTATCGTTTGTAGAAATTAATAAGTTTTTAGCTTGGTCACACAAGCGTTTAATTTTTTTTGGTTTATGGACTCTTAAGGCACTTATAATTGGGTCTGATGAAATCAACATAAAATGAATTACGTCTTCGTTACAAGCAAAACGTGAAAACAGTCTACTAAAACGTAATCTTGCCTCCTTAAAAATTTTATTATTAGCTTCCTGAGCTTCCTCGGACATCCAACCAATTGGTAAGCCAAAAACTTTCATTATATTGGCACCGTGTAACAAAACTTTATGTACACATGGAGGCATTTTATACCAATCGTATAACTCAACGAAGAGTTTTGCGGTATCAAGTGCGTACTTCTCAAACTTCTCATAATCAATGTCGTATCCACTTGTCAAAATTTGTAAAATAATAGCAAATCGTTGTATTAAACGACTGTCAACTCCTGTTGCGTTTGCCGCTTTCTCGGGGTCATCAAAAAATCGCCTGGCTGTGTTGCCGTCATTGGTTGTTCCGTGACCCTGTTTGACCACATCCACAATCGGTGACATTTCCGATCTTATTTTGTCTTGCACCAGCTTTTTTCGTTCCTGTTTTAACTGTTTGTCATTTCCTTTAGCATAAAACTTTTCAAAATCTAAATTGTAGGCGATGTGCAGGATACATTCCATGAATCTAATACGACAATGGAGAGTCGAAAGTCCGTAGTAGTAATGTTTTTCTTCCACGTGCAGTTTTTGAAGAAGATCTAATTGGTTCATCTGATTTGGAGTTGCTCTACATATGTTACAAGATGTCGAAGATGTCTGACCTGTTAAGACGTTACAAACTTTTCTATCCACCATGGTAGAATATAATTTATGTGATACATAATATTTTTTTCTTTTAATATTAACATTTGTGGTTTTTAAATTCATAATTTTTTCATTTATATGGTCATATTCTTCTTGAATTTTTTCATTGCTTTCCTTCGTAAACTCAAATTGAATTGGTCTGCAAAGTCTCACGGAAGATGGACGTATATTTCTCCAGATCGTTTGTCCATCTGAGGTACGAGACAGAGCGTTGATACTGCGCATGGCAGAAGTGGTGGGGAGAACGCCGAACTCGTGTAGGCCGAACAGAGGACTGCACGCTGATCACACTCTGAGCGATGCGCAACTAGTTCTTTTAAGAGTTATTTTTTCACAACCTTTTTTCGGTACTTCTTTAACAACCAGTTCTTTTAAGAGCTATTTTTTCAATAGTCCTTTTAAGGGCTTTTATTTTAGTTTCTTGTTTTTTTAGGAGAATTCTATTTTTGTCCTTTTCAGGGCTATTTCCCTTTTTTTTTTTTTAAACAGCCTTTATCAAGGCTTTCATTTTAGTTTTTTTTCGGGTGAATTTCTTACATCCATTACGCAAATATCACTAAACATCACATTGTAGTAAAGTAATACATCTCATTACAATAGTGAGATTATTTGCAAAGTAATTTTAGCTTTTATATCGTTTGTCCATCTGAGGACATTATGCTCAGTGGTACATATGATACCATAAATATAGAGTTATCAGTATTTACTGATTTATCATTAGACCACTTTTGCTTAAACACCTGTTGACCGGAAGCACCATCTAAACCCCATTTCCCATGTAGAATTACTTGCTTATTCTTAACTTTCTTTAAATCTTCATTTGAAATTAACGAAAAAATTCTTACAACAGTAAAATCCAACAGCGATTGTAACTCAACTGCAGCACCAGTCTCGGTGATGGTTATATTTTCAGGATAGCATTGTTGCTTTGCTAACGATAGTTTTTCGTACGGAGGATACTGCTTCTTACCAAATAAAATAAAATTATGATTCCGAAGATTTTCATACTTGGCTTTCGTTAATCCAATATCCATATACATGGCTAAATTTTTATTTATAAAATCGTTATCATACTTCTCTATAATTACAGGCTCTTCCATTTCAACTTCCTCCACTGTGGGCTCTACAACTGGAATAATAGTTTTCGATAAAATATCTTGGGTATAATTCTTGCGAAGTTCTTGGGCACGTCTTTGTTGTGTTGTAACACCGCATTCGCCATTTCTTACACGCGGGCGACCACGAATTCCTGCAGAATTAGGTGGTGTAGTTCGATTTAAATCAGTAGAATTCTGATCTCTGAATACATACTTCAGTTTTTTACTCAGGAAACCATTATATTTCCTTTCAAATGTCAAACGACTCCGAGTAAAACTCGTCCAGTACTTGGAATAGTGCCTAATAAAATTTTTATTAACATACTCACGAAGTTGGTGTAGTTGTTCTGAATCAAAATCGTATGTATTTTCGATCATATTCATTACTACATCTAACCTTGATTTTCTTTTATTTGGTTCAGACCACAACCATTCACACAACTGTTTTTGCTCAATTGTGAAAATCGACATTTTCTAATTTAATATAATTTCTTAAAAGGTAAATTCAATAATAAATAAAAGCTAAAATTACTTTGCAAATAATCTCACTATTGTAATGAGATGTATTACTTTACTACAATGTGATGTTTAGTGATATTTGCGTAATGGATGTAAGAAATTCACCCGAAAAAAAACTAAAATGAAAGCCTTGATAAAGGCTGTTTAAAAAAAAAAAAAGGGAAATAGCCCTGAAAAGGACAAAAATAGAATTCTCCTAAAAAAACAAGAAACTAAAATAAAAGCCCTTAAAAGGACTATTGAAAAAATAGCTCTTAAAAGAACTGGTTGTTAAAGAAGTACCGAAAAAAGGTTGTGAAAAAATAACTCTTAAAAGAACTAGTTGCGCATCGCTCAGAGTGTGATCAGCGTGCAGTCCTCTGTTCGGCCTACACGAGTTCGGCGTTCTCCCCACCACTTCTGCCATGCGCAGTATCAACGCTCTGTCTCGTACCTCAGATGGACAAACGATCTGGAGAAATATACGTCCATCTTCCGTGAGACTTTGCAGACCAATTCAATTTGAGTTTACGAAGGAAAGCAATGAAAAAATTCAAGAAGAATATGACCATATAAATGAAAAAATTATGAATTTAAAAACCACAAATGTTAATATTAAAAGAAAAAAATATTATGTATCACATAAATTATATTCTACCATGGTGGATAGAAAAGTTTGTAACGTCTTAACAGGTCAGACATCTTCGACATCTTGTAACATATGTAGAGCAACTCCAAATCAGATGAACCAATTAGATCTTCTTCAAAAACTGCGCGTGGAAGAAAAACATTACTACTACGGACTTTCGACTCTCCATTGTCGTATTAGATTCATGGAATGTATCCTGCACATCGCCTACAATTTAGATTTTGAAAAGTTTTATGCTAAAGGAAATGACAAACAGTTAAAACAGGAACGAAAAAAACTGGTGCAAGACAAAATAAGATCGGAAATGTCACCGATTGTGGATGTGGTCAAACAGGGTCACGGAACAACCAATGACGGCAACACAGCCAGGCGATTTTTTGATGACCCCGAGAAAGCGGCAAACGCAACAGGAGTTGACAGTCGTTTAATACAACGATTTGCTATTATTTTACAAATTTTGACAAGTGGATACGACATTGATTATGAGAAGTTTGAGAAGTACGCACTTGATACCGCAAAACTCTTCGTTGAGTTATACGATTGGTATAAAATGCCTCCATGTGTACATAAAGTTTTGTTACACGGTGCCAATATAATGAAAGTTTTTGGCTTACCAATTGGTTGGATGTCCGAGGAAGCTCAGGAAGCTAATAATAAAATTTTTAAGGAGGCAAGATTACGTTTTAGTAGACTGTTTTCACGTTTTGCTTGTAACGAAGACGTAATTCATTTTATGTTGGTTTCATCAGACCCAATTATAAGTGCCTTAAGAGTCCATAAACCAAAAAAAATTAAACGCTTGTGTGACCAAGCTAAAAACTTATTAATTTCTACAAACGATAACGAACCGGAGTCGGATGATGAAAATAGGGTCATGGACGAGTCCGCCGATGAATTTTAATACCATGAGTCAATATAAATATTATTTTATTCAATAAACTTCAAGTAAACAACAAATTAAGAAAAACACGGAAAAAATAAAAACAAAATTATAAAACTGGAAAAAAATGTAAAAAAAGTTTAAAAAGTTCAAATACTGGGTTCCGAGTTATTTATTTATGTCTAGCAAAATACGCGTGCTTCGCTACGGTAGAATAATTAAAAGGAATACTTTTATATCTGTTTATTAAAAGGAATACTTTTATATCTGTTTTCCGTAGCAATTTTTTATATAATTTCGGTAAAGTAACCTCTGTATGACGAACATTTATATATGCATATATTCGTCCACACCTACTATTCAAAACTTAAGACGCCCCAATTCAATGTACACTTAGTACACCAGATCCAGAGTTAACCCTTTAAGGGTTGATTAGGGTAAAATTTGGAAATTGGTTTTTAGGCATTTGTGTTGCTAGGCTAAAACCAAGTATCGATATCGAATCGGACCGAAAAGCTTTTGAGGGATCCGTGTCAACAAATTATACCACCTTTCTCCCCCTTAGGGGTTGATTAGGGCAATATCCTGAAATTTGTTGATAAGCATTTGGGCGGGGAACCTTTGTAACTAAAAACCAATTGGATGTCTAATCGGGCCCAAGAGATTTTGAAGAATGCGTGAAAACACGTTTCACCCCCTTAGGGGTTGGTTAGGGCAAATTCCTGAAATTGAGTTTTAGGCATTTATGTGGGCAGTCATTGTACGTGAAAACCAAGGTGATATCTAATCGGGCCTAAGAGATACTAAGGAGTCCGAGAAAATACAGTTTACCCCTTTTCACCCCCTTGGGGATGAAATTTCCAAGAATCCTTACTTAGTGGGTGCCTATGTCATAAAAACAATGTACCTTCCAAATTTCACTTATCGTTATTAAATATTACTGAAATCTATTATGTTAACAAATTGTTTAATAACAATCAATTGTTTATAGTAATGTTACAACAAAGCATGATCAATTTGATTGTATGAAATGGATTTCACTGTCACTTTGTTAAAAAATTGTTTAAACAAATTATTAATAAACAATCTACTAACATTTTTTATGTCAATAATCTTTATTTTCGTCTCCGATAGATATCAATGGTTAGATTAATCATGTATTTGCAGTATTTGTCGCGGAAATGATAAAATTAGTAAATAATGTTGTTTTTTTTATTGTTAACAACAATTTTTTAACAACTATTCATTAGAATATCATTCTATAGAGTGTGATGCACATTTCTAAACTCATAAAATATATAGTTATAGCTGTAGGTTTTGAATAAACAACGTGTTTCGTTCGTAGGATTCGTATTTTTCCAGTTTTTGTCAACTTTGAGCGGCCATATTGGCTCCGCCATCTTCTTTTTCAAAAAACCCGCAACGGGATCGTGATCAGCGATACCTAATACCCCAGTATACCAAGTTTCGTTGATTTTCATTTCGATTTGGCGTGGGAATCGATTTTTGACGCCGACTGTGTCATTTTCTCCCACTGTGCGACGTGGGAAAATCTGATTGGTTGAGCCACAGATGTGTTAAGCTGTGATTTGCTACGCGTATTCTACAACCGGCTGAAACCGTGTCACGCGATGCGCTGATTGGCTGATCGTCGGTCGCGGAGCGCAGATGATTGGCAGATCGATTGTGGATCGGTCGTGGCGTTACGCAGTCCAGGAGGTGCTGCGGTGAGTTGGGGGTGTGGCGGAGATCGGAACTACCGATTCTCGAACATGCTCCCGGCCTCAACAGCTGGAAGAAGATGTTGATGATGAACCTGTAACATTCAAAATGGCCAGTTTGGCAATTGGCCTGACCAAGGTGGTAGTGGCGGTCTTGAGCGTCACCACCCTAGTCAATCCATCCTTCCCTGGGTGAAGAGTGAGAACCCGAGCAAGTGGCCACTTGCTCGGGGGAAACCGCTCATCGGTGATGAGCACCAGGGAGTCGACCTTGATGGCGTTGGATGGGTGATGCCACTTCGAGATAGATAACTGCCTTTGCAGATAATGGGCAGACCATTGAGTCCAGAATTGTTGAGTCTTCTGTTAGATGAGCTGCCACCGCGCTGATGGTGAGATGGATGAGCGCTCCACAGAAGGTTCCGGTAGAGCTGAGAGCGGGTGTCCAATGAGGAAGTGAGCAGGAGTGAGCGTTGCGACGTCTTCAGGATCGTCGCTGAGAGGCTCAAGAGGTCGTGAATTCAGCATAGCCTCTATCTGAGTGAGGAGCGTACTGAACTCTTCGTAGGTGAGTGCTGTTTCACTCACGGTTCGCCGAAGATGATGTTTGGTGGACTTCACCACAGCCTCCCATTTGCCTCCCATGTGTGGTGCAGCTGGGGGGTTGAAAAACCAGCGAGTGTTGTCGTTGACTAACAGCTGAGCGAGAGATTGGTGATCTTGAGAGCCTTGAGTAAACATCCTCTTGAGCGTGGCATCGGCTCCGATGAAGTTGGTGCCACAATCTGAGTAGAGTGAGTGAGGGATTCCTCTCCGTGAGATGAAACGCCTGTACGTTGCGATGAAACCTTCTGTGGAGTAGTCGGTGACTAGCTCGAGATGCACAGCTGATGTGGTGAGACAGACGAATACACAGATCCATCCCTTTTGAGTCTTGGCGCTTCGCCCTTTCCACGTCCTTAAGGTGATGGGACCAGCATAGTCCAGTCCAGTGCTGGTGAATGGGCGTGTGGGTGTGACTCGTGAAAGAGGTAGTTGGCTCATCAGTTGATGGGCACGGATCCCCCTTTGTCGAGCACACACAACGCACCGCAGAATGTGAGATTTCACTGGAGCTCGACCACCGATGATCCAGTAGGTCTGCCTGATTTGAGCGAGCGTGAGCTGAGTCCCTCCATGGAGAGTCTTTCGATGAGCTTGATCTATAATTAGATCGGACAGACGTGAGTGACGAGGCAAAATTGCAGGATGCTTACTTCCATACGCAATGTGAGCGTTGTTGAGTCGGCCTCCGACCCTAACCACTCCTTCCTGGTCGATAAAGGCCGTGAGACGATTGAACGTGTGAGAAGATGGCAACTTGGTGCCGGAGCTGAGCGCCTTTATTTCATGTGTGAAGTAAAGGGACTGCGTCGCTTTAATCCAGAAGATCCTGGCCCTCTCCAGATCCTCAGGCGACTGTGAGATGACTGGCAAGGAAATCGTTGACCTCCTTAGTCGAGAGAGAATTCTGAAACAAACTGAGGTGATACGCAAGAGTTTGTTGAGAGATGAATATCTATAAATGAGGTCCCAGTGATATTCGAATTGTCGAATGTTGAGAAGATTTGAAATTCCAGGACGAGCTTCCAGCATGCTTGGAATGTCCTTCAAAGTAGGTTGAGAGGGCCATGAGTCACTGGGTTGAGTGAGCCAAGATGGTCCCGTCCACCAAAGCTCGTGGTGTTCAAGCTGAGTTGTTGTTAAGCCTCGAGAGGCACAATCAGCTGGATTCGCTGTTCCAGGAACGTGTCTCCAATGTGCGTGTGGGGTGAGCTCTTGAATTTGGGAGACTCGATTCCGCACATAATCCTTCCAGCGTGATGCATGAGATTTGATCCATGATAGTGATATTTGAGAATCCGTCCACAAATGCGTTGTAGCAATGTTGAGCTGAAGAGTAGCTTGAACATACTTCGTGAGCCGAGCCTCGGGATTGTGAGTTTCTTGAGTGGTGCTACCTTGGTTTTGGAGCATACGAGTGTCGACACTTTGTGAGTTGTGGACGGTGAGGTCACGATAATGTAAATTACCGCTGCCATGGCGAGCTGAGAGGCATCAGAGAATCCATGCAATTCCACTGTCGAGTAGGAGAAGGTGTTGAACCACCTCGGTATTGAGAGTCTGGCCAGACTTGTTAGATCTTCTCTGATGGTGAGCCAGTGAGTCGTGACTTGGGAAGGCAGTGGGTCATCCCAGTCGAGTTTGTGCAGCCACAATTCCTGCAAAAGTGCCTTTGCCCGAATTATGACTGGAGCTAAGAAGCCGAGTGGATCAAATATCTTGGCTACTTCTGAGAGAATGAGACGTTTTGTGAGTCTTGAATTGCTGAGAGGTTTTGTTGAGAATGAAAAGCTGTCGTTGAGAGCATTCCATTGTAAACCAAGAATTTTGGTATTGCAGTCGTCAAGTGCAATGTACGAGTTGCTAGCTCGCACTTCGTGAGAAATTGAGTCAAGCAATGGAGGGTAGGTTGTCTGCCACTTGGCAAGTGGAAAACCGCCCGCCTTGCACAGGTCATTTAATTGTTGAGCGATTGTAATGAGTGTCTCACCCGTATCGGCGCCGCCAAATATGTCGTCGACGTATCTAGCATGGGTGATGGATGGCACTGCCAGTGGGAAGCGATGTCCTTCGTCTTCGACCAACTGCAGCAGTGCTCTGACAGCGAGGAACGGCGCAGCCTTGGTTCCATACGTGACTGTGGTGAGTTTGTAGGGCACCTCCTTTGAGTCCTCATCAATCCACAGTACTCTCTGGAGGTCCTGGTCGTCTTCGTGAACCTTCATTTGTCTGTACATCTTAGTCACGTCAGTGGCGAAAATGTACTTGTGCTGGCGAATCCACAGCAGCACATCCGTGATGTTGAGTAGAAGGTTCGCCCCTGTGTGCATGAGATCGTTGATCGAGTGCCCCGTTGAGGTTGGACTTGACCCATTGAAGACGACCCTCAACTTCGTAGTCTGGCTGCCGAGCTTGAGTACTCCGTGATGTGGGAGATAGAAAACAGAGTGAGTATTGGGTGAGATAGAGGAGGCTCTTACCATATGGTGGAGTTCCTCGTATTCCTTCATGAACCCTGTGTATAGCGTGTGATACTCGATGTCTCTTTTGAGTTTGTTGAGTGTTCGCTTTAGGTAAGCATGAGCAGTTTGATAGGAGTTGCCCAATAGACTTCGAGATGACTTGAGAGGGATGCGTACGATGTACCTTCCTGTAGAATCACGAGTGTGTGTCGCTCGAAAGTGATCCTCACATTCTTGTTCTTCAGGGGTGAGTTTTGAGGGCGCATCTGTCGGGAGCTCTTCTTGAATCCAGAATTTTGCCAGTAGATCTTGTAGTGTTTTGTCGCTGTGCTGCATTACTGCAGCTGTGTGCGACGAGCTGACTTGAGACTGAGATGTTCTAACTGGCCCAAGAACGAGCCACCCAAAGATTGAGAACTGAGCAATTGGCATTGAAGGGTCGCCCTTGATGAGGTTAGGCATTATGATTTTTCCGTATGAGTCTGCGCCAATGATTATGTCAATGGGCCTAGGTTTTAGAAAGTCTGGATCAGCTAACCTTAACCTGGTGAGATGTGGCCATTCTTGACGTGGCGCTTCAACGGATGGTAGACTGGATGTGAGAGTTTGCAAAACATGAGCTTGAGTGGAGACCGTGGAGGAGTCGTAGCTTGATGGAGACCGTGGAGGAGTCGTAGCTTGATCGTAGAGTGATTGACACGACGCCTCGAGTGTGAGTAGTTTTGTTGCCTCCAATGCCAATAATTGAGATGGATGAGCGGGTTCGTTGAAGGTTAAGTTGAGTGATGAGCTCCTCCTTGATAAAGGTGAGCTCTGAGCCTGAGTCGATGAGTAGCCTCACTGGCAGCGAAGCCACTGGTGAGATGAGCTGTGCGTTAGCTGCTGCTAACAGGGTGAGCGTGAGCGAGGTTGCCTGGCGACTAGTGGCAGAGTGAGACCTGAATGAGTGAGCACGACCTGTTGAGAGTGAGTTCCGTGAGTTTGATGAGCATGAGCCGACGACTGCACCAACACCTCAGAAGTCTTTGACCTCTTCGGCTTTTTTCCCTTCAGGTTGAGGGGTAGGAGCGGCTGAGCTGGCTTCGGCCTTGGGCACCGGTTGAGAGTGAGCAGAGCTTTGAGCAGCTACAGGCTGAGACGGGTGCAGCATCGTGTGGTGCTTTGCCCCACAGTGCTTGCACCGGTGTGCAGACTTGCACACCTCCGTCTGATGACGTCCACAGCAATTCTTGCACAGGTTCCTGGCCACTATGAACCTGCGACGCTCTGTGATAGATGTCTCCCGAAATTTCGGACACGCCACTATAAAGTGGTCCTCTGAGCAGCAGTCACACGGGTACCTGGTGGACTGCGCCTTCGCTGAAGGTTGAGCCGCTGGCTTGGTCTGCGTTGCAGGGTGAGCCGTTGATCTGCGCTGAGTAGAGCGTGTTGTGGAGACGGCAGGGGCAGATGGCTTCCTCGTTGATGACTCCATCTGCTCCAGGGCCCCACCCTTTTTCTCCACGAAGGCCAGCAAATCTCTGTACCGAGGGCACTCTGAGGAGTTAGAGAGAGAGGTCCCCCATGCCTCTCGGGTCACCCTGTCGAGGCTGTTGGTCAGGACATGCACCATCAGGCAGTTGTGCATGTCCTGGTCGGCCTTCAAGGCGACCAACGTCTCGTTGACCTCCGTGACCGTGGCAGCCAGGTCCTTGAGTGCGGTCGCGGACCGCGTGGTGACGGGGGTGAGCGTGAGCAGCTTGTCAAGCTGCTCCTTAATGAGCAGTCGTTTGTTCGAGAAACGCTTGTCCAGGTATTCCCAGCACGCCTGAAACGATGAGCCCATGAGTGGGAATGCGTTTACTCGCCTTGACGGCTCCCCTGTGAGGCTGGCCCTCAGGTAGTACAGCCTGTCAATGTCCATGAGCCTCGTGTCGTTGACGATGAGTGATGTGAACAGCTCACTGAACGCAGGCCAATCCACATAATTCCCCGAGAACTTGGGGATGGCGAGCTCGGGTAGCTATGCAGCCCTACTCGCTGGTGTTGTGGCTGTTCCACTGGACGTGCTGGGTTGAGCCGCGGTTGCGAGGTGAGCCATGAGCCGACGAAGTGAGCGCCTGAGCGTTGCCACGAGCTTCGTCTCGCGGGCTAGGAGGCCTGACGCGAAATACTCGTGATCCAGGCACTTCACTGGCCAAAACTCCTCTAGGTGCGCGTGCTCCGTCAGGAACGCCGTGTGCAGCTCCTCGACGCTGTCGAGCAGCGACTGCACTTCGATGGGAGTCGTCGACTCCACATCCTCCGGGACCTCAGACTGCAAATCCTGCAGAGTCTGGAAGCGACACGCCTGTGAGTGCGCCTTGATTATGAGCGGTGCCGGCGTCGTTGACGGCGACGAGGACCTCGTCTTGCCAGAGGCTTGCTGGTCCTGAGGAACCTGGAGCGTTCCTGACGGGTTTGGCGATGTCGACCTCGACTCGACATTCGACGTGGAGGAGTTATTTACTTCGTCCGCCATGGGGAGCACCGAGAGTCGAGAATGAGATTGTCGAAGTGAGCACTGCACTGAACTAAGTTTGAAGTAAAGCACAGCGTCTGTGTTGAGCAATGTACCGTGGTCAGTTTTATTTCGTACACTCGCGGAGTGAGTCACTTCAATAAAATGATGAGCGTTGAGAAAAAGCACGTTGTGCTGTACAAGTGAGAATTCTCGTTGAGATTTTTCCGCACACTGACCACGCGGTCGCACCTCGATTCACAATCGATTACGCGTGAGCTTGAGAAGGAACCTGCAACGAGGTGAGCAGTGCAATTCTCGATGAGAATGGTGAGCACTACAGAACGATATTATGAGCCGATTCACTAGTTATGTGTTAAACTTTTTGACGCGTCTACTCACATACTCTGAGTGAACAAGAATGAAAACCGTTGGACAATCAGACTTCCTGTACGGGCCGTCTCGAACCTTCTCGACGATCGACCGACGTGGGGAAATCTAATTGGTTGAGCCACAGATGTGTTAAGCTGTGATTTGCTACGCGTATTCTACAACCGGCTGAAACCGTGTCACGCGATGCGCTGATTGGCTGATCGTCGGTCGCGGAGCGCAGATGATTGGCAGATCGATTGTGGATCGGTCGTGGCGTTACGCAGTCCAGGAGGTGCTGCGGCGAGTTGGGGGTGTGGCGGAGATCGGAACTACCGATTCTCGAACAGTATATGACCCCTTAACTAATACCTAAAAGTCAAATGCACTTACTTTCTTCTTTTTTTCAATAAAATCAGTAATGTAATTTATTAGTCACACTGTACAATATACACCATACACGTATTATTTAGATTTTAACTGTACACACACTACAGTGTTGTAACGCCAGTAAGGCGATTTTAGCAGCCGCCGTTTGATACAAATGGCATTTGTAAGGAAAGGTTGTTGTCGTCAACCAAGCGAGCATCGTTGCGCGGCAACGAAAAACAGTTGAACGCGGTGGCCGGTGCATCGGGAGTCGTGGCAGAACGCTTACGTTACGTGAATACGTAATCTTGAATTTTGAATTTTTGGTGTTAGGTTCGTTATCAGCGACCTGAAAAACCCTTCATCACCAAGTTTCAGAATGATTCGGCGAAATCTTGACTTTTGGCCACAAAAAGCATATTTCCAGCCCACTGTGCACCGGGATGAAGTGCAGCACGCAGCTTTAAGCTTAAGAATGATAAAAAAATTTAAACTATTTCTTTATATTTACTGGCGGTAATAGCGCCTACTTAGGAAACCCTTCATATTTTTCTCTATCACGTTTTTAGTTTATTCATTTTTAGGATTAACGAATGAAACCAAATAAATATAAGAAAAGGAGAAAAATCCAAGATTTTTAATATAGGTAGGTACGCATCTTTCCCTAGTATAGGTAATAGTAATTACTATTGCCCGATGAGAAGAAGAAGGATTACCCACAAGCTGAAATGTCACAGGGGCAAGGGAAATCGCCCGCTCGCTCCACCCTATCCCCTCCAAGAAGTCCTAGTTTTTGGTTCTTAGCGGCTGTCCATACCCCGCGGATTGTTGCGATTGATTTCGTTCGCGTTCTTTGTCGCGGGACGAACTGTGTTGAAGGGGATGGGTTGACGCGAGTGGACGATTCCCCTTACCCCTTTGACATTTCAGCTTGTGGGTAGTCATTCTTCTTGTCATCGGGCAATAGTACATAGGTGATTTACAAACAATTTATAAGTTTGATACTAAATTCATACATGTATTGATATTGTGAATATCTGCTTCTATTAAATTCTAGAAATTCTATTAAACATGATATTAATTTTCAAGACGGCTATTCAAGGGACAACCTAGCGATGTGTAGGTATATCATATTGTAATTGCCCAAAAGCATCATAATAATTTGACATCTTCTACGATACGTGGTCGAAGACTGGCTTTCGCACGGAATAGGTGTATACAACACATACAATAACTTTTATTGTAAGATCAAAAATCAAAATATCTAAAATATCCGTATTTCTTATTCGGATCCATCATTTATATGTTTATACAAAGTAACATGAAAATCAGTTAACATTCTGCCAGAGAAATTGGTAAAATATGTTTATTTTTAGTAGGATATTGTTTAAACAAATGAGTTTTTATTTTAATCAGAATGAATTTTAAAAATTTGTCTGGGTAACTGAATTGTTCTTTCAAAAACATACAGTTTAAAAAAAATCTTCCCACCTGAAAAAGTTCTCGAGATATTTGATAAAATGTTTTCGACCCCCCACTTTGAGCGCTGCTTGCACACCTTCAGCGAGGACGATTGCCGATAAAAAAAATACGAGTCAAATATTTTTACACGAACTTCTCCTCTCCAAATTTAAGTAATAAGTTTTTGTCGTACGTATCCATCGAAGTTTATTACATACTGTAAATATGTTTCGAATGCATCCCAGATAGCACACGACGTCTTTAAGACGTCCATTTTACGTCTGTTTTTGGTCTGAATGTCTTAGACCATATTAAGACGTCTTTAAGACGTCTGCGCGGAGACATTTCTAAGACGTCTGTCTACAGACGTCTTTAAGACGTCCTTAAGGGGGTCTGTACCAGGACGTCTTTTAAACGACTGAGTTAAGACGTCTTTAAGGTATCCGTACCAGGACGTCTTTTAAACGACTGAGTTAAGACGTCTTTAAGGTGTCCGTACCAGGACGTCTTTTAAACGACTGAGTTAAGACGTCTTTAAGGTGTCTGTACCAGGACGTCCTTTAAACGACTGAGTTAAGACGTCTTTAAGGTGCCTGTACCAGGACGTTTTTTAAACGACTGAGTCAAGACGTGTTTAAGGCGCCTGTACCAGGACGTCTTTTAAACGACTGTGTTGAGACGTCTTTACGACGTCTGTGCGGATACATTTCTATGACGACTGTGTTGAGACGTCTTAAAGTCGTCTGAGTGGAGACGTCTTTTACACGACTGTGTTAAGACGCCTTTAAGACGTCTGAGTGGAGTCGTCTTTTACACGACTGTGTTAAGACGCCTTTAAGACGTCTGTCCTGAGATTTATCTAAGACGTCTGTCCGAGTAAGTGTTTAGGACGTCTCTAAGACGTCCATGCCAAGACGTTTTTTAAACGACTTTAAACAAGTCATGACTACCCTGCTGGACTTGCCAGTTAGAACCGCATTAAAAAATTTTAAATCCGGATTGATGCAGTTTTCTTCCCGTAAATTGCAGATTGAACCAGATGAAATAATTTCTATCAGTTTCGAACCGGATATGCGTGTAAAAATCTTGATGGTATCTATCTGTATTTCCTAGCACAATTTGTCATCGATTCTGCTCGGATTTATACGAAGTAACTCGCATATTACTACTTAGTAAACTTCTTCAGTAACTTTATTTACTTTTTAAGCTGGTTCTATCTGGAAATCCAAATCCAAACCAAAATGGAATCTATTCGTCTTTTCAAGTTATTTTGCTACCAGTTCTTACACAGATTTGCATATCGTAAATGCATGTTCAAACACACATATTTCTGGATGAAATCGACTCAAATTTTTAGTTGTTTCTAACTAGAATCTAGAAGTGTAGATTAAAATTCAGGTGATACTCATCAGTTTTTCCAAGCCATTTTACTACCTGGTTTTATTTGTATTTGCGACACATTTATGGTCCCTCGACCGATTTAATCAGGTTATCAAGGAGTTGTCGAATAACCGTTACCATTTACACCGTGAGCTGGGGTTTGATATAATTTTATTCTTAAACCTACTGTATCAAAAACTTCTGCCGTATCAATCTTGCATCGAAGTCTTAATCGCTGAGCAAGCTGTCTCCTTAGCTCGCGGCGCCGATCCTTATGTTTCGCGGCGCACATCGCTGCCGCGAGAGGAGTTACCACTATAGCGGCCACCTAGCGGTGTTCGAACAAAATTAATTATTTTGAAGTATGAGTTTCGTAGAACCGGCTAGAACCGCATTAATTTTCTATCCGCCAATCCGGTGGAAACCGAACCAAATTCTTTCTCTTCGAACCCCATATGCATCCCGTGAATTATTTGCTCTGCCAATCCGGATCGCGACGGACTCGAAAGAGCTTGTGGCATTTCCAGATGGAATCCGTAAGATTTTTGATCCGCAATTTCAGATACAAACCTTCCGGGTTTATACAAATGGCAATTCCTGATAGAAACGGATAAATTTTGGACCTGAAAAATCCTTTTTCATCCATCGATCTGGATATCCGCATTGAACCGGATTCTTTTTTGAACTGCCAAAAATCACTGCTTGAAAATCCAGGTAGTACCGCATTGAACCAGATAGATCTAATTCAAAATTCAATGCGGTTCTAACTGGCAGTTCCAGCAAGGTAGGCCGGCTCGCGATGGATAGTACGCGACCGCCAGGCGGCGACCAGACCGAGCGATTCTCGCAGGTGGGATACAGCAGTCATGCCTATAAGAGAGCCGGGCAGATCATATACCGTCACTCTCGAGTACCCGCCTTTTTTGATGAAGGAAATTTATATTTTTCACTTGAATTCAAGTGAATATGCCAAAGAATGTCTCGGTCATTCGCTATTGCAAGACGTTTTTCTTTCTTAAGAAGAAACGAAAACATTGACCAGCATGATATACTTAATTTCATTAAAAGATATTAATTCTAATAAACACGAATCAAGTCACGCGTCATATCTCCAATATCTCTTCAAGTGGCTGTGGTAGGCCTAATCAAGTCCTTACGAAGACGTCTTTGAGGCGTCGTGAAAGTCTGAAATGGACGTCTTTCAGATGTCTTCACGACCACTTATAGACGTCTACAAAGCGTTTAAAAGACGTCCACAGGGCGTTTATAAGACGTCTCACAGACGTCTTACAAGACGTCTACAAACTGTTCATGAGACGTCTTAAAGACGTACGGTTTCCTGATTCAGGACATTAAAAAATGTCTATAGACGTCTTTAAGACGTCTTTCAGAAAATAGCAGACGTCTTTAAGACGTTTTGAAAGTCTGAAACAGACGTCTTAAAGACAGCTCATAGACGTCGAGTGCTATCTGGGATACTCCTACAATTATTGGGTAATTCTTCGAAAATACTCCGAAATAGTTGGAGTGTTGATTTGTTGAGCGTGTGCACTCACGGATTAACAAAACTCGCCCGTTAAAACTAAGTATTATTCTTACATCTTGTAAAGGTACATCAAATTTTTTGCAAAATTTGAAAATGATATAAAATAATCTACGAAAATCTACGAAAATGGTATTGTAAATTCCTAGTAATTCAACAAATCATATAAACAAAGAATAAGTTTTGTACTTTATACATATAGCGCATTTGTGATGTCGCATACTTTTTTTAAAATACTATATATATATATACATATATAGTTTAAACATTCAAAGGATGATGTGATTTATGGTAAATGGAATAGAAGGCGAAACCTCATGTTAAGTTAAAATATTTGAAGATTAATTAAATTGTTTTTGGTAGAAGGCTCATAATTTACGAATTTTCCTATACAGAGTGATACATTCTGGTAGTCCATTTATTTCTGTTTTTAAAAACGTATATTTATACTAATTTAGGAAGGTAATGGTATAGATAGAGGGCAACCTCACGGATTTTGACGACCGTGAAATATGTTGTCAAAGACGTCATTCTGAACAACTTTTTCCTCTAAACTTTTTGGCGGTCGACCTTCGTTTTCGAGATATTCGCAAAATTATGTTGCTACCACTACATTAAATCCGATCTGTACGTGCATGATGCGGCAGCGCATGCGTCAACACGAGACCATAGGCAGGCAACGTATACACCGGGTAAACTAAAAGGTCGAGTTAACCAATTCCACGGTAGACTCGAGGTGGTCGGTCGCCGGGGGGATTTGTTATAGTTTTGGCCGTCTCACGGCGCGTAAGCGCCGTGAGAGGGCACACGGCGCATTCGAGTTTATCACTTAAAAGAATATTTCTTTCTTAATAATTGAACTTGAGACGCGCCGTCCGCCGTCTCACGGCGCTTACACCAAATCTATAACAAACCCCCCCGGCGACCGACCACCACGAGTCCACCGTCAATTCAAAGGACCCTAAAATCAACATTTATCTACTTTTTTTGCAAATATCTCGAAACCCACGGCTAGGCGACAGTAACATATATAGAGAAAAGTTGTTGAAAATGACGTCCTTGGCACCATATTTCAAGGCCATTGAAATTGGGGGTGGTTCCTCTAGTGTGAATATTTACCAAAGATTTTTGCAATTATCTCGGAAACTAAGGTCGACCGCCAAAAAGTTTAGAGGAAAAAGTTCAGAATGACGTCCTTGACAACATATTTCAAGGTCGTCAAAATCCGTGAGGTTGCCCTCTATATATACCATTACCTTTAGGAATTACTAGAATTGAATCAGAGAGTGATTGTATTTGTAATTTGTAGATGAGAGAACTTTAAATTCGCGCTGACCTATTTTGAGTTTTCAATTTTTTAACGGTCTGTGCAACGTTTTCTCTAAATTGGAGTAAATTTTCATTCCTACGTGCATGAACTATTTTTTTATGCTTACATATAAAAATTGGGTAAAGGGTATAGCCGGTTAAGATGGTCAAATGTGCCCCTGAACCGAATTCAAATCACGATGAGTCATTCGAAAGCTTATAAAAAAAGAATGATTTCTGTCAAGTTTCAACTTCGTATCTCGACCCGGGGGGTAGTAAAGGGTAAAAATAGAAAATCAGGTTTTTGCCGAATTTCTCCTATACCAGCAGATGAAAAATTTTGAAAAAATTCAGAGACATGTCTGTTATCGGTGCACATATTAGGGAATCGCGTCAGATTTTTAAATTGAAAACCCAAGCTGTGAAAAATGAAAAACGCCAAAAAATGCTGAAAAATGCCGGTTTTGTATCGAAGCAGTCTTGATACTATAATTATATTTTTACTGTAAGTCCGCATCGTTGTTACTTGAATTTTTTTCAGATTTTTTAATTTGGAGAATTAATTTTTTTCAGATTTCAAAATTTTTCATCCGCTGGTGTAGGAGAAATTCGGCAAAAACCTGATTTTCTATTTTTACCCTTTACTACCCCCCGGGTCGAGATACGAAGTTGAAACTTGACAGAAATCATTCTTTTTTTATAAGCTTTCGAATGACTCATCGTGATTTGAATTCGGTTCAGGGGCACATTTGACCATCTTAACGGGCTATACCCTTTAGAGTTGTGTATCTGAAGGGCGTGCTACCGACATGCAATGCCTAATCCATCAATTGTGCTGCTCATTTAATAAATGTCAGACCACTTTATTAAATAGCAAAGACCATCCCTAATATAGGAAAATTACTTTGGCCTAAAAATGATGTGTCTGATAAACATGACAGATCTTCGCGTTACGCTGGCTCGGTATATGTATACGATATTCAATATTCGTATAGGGGAGAGTCATACAGTACCGGCCGTTTTCAGTTTTTGTACTGTAACTTGGGCTACTGTTGGTAAAAATCAAGTTTCAAAGAAGTAATTTGTACTGCAAATAGTGCTTAATAAGAGGAGACGAATCGTTTTTCACAAATTTTATCGTAAAGATTAATAATTCGCAGGAATAAAAAAGTTGTAATTCGCAGCCAACGCAAAATTGTCATCCAGTACCGGCCACTCTAAGTTTTTTGTACTATAACTTGGGCTGTTGTTGGTAAAAATCAAATTTCAAAAAAGTAATTTGCAGTACAAATTGTGCTTAATAAAAAAAGATAAATTGTTTTTATTGAATTTTATCATATAGATTAATAATTCCCTGAATTAAAAAAGTTGTAATTCGCAGCGAACAAAAATAACTTTTGTCGTCCGAAACACCAGCGTAAACGATAAATGCTTAGAACTCTGGTAATACTGAAAGAAAAAGAACGTCGCCGGAATATGTTGCTACGGACTCTAGTATTTACTTATTTCTCCATCAATAGTACAGTTAACTAACATTAAAAGCGAGATCTAGCTTTGGCCGGTACTGTATGCTGCCCGGTACTGTATGACTCTCCCCTACAAATATTCAATGGTTGCGTTAAAATACGCAAGTGTGGTTACAGTATCTGTATTCGTGTATGAGCACTTCGGTATCCATGCTGAATAGTGAGAAATACTGTTCCGACAGGAGTGAGTAAATTAACACACATCAAAGCACATGAATATTCTTATATGCCCCATAACGCCAAATAACGAATATCGTCATCAAAGAACGAATGCCTGGAGATTATGCTCAGCAAATAATCATACACAAATAGTTGTGAAAATTGGCGAATGTTCATTAACATGTATGTCAAGCCGCCGTAATAACTACTTACAGAGTGCAGTCAGGTGCAATCCTCGTTGATAGACCTTCACAGTCAACTTCTCAAAAATGAAGTCAACATGAAAGAAGAATATTAAATACTTTTTAATTACTTTGTACACAGAAGTTTATATTCCCACCAGTTGTGTCGAAAATCACATAACACTTTATACACGAGTGATTGAAATGTTATCAACCATTATAAGTATTAAATAAGATAAACACCAGTCACTAATTTGATTAAAATAGGAAATTTCGATGCTCCCAATGTTGAAGTACGCAACTAGATCCCATAGCACAGATGTAAGTCTCGTAGTTCGTCTTGTAAATCAGAATTATTCCGTTTATGTTAACGCTTAGGCGAAGGAACATACACTGGCTCTGCGCCGCCGAATTCTCTTCCACGCGTATTTTTTTCGTACACCAGCGAAGAAAGTGCTATTTCTGCTGTGGGGAAGACCACTTCCCTGGGAGATGTGCAAGGGAATGGTGATGGGAGCTCGAAGCCGCTGACAACTCTGGGTTATGAGGAACGTGTATGAACTCGAAAGAAAATATTTGAACGTAGAAGAACAATCCCCATAAAAAACTTAAAAAAAGTAAAAAAATTACACGAAGTACATGAAAAAGTCGAGGACGGAAAAGAGTAAATCACAAAAAAAGAAGAAACTGTACAATATAAAAAAATATGTGAAATCAATATGAGCTGCAAGTACATAAAGGTACTTTCCAACTGCGCTTAAGATGACACAACCACATATACACAGCTAAAATGCTGTGTTCGTACATTCCATTACTCATATCGCGGACATTTTAATAATGCGAAGATAAAATGTAACATCTAGACATTTGCCTAGATGTCCGCGGCCTGGAAGTCAAATACTTGGCGTGGCCAGGCAAGGTCAAGGTGTCGATGAATAAGAATTATTTAAAAACGCAAAATAATGAAAGTGTACTCATATTGTCAGAGTTTTAAATGGACAAATTATCTGAAAGCTTGTGAGAGGAAAAGTATCGGTGTCGATGAATGATCTTAGAATTATTTTAAAACGCAATATAATGAAATGTACTCATATTGTCAAGAGTTTTAAATTGACAAATTATTAAATTGACAAATTATCTGAAAACCTGGGAAAGGGAAGGTAGGTATTCATGAACCGAGAATACTTTGCCTGGCCACGCCAAGTATTTGACTTCCAGGCCGCGGACATCTACGCAAATTTCTAGATGTTACATTTTATCTTCACATTATTAAAATGTCCGCGATATGTGTAATGGAATGTATGATCACAGCATTTTAGCTGTGAATATGTAGTTGTGTCATCTTAAGCTCAGTTGGAAAGCACCTTTATGTATTTGCAGATTTCACATATTTTTTTATATTGTATATTTTCTTCTATTTTTTTGTGATTTACTCTTTTCCGTCCTCGACTTTTTCATGTACTTGGCGTAATTTTTTTACTTTTTCGATGTTTTTTATCTCACTTCTTTTTACAAAGATAATTTGTATAGGGAATGACTACAGATAATTTTTAACATTATAAATTACAAAGGTTCATCATCAACAGCAATGAACAGTCTTATCACGGACAGAATTAAGGTTAAATTCTATGCAAGTTTAACAACTACGAAAACAAACTGTGTGCAACCGCATTGCCGATCTATGTATAGTTATTATATGTATAGTACTTTATGCATAGTACGCGAAACACTGATTAAATTCATGCTTTATCGAAGGTGTCCATGTATCAAAATAACTGAATAAGTATGTATACGAAATCCTTTCTGCAAAATTATGCGTAGAGGAGACCGGGGCTAGTTGACTAACGAGGTTAGTTGACTAATTCCCTTTAATTCTTGTATTATGGAATAAATTATGCTGCGATTCGCGATATTGGAGCACATGAATGACCAGCTTGCCATTTAATGTGTCTCCGTGACAAAAACTTGCGTGTTCTATCAGTGAGAATGACAAATCTAAAAAGGTCGGTGGGCCGTAAATATTTTTGTTTCGACTATTTATGAATTTTTGGCCACTGAGTACTGCTTGATGTTTTTTCATGAATATTTGGTGGAAACGTGATACATTGACTATAATTTACGGTATTTTATTTTGTCCGGTGCGTGGAGGTTTTGTACGTACGGTCCTTAACATGTTAACACTGTCGGACGGGGTTACTTGACTAAGCATAGGAATACCACTAAAAATTGTATTTTTTGTCCTCAAGATACAGTGCAGCCAAAGAGTTTAGCTGCTCAAGTCCACTTCCCCCACCATAAAATCCTTCCAATCTCATCCCTAGCAGTTCCTTCAAACTCTCAGGCTATCCAAATAGACTATAACAAACAAGTAGAAAATAATTACAGTATCTAGCACCATGATAATTAATAAAAAAAATAACACTGTGAAGGAGTGAAGAAAAAATAAAGAAAAATTATTAACCCCACAGCCGGGGTTTGTTGACTTATTAGTCTCACTACTCTAAATACAATAAAAACTACAACCCAGACTTAATTAAAACGATTTTCAAAATTAAGCTTGTATACCTAATGAAATTTGTAAACTTTTGGTATGCAGCAAGTCAACAAAATACCAATGGTCTATTTACAAAAATTAGAAATCTTAAAAATTAGTCAACTAGCCCCGGACTCCCCTAATACATACATGGCCTGGCGTAGGTCACAGCATCATTTGACGCTTCGATTATCTACATATACATAAAATCCTCAGTTTAGTTACAAATAAAAAACAGTTTGATGATATATACAAACATGTCGCAATTCAAATTTCGCCAACTTACCTTGTGTTTGAGACTGCATTTTGGTTGCAATTCAATGTTACAACGATACACATTTGTAAAAACACGTGGCATCTCAAATTTTGACAACTTACCTGATTTAACACGCGCCAGGTTATAACCTGACTGTAAGCTTTCAAAATTTGGAGTAGAATGCATAGTGAAGGTAGCGTTTGACGAACGAGACATATATTAGTTTGTTTTGGCTGAAGATGTGTGTGTAACGCGTATATACGTATTATATTGACGAAAATTTTGACTGGAGAAGAAGAATAATCAGAAGAAAAATCTTACCGTTTCCGGCAGATCCATGAGACGAAATTACGATATCTCTGTCATGCGTGGACCGATTTTATTGAATTTGGTCTTATTCGAAAGCTTATATGCGATTTACATAAGAAAAATGCCTTTAAATTTAGAAAGTATTGCAGGCGTGATGAGATATTAATGAAATAAGTTTCAGGTTAGGTTGGAATAGCCGGACGACGAATAAAGGTCTGCGCACACATATCCGTTCCGTGTCAGTTCCATATCCGTACGGTGTCCGACCGTGTCCGTGCGATGTCCCTAATTTCACTGACAACTGTGTAGGAGGCCTGCTCTGGCCCGGTCAGTCCCAATTCAGGCGTTTCTACAAGCCTGGTGTACAGTTCTTTCAGTCAGTAGGTGACAAACGTAAACAGAATAACATTTTTAAAATTGGTCCAAACGACGTGAGTATTTTTTAGAAGCTAGAAAGATTAGTTTACTAAGTAGGTGGCCTTTTACACGTATGATATGTGTATGGTGGATACCGATTATACATTGTTTATAGAAGCGTTCACAGAACAACTCTCGTATCGTGATACTGATTTCGTGTATACCGCAAACGTCGGCCGTATGATACTTTTCGTATGAAATCGGCAAACGAAACGTTGTAACGGGTGAACACTTTCGCACGGCACGCGACGAGGTGGCAGACATTCTAAAGTAATTAAAAAATGTATGACTATCATTTAGATTTTAGAAGTTCATGAAATACCTAATACATGAAAAGTTCCCTTTTCATGTCTAATGCTGTTTATGGGATGAACCCAATGCTTCCTCTTCGCTCGTTTTTTACTACATCTTTTGTGAAAAATCCAAATAGATAACGCTTCAATGTCATTCTTTTTTTCAGAGAAATATTTTGTCCAAAAATGTGTGGGGCACGAGAAGACATTTTTTATTGAAGAACAAATGATCGACACGTATCGCGATACGTGTTTCGCCCCGCGCCGTGCGAAAGAGTCCACAGAATTTCACGGAACTGACAAGTGTGCGCTGCTCCATTCCAAAACAAGCAACCGATACCTTTTACGACGACGGAACTGACACAGAACGGACACGGAACGGATATGTGTGTGCGGACCTTAAAGGCTGTCGCCCATTTCGCCGAAGCGAAGCGCGGCGACCAAAGCGAAATGTTGGTCGGCGCTGTTTTGTCATATAGGCGATGCGTGGTCGCTGCTGTTCTGTCATGTGGGCGATGCGTGGTCGCCGCGCTTCACTCCGTGGCGCTTCGGCTTAGTGAGCGACCAGCTTAAGGGGGTAGACACGTCACGTGGTCTGGCCGATTTGGCAGGTCGGTATTACAGCAGGTTTTTTCTGCACTGAAATGGTATTACCCATAGATACGTGGCTGCCTGTGCACGCGAGAGGGAGCTGTTTGCTATTTCCATATTCTACTCTGAATGTGGAAAGAAATTCTCAGCTGTTGCGTTGTACTTGAAAAAATTTAAACGTAAAGTCTGCTAGTAGTGCAATCGTAAAAAATTCATTGTACATTTTAATTACTTGAAATGTGCTTATGCTATAATATTTTACGTTGGTAGTAAGGAGTTATAAGTGAAAAGACAAAATAGATGTGGGGATGTCCCCAGAAAGTGAAGTTTGTTATATTAGGTTAGACATTTTTTTGTTAGCAAAACGCTGAAGCAAAACATGAAAGTTATACACTTATTATAAGATAATTAAACGTCCCATGCAGAAAGCAGTTATTGAACAAACATTATATATACAATTGAGTTGGTGCTGTTACGAGCCGGGGCTGCGGCAACGCGAGAGGCCGGCGAGAAGGGTATTTCCCAAGGAATACGGTTTATGAGTTTGTTAGTTAGGTGCGCGGACGAACCTGATGCGAAACCAGGGAGCCGCTAGGATTGTTGACGGCGAGGACGAACCTGATGCGAAATCAGGGAGCCTCTAGGAATGGAGTCACACGCGGACGAACCTGATGCGAAATCAGGGAGCCGCAGGAGGGTGAAACGTCGTGAACGAACCCGATGCGAAATCGGGGAGTCACTAGTATAGAGTTCACAGACGAACCTGGTGCGAAACCAGGGAGCTGTTAGGAGGTTGGATTATTCACAGACGAACCTGGTGCGAAACCAGGGAGCTGTTCGGAAGTTGGTAGATTTACAGACGAACCTGATGCGAAATCAGGGAGCTGTAGGATACGGACGAACCTGATGCGAAATCAGGGAGCCGTAGGAGGGTAAGGTTTCGTGGACGAACCCGATGCGAAATCGGGGAGCCACTGGGTTGGAGAAGATGCTTTGTTTTGGTTGAAGGGTTGCGAACGAACCTGATGCTTGATCAGGGAGTCGCGGGAAATGTTAATAATGCCTCGTAACTATTAATTTATGTTTGATACAACTCGAGCGGTAAAGCTGTATCAGTGGGTGAGTGCTACTAATATTATAAGGATCGCTGGGTGAAAGATGGGTTTAACGAATCTACTCGATTTATACGTGAACACCATTCATATATTGAATAATCAAGTATGATACAAATGTAAGTGTCGCGATGAAATAATAAATAGTGTAGTTAATTACCACTAGTTGCACGGTGTTGACGCACTGGCGATGCGGGGACGTACGAGTGGCTATTTCAAAAGTGCCAAATAGAATATAAACCGAACTCGCGGATCCTATGAGGTTAACTATGATCCGGACGGAGACTTTAGCTTGATCTTTAACCAACTCTGTACGAGCGTGACACGACGTGACTCTACGCGTGACTCTATAGCTTTTAACCAACGAGGGTAGAAACCAAAGGGTTTATATAGTCCCAAAAATGAGTGGGGATTCATTAGGAGTTTCCATATAAGGAAATTCTTCGGGGTCGTCGTCGTGTCATTCCCGTTCCCATGGTCGTGATCCAGATGGTCGAGATCATGACCCCCCTTAGTGGTGTATGATAAGCAAAAGGATTTTAGGGCGTTTTCCCTTCTCAGAAGCGAGCTCGAAAGTGGTTGAGAGTGGTGTATGGGAAGATTCCACATACGTAACATCTCCCCCCTTAGACAAAACATCGCGATTTTCGTGATGCTTTTCAAAAGAAAGAAAAACGCCCCATAAATCCTTTTATAAGCAAAAGTGTAGAAGAGAATTGTCGGGTGTAGTGTAGTGTATTTAGTGTACTTATCGCTAGGTGTTGCGGGTGTAAGAATTTAGTGGTCGCTGGGCACCACGTAGCCCATCTCCAGCCCGTGGTCGGCGACGTCTAGTGGAGGTTGTCCGGGTAGCCGGTCCAGCGTCAGCGTTGTAGCGATGCCATCCTTCTGTTCCTCATCAGCATCTCCATGCTGGTTGTTGTTTGCAGGGGCGGCGATTAGAAGGTGTTTAGTACCCCTCAGGTAGACCCAAAAATGCTTGCCAGGGTATGTCTCGGGAGCAGGGTGATCAGGACCACATTTGGGCAGACGGTCGGCTTACCGTTTTGCCGTGGACGAAATATAAGCGTGTTTTAATTTGTCCTGATGCTTTCTAATTAACTTATGGCGTGTTTGTAATACTACGTTGTTCAGGTCCATCACGTCTACTATTTGGTACGGTCCAATGTAATGTGGATCAAATTTACTGGTGCGTGGTTCCTTGAGTACGTAAACAAAATCGCCTACGTTAAAAGTTGCTGGTTTTGCGCGAGCGTCATAATAGCCTTTTGAGCGGATTTTTGCTTTATTTAGATTATCAGAAGCTATATTGCGAATATTAGTCATATGCGTTATCAATTCTATTAAATAGTCTCCATACGACTTTAGTTTTTCACCGGTTGGAAAAGAGCTTGGTTCTCGAGCTGGCTTTCCAAAGATCATTACGTAAAGTTCGTTACGTAATTGCTTAAAACTCTGGTCTTGTTCTTCTGTCCATTTGAATTTCATGCCTTTTCCTAATAAGTTAATTAATGGTTTTGCTTTCGTGGTGAAATTAGGTACGAATCTTCGGTAATATCCAACAAGTCCCAAGAATTGTTGAATGTTCTTCTGCGTTGTGGGTGTGGGAAAATCATGAACAGCTTTTAATTTCCTAGGGTCAGGTCTTACTCCTTCCTTTGAAATAATGTGTCCAAGATATGCAACTTCCTTTCGCAGGAATTGGCATTTGTTGGTCTGGAGGGTTAATCCATGTTCTCGAAGGCGGTTTAACAACTTTTTAACTTTGATATTATGTTCCTGTAACGATGATGCGTCGATCACTATGTCGTCCAAGTAAACAAAGAGGTCTGTTCCTTGAAGTCCAGTGAGTGCTTGATCCATCAGGCGTTGAAAGGTGGGTGGTGCATTCTTTAATCCGAAAGGCATTCGAGAGAATTCGTAATGTCCATTTGGAGTGGTAAATGCTGTTTTTACTTTATCTTTCGGATCCATCTCTATTTGATGAAATCCACTAGCGAGATCAAAGACTGAAAAATATTTAGCTCCTCCTAATCGATCTAAAATCTCGGTGATTTGAGGTAAAGGATATTTATCAGAAATTGTTACTTCGTTGAGACCGCGGAAATCTATTACCAATCGCCAACGTTTTACTCCGTTTTCATCTTCTTTCTTCGGTACGATCCATAAAGGTGAATTATATGGAGATTTGGAAGGTGTAATTATACCATTTGATAATAAAGCGCTGATTTGTTTTTGAATCTCCTTTTGATGAATGAGCGGATAGCGATATTGTCTCGTATTGATTGGAATATCGTTGGATGTATGGATTGAATGTTTAAAGTCGCGGGCCTTCCCAAGTTTATTTCCAGGAAGATAAAATCGGTCGGGAAAATCTCTAACTAAATTAGTAACGAAATCTAGTTCCTCCTTGTTCAAATGTTTAGTGTTTAAGGCTTCTAGAATTTTTTGTATTCTATCTTCGTGTGTTTTAAATTTTGACGGGTGTTCCGCAGCTGGGTAAAAATCCTCGTCTGATGAACCGAAGATATCAAACGGTTCCAATGTTTGTGGTTCTATCTCTACGTCTAGGGGTACATCGCTGGTATTTGTTGCCATAACGTAGCACTTCCCTTTACTGTTCCTTACTACTGCTTCCCCTATGTAAAGATGTTCGAGGGTCTTGATACGCGGTAAATATCCTTCCTTAATTCTCGGGTTTGTTATTGTTATAGCAATCTGTTGCGACGTCCTAGGTTCGATACGATGTTTGATCGACGTCGGTAGTTCTTCCGTTTGAGGTAGGTCTTGATAATTTGAAAAACGTAGAGGTCGGGTTGGTTTGTTTTTTAACACCAAAGTCCCGTGATAATAGGAAATTTCGGCTTCCTCCTGTTTTAAAAATGGGCTTCCTATAAGTCCATCTGCTTCTATTGCAAGCTCTTTTACCACATAGAAAAGTGCGGGAGCTTCGTGGATATGAAGAATTGTTGTTCCTAAAGTATGAATTGGACTAGCGGTAATTCCGGTTAGCTCGATTTCTTCCCGAGAGTTTATCGCGGCTTTTTCTCCCAGGGCGTTAATGACTACTAAATTAACGGATGCTCCACCATCGATTAAGAATTCTCCCGTTCCTGACTCCAGTTCTGGAACCTTGATGTTGATGCGTGGGGCAGGTGCTTCCTTGATGAGGGTTCCTCTTCGAAGCGGACTGTCCTTTGGCGAGCTTCTTTGTTTCCGCTCATCGTTTCGCCTATACGTTGAGCGCGATTGAAGTTTAAAGACTTGTTAGATTCGACAGACGAATCTCGCGAGTCTCGTTGATATCTCGGACTACGCGGATGTTTCCTACAGGATTTTCCGTCATGTCCGGTTATACCGCAATTCCAGCAATACAAACTTGGCTTGCGATCTTTATCGTAATTTTTTAGAATGGAATATTGTTTTTCTCTATCATCTGGATACGATGAGTCGGAGCGATAAGAAGGGGATTTCGAGGGGCTCCGGTGACGCAAGGTCCAGGCCGTCGTGCGTGTCCGTCCTTCTCGTTCCTCTTCAAAACCAGATGTTCTTGTAGACCGATCCCTGTTTTGGTCGTATCTACTCGGAGAAAGGGGGTACGACACTTCACGGTCGTGGTGGCGAGAATCTTCAGTGTAATGGTCTCGACGAGACCACCTGGAGGGTGATTCATTACGCGGTGACTGTCGCCGATTCCTTAATCTTCTATCTATCTGTAGCACGGCGTCGTAAGCTTGTTCAAGCGTTTTGATGTCTTGAGTTTGAGCCGACACTTTCCAGGAAATTCGATCCGGTAAACCATCGATGAAGTTTTCTTTAACGTCCTTTTCCATTTCTTTGACGAAATCTTCAGCATGATCCAGATACCTTTCCCGAATAGCTCCGCGCGCACAATAAACTAGATGACTTGTTCTGTCGACGTATTGTCGCAGACTTTCTCCTTCGCGAATATGTAGTTTCGCGATTTCTACTTGGAAGTATGACAAACTTCTTCCCGGCGCGAATCTCTTTTTTAGATGTTGTACCAAGGCCTTAACAGAGTTGAATTTGTGCTCTAACGTGCACCTGCGTGCGGGACCGATCAGTTTCGTTAATATTATAGCAAGATACTCAGCTTCCGTACCCTCAGGAATCAAAGTTAACCCGTCTTCCACGTTTTGTGCAAAGCGCGTCAGAGATGGACTTTCACCGTCGAAGGTTGGAATTGACATAGTAATGTTTTGTATACATGTCCGTTGTGTCAAGAGTGACATTGAGTTTGCAATTGAAACTGTCAGGTTCATAATGTCGTTAGAAGAGACGTTAGCCGGTGCGTTCGTCATTTTAAAAATTACTAGGTGACCTGACTAGAGAAAACTAGTATATTGTCGATAATAAATTACGAGTGATTTTAACGTATTTAAAAACCCAAAATTTAGACAGCGATTCTAATGCAGTAGCATCCCACCGCTGTCACCAGTTCTGTTACGAGCCGGGGCTGCGGCAACGCGAGAGGCCGGCGAGAAGGGTATTTCCCAAGGAATACGGTTTATGAGTTTGTTAGTTAGGTGCGCGGACGAACCTGATGCGAAATCAGGGAGCCGCTAGGATTGTTGACGGCGAGGACGAACCTGATGCGAAATCAGGGAGCCTCTAGGAATGGAGTCACACGCGGACGAACCTGATGCGAAATCAGGGAGCCGCAGGAGGGTGAAACGTCGTGAACGAACCCGATGCGAAATCGGGGAGTCACTAGGATAGAGTTCACAGACGAACCTGGTGCGAAACCAGGGAGCTGTTAGGAGGTTGGATTATTCACAGACGAACCTGGTGCGAAACCAGGGAGCTGTTCGGAAGTTGGTAGATTTACAGACGAACCTGATGCGAAATCAGGGAGCTGTAGGATACGGACGAACCTGATGCGAAATCAGGGAGCCGTAGGAGGGTAAGGTTTCGTGGACGAACCCGATGCGAAATCGGGGAGCCACTGGGTTGGAGAAGATGCTTTGTTTTGGTTGAAGGGTTGCGAACGAACCTGATGCTTGATCAGGGAGTCGCGGGAAATGTTAATAATGCCTCGTAACTATTAATTTATGTTTGATACAACTCGAGCGGTTAAGCTGTATCAGTGGGTGAGTGCTACTAATATTATAAGGATCGCTGGGTGAAAGATGGGTTTAACGAATCTACTCGATTTATACGTGAACACCATTCATATATTGAATAATCAAGTATGATACAAATGTAAGTGTCGCGATGAAATAATAAATAGTGTAGTTAATTACCACTAGTTGCACGGTGTTGACGCACTGGCGATGCGGGGACGTACGAGTGGCTAATTCAAAAGTGCCAAATAGAATATAAACCGAACTCGCGGATCCTATGAGGTTAACTATGATCCGGACGGAGACTTTAGCTTGATCTTTAACCAACTCTGTACGAGCGTGACACGACGTGACTCTACGCGTGACTCTATAGCTTTTAACCAACGAGGGTAGAAACCAAAGGTTTTATATAGTCCCAAAAATGAGTGGGGATTCATTAGGAGTTTCCATATAAGGAAATTCTTCGGGGTCGTCGTCGTGTCATTCCCGTTCCCATGGTCGTGATCCAGATGGTCGAGATCATGACCCCCCTTAGTGGTGTATGATAAGCAAAAGGATTTTAGGGCGTTTTCCCTTCTCAGAAGCGAGCTCGAAAGTGGTTGAGAGTGGTGTATGGGAAGATTCCACATACGTAACAGTGCAATAGTGACTTCAGATTGCAATTGCTTATTCGATGGCTTTTCATATGCCCTAATAATGCACTCGCCGGTGCTATTGCGATGTTGTCATCGATTATACAGAAACAGAATTTGTTTATTTTTCATCGCATCAATATGAAAGTGACATCAATGGATTGCTGTCATTCTCCCGATTAATTTGACAGCAAATCAGACTATTTTTAATGAAATGGGCTTTCAATTCTGCAAACAAATATTTTACGTAATTTCCATAATTATGATCCGAGTTATATCATTTTTGGTGCCAATTTGATCGAGAAAGCATAAGGAACCGATTGACGCCACTTTCGCAAAGATCTGATTAGAAATTGCAAAACTTCAGACTCATCAGTGCTTAGTGCGCAACATTTGGGCCCTTTACACGGACGTTCTTGCGTGGCACTTTTGCGCGCCACACGCCAGCGCGGCACGCATTTGGCGTGGCGGGCCGGAACGTCGGAAGGAGCGCGCTCCTTCTCGCAGGCCAGAAGATCGTACCCGTCACTACTTAGAGACAGCGAGTTCGGGCTCCCATTTCGTCGACTCCACATGCTTTTTCCAGGAACCAGCGCAGTCTTGTATTGTGTACTACCTGTTCCATGTATATTATCGATCTGCAAAATGATCGGCAAGACACGATCGCGATATACGTAGGTTTGCGAAAAGTATACGAATTCCTCGATATACCTGGCTTATAGAGGATATGCTGTTACTGTAGGGCACACTGAAACATCTGTTTTACGAAGCTACATTTGGTTTACCTGAAGGTGCTATAAATTATGGAAATGGTTTATTACTCAGTTATAACGACTGTATTGCGATCTGCATTCTTCTTGCGGACGAAAAGTTTCCACCTCATCGGACGTTCTTGCTAGCATCTTGTGCGTGGTTAGAATGTGGCGCGCCGGAATTCCACGTTCTTGCGTGCGAGTAGAACCGTTGTCAGGCGTGTCGCGTCCAAAAGTGTGGCGCGCAAGAATTTTCGCCGCAAGCAAACCTCGACTCAAGAGGCAACGCTACCGATAAGCCGTGCCTCGATGGGTTTCAAGGACTTCGACCCTCGAGCCCAGGGGGGCCGTACAATGTTGCCCCTTAAGAAGTGACGAATCAAAAATTCTACATTTTTCATCGGATCTTGGCGAAAGTGGTGTGAATCGTTTCCTTATGTGTTCCCGATGAAAATGGTCCAAAAACGACACAAATCGGATTGTAATTAAGGAATCTTCATAATAAATTGATTTCCAAAACTTCGTTAAAAATAGTTCGATTTACATGAAATTTGGTATAATTTTCATTTGAAAAACATAAGAAATGCATCGGTATTACTTCCATATCGATACAATAAAGAATAAAGAATACAGTTTTTCTGAAACAGGTATGTATCCTCGGCCGCCCGCTGCGAATCGAGGTCGGCGACCCACAGTCGAGGGTGAAATATTCATTACAGCGTGTTAAGAGATTCATTATTCGTCATCGTATCGATATGAAAATAACACTAATGGATTCTTGGCGTTCTCCCAATTAAAATTATCACAAATATGATGGAAATCGGACTACTTTTACACAAGCAATGCAAATTATAAAAGGAGTAGGCATTTATTAAACGCACTCTCTTATCGTATCGATATGGAAGTGAGATCAATGGATTCCTGGCTCATCCCGGAGTCCAACGAGAGTGTAACTTATCCAAAAGCATGATTAGATCGATGTAGACTCTGTGATCCGTAGGGTGATCAAAATAATTGTGAAAACTTTGTTTTATGAGGGCTGCTCGGATTTCGGTGGTCGATTTCGGAACGATGACCAGAACGAGCAAAGAACATTGCTGATTGGCCAAATTTTCCTAGAAGAGGAGGGACCTTCCCTCTGCAAGTTCGACGGCGTAGGAGGCACCCCCCCCCCCCCCCCCCCGCCTCTCGATAACGTAGAGGTGTAAAAGTAGACATCTGCTTACCAAAACTAGACAGATTGATCGGTCAGAATCTCGCCCCGGGTCGTGGTTTATAACCGCATTGTTCCGCAGGTCTGCGGGGAAACCCGCCGATGGAGCAATATACGGATTAACTCAGACCGGAGAAATTCGAAATCGCTGAAAAACGGCACGATGTCGATTTTCCCTTTTCGACATCTGGTAGACAAATGCTTCCCGACGAAACCTTCGAAAACAAGCAATTAACTACTTAGGTAGTTGTAAACCAGGGTTGACTAACTGGTGGCTCGCGAGCCACCGGGGGCCCCTACGCCTTGCTGCCCCGGTCCCCTCCATACCTACCAGACTCTGACAGACATAATTTACTAGGTTGCAGATGAAAATAAATAACATCATGATTTTGGTTAATAAAGTTTAATCTATTAATCGTATATTAATCTATTTCAGACAACTACAACAACTGATTTTATGCTAACAGTGCGCATATGAGTTTTGTAAGGCGCTCTATTTGAAGCACTATAACTCCGGATATAACCACTATTTTTGCATACAATTTTTTTTCATATTCCCTAAAGATTGACAAATGAAGCCACAAAGCTGCAAGTAAATATGTTTAATTTTTTTATTTGAAAAAATTCTCGTTTACTTCCTACCGCTTGTAGCGGCTCGCAGAGTCTTGACTGCCAGGCGCGCCGCGCGCCTCAGAATTTTCCGCACTGTCGGAAAGTCCACGCGCCACGCCAAACCCTTGTCTTCAAGTGCCGCTTTCCTTTTCTAACTACCTTTTCTGTCTCTTATGTAAACTTTTCTGAAGTCGAGGTTTGCGCGCCACACTTTTGGACGCCTGACAACGGTTCTACTCGCACGCAAGAACGTGGAATTCCGGCGCGCCACACTTCTAACCACGCACAAGATGCTAGCAAGAACGTCCGATGAGGTGGAAACTTTTCGTCTGCAAGGAGAATGCAGATCGCAATACAGTCGTTATAACTGAGTAATAAACCATTTCCATAATTTATAGCACCTTCAGGTAAACCAAATGTAGCTTCGTAAAAACAGATGTTTCAGTGTGCCCTACAGTAACAGCATTTATGATAACCTCTATAAGCCAGGTATATCGAGGAATTCGTATACTTTTCGCAAACCTACGTATATCGCGATCGTGTCTTGCCGATCGTTTCGCAGATCGATAATATACATGGAACAGGTAGTACACAATACAAGACTGCGCTGGTTCCTGGAAAAAGCATGTGGAGTCGACGAAATGGGAGCCCGAACTCGCTGTCTCTAAGTAGTGACGGGTACGATCTTCTGGCCTGCGAGAAGGAGCGCGCTCCTTCCGACGTTCCGGCACGCCACGCCAAATGCGTGCCGCGCTGGCGTGTGGCGCGCAAAAGTGCCACGCAAGAACGTCCGTGTAAAGGCCGCAATTGTATGGCCCCGCTGGTTTCGAGCGTCGAAGCCGATGAAACTGAGCGAGACACATGATTGCTGGCGAGCATCGCGTTTGACGACTCCAGCTAGAGAATCACCTTGTACAAATGCTAAGAAACTATAGTGTGAAGTGGCGCGCGTGTCAACTGCACATTGACAATACCGTAGATTCTAGGGCCTAGAATATTAGCTCCGCGTTACGATATTCTTAACCAGAGTACTGCATTAATGAACTGTGCATGATTTTAATGACGCTTAATTTAATAACACTTACAAACTGAATTACTAATTGTAATTAAAAGAATACTTGGATAAACTACGGTATGACCCAACCAACGGAATGAACTGAAATTTTGAGGGGTTGGGCGGGAGGGGGAGAGAACCACTAATATAAAATTTCAGCTGCGGGTATTTGTTAGTTTCTGAGATATTAATAAAAACCTTTCGGCATAATACATTGAAATCTACCTATGTATACAGACGTTACTAACACAACCATCTTCTTCGCTTCACAGTCGACGATACAATGTACGATATTTACCTCATCGCGCGATGCTTGTAACTGCATCAGTTTTTATTCCCAATACAGTATAGTGATACTAGAGTATTTCCAAAGTCACATCGGTTCGGTACCATGCTTTACGCGCCCGCAAGCGGGCACCCCCCCCCCCCCCCTATCTAACCCAAACCAATACTAATACCCGAGAGAAATTGGAAAGTCGAATGCGTTGTCTCGGAATAAGTCAACAGCAATAATGTACGAGTTCGTACGCAGAACCTAACTGAAAAGTAAATCTGTCAGATTTTGGAAATGATCGACACGTTTTGATTAACATACATTTATTTATAAACTTGGCTTGCGTCCAGTTTCTGTTACCGTATCCCTATACAGGGTGTCCCACCTAAGACTGGACAGCCGGTTTTCTCCTAAACTATTGGAGATAAAAATATAAAAAAAATAGGGAATTGCATGGTTCGAGGGGGCCAATTAATTAGCGCGAACGAATTTTTTTATCGATTATTATTTTAAAACATACGATGGTCAAGTTCGGTTTTTCAAATGGAACTATTTTTTTTGAACACCTGAGTTGATAGTGCGTTCCAAGACAAATTAAGCTTTAATTTATACACTTTATTTTCACTGGTTTTTAAGATATTGCGCTTGCATATTTACTGATTTTCACTGGAAGAAAACTGTCTGGTATAGCACGGACCGCGGACGGTTTTACTGGCTCCACTTGTGGCACTGCCTTTTGAAATAGATACCTACCTGCCAAAGGTCTACGCCAGGCCCAAAGGCTGGACAATTTTTTTCCGTCAGAAATGCTACTTAGGTAGGTACATCTGCGGTATCGAGAAGCGCACCGTTACTTTTATTTCGCACTTGCTTCTACGCTCGGATGGCCGGTTCTTTTGGGAGGGATGCAAGTTCGATTGGTTAGGTTAGGAGGAGTGAAAGTTGCTAGACTAAATTTCAATCATAGGGAGCAGATTGTATCAGAACCATTCGGATTTGCATTCCTCACAAACGGCTGCTCTCTTGAAGAGGCCCTCTTCACAGCAATGCCCACCTTCTCTCGCACGGAATACGTTAACGCTTGCTTTTGTTCTGATATTGAAGCTTGTGTTTATACTCGAGAGGACCACGCGTCGACAGCGGGCTACCCCTTTTCTTCCTGTGTCTCTCCACGAGCCGTGTTGACGGTGGATTGTAGGAGCGTAGATATCTGGATGCCAGTTATTGAATTCAGGAGACGATAGAAACATTTTATTACAAAACACACATGTACTATAATTAAAGTAAATCGTATTCCTCTCGGGCAGGAGTACTGATAATGATCGAACTTGCGCCCCACTTCGCGCAGACCAATTACACGGAGGGTAGTCGGGTCACACACTGCCGAAATGATACAGGGTAATTCTGGAGCAACGCCCGTCAAGGAGATGCGCTGGTACCCCGTGGCGAGGACAGACCTTCGCATTGCCTCACCCGATTTTTATGGTTTTTTTTCCGGAAAAAGGTACGAATCTTGGGCTGAATGTAGCGAATTGAAGTCGACCCTCCGCAGTCGAGGGTGAAATATCCATTACAGCGTATTAAGAGACCCTTTTCTTCATCGTATCGAAAGGGAAGTGGTGCCAATGGATTCCTAATGTTTTTCTGACGAAAATCATACCAAATGTCATGCAAATCGGACTACTTTGACACAAGCTATTTGTATTCCCTATGTAAAAGTTGTCCGATTTACACGACATTTGTAATGATTTTCAGCGGAAAACGCCAAGGAATCCATCGGCGACACTTCCATATCCATACGATAGGGAATAACGAATTGTTTTATTTCTTAAAAAGGTAGGTACAGGCTGATTCTGGTGCTGCGCCCGTCACCCCGTCGCGAGGACAACACCCCGCAGTGCCCATAGAATTTTATGGCTTTTTTCGGAAAAAGGTACGAATCCTGGGCCGAACGTAGCGAATTGAAGTCGACCCTCCGCAGTCGAGGGTGAATTATCCATTACAGCGTATTAAGAAACCCTTTTCTTCATCGTATTGAAAGGGAAGTGGTGCCAATGGATTCCTAATGTTTTTCTGACGAAAATCATACCAAATGTCATGCAAATCGGACTACTTTGACACAAGCTATTTGTATTCCCTATGTAAAAGTTGTCCGATTTACACGACATTTGTAATGACTTTCATCGGAAAACGCCAAGGAATCCATCGGCGACACTTCCATATCCATACGATAGGGAATAACGAATTGTTTTATTTCTTAAAAAGGTAGGTACAGGCTGATTCTGGTGCTGCGCCCGTCACCCCGTCGCGAGGACAACACCCCGCAGTGCCCATAGAATTTTATGGCTTTTTTCGGAAAAAGGTACGAATCCTGGGCCGGACGTAGCAAATTGAGGTCGAGCCCCCGCAGTCGAGGGTGAAAATGTGAAATATCCATTTCAGCGTATTAAGAAATTCTTTATTCTTAATCGCATCGATATGGAAGTGGCACCAATGGATTCCTTATGTTTTTCCGATGAAGATCATGCTAAATTTTATGTAAATCGGACTATTTTTAACCACGTCAAGTCAGCTTGAAATGATATAAATCGATATTCCATGGAATTTCCTTCATTATGGTCCGAATTACGTCGTTCTTAGTGTCAGCTTCATCGGCGAAACATAAGGAATCGATAGGTGTCGGTTTTGCAAAGATCTGATGAGAAATGCGCAAGTCGAAGATTTCTCACTTCTTATTAGGCACTCGAACGCCTTCGCGGGTGGAAAGCCATAAAATTCGGTCAGGCACTGCGAGGGGTTGTCCTCGCCACGGGGTACCAGGCCGCCGGATCTCCTTGACGGGCGCTGCTCCTTAATTACCCTGTATCTGGTTAGGAAATAAAATAATTCTTTATTCTTTATCGTATGGATATGGAAGTGTCGCGGATGGATTCCTTGGGGATTTCCGATGAAAATCATGCCAAATGTCGTGTAAATCGGACAACTTTTACATAGGGAATACAAATAGCTTGTGTCAAAGTAGTCCGATTTGCATGACATTTGGTATGATTTTCGTCAGAAAAACATTAGGAATCCATTGGCACCACTTCCCTTTCGATACGATGAAGAAAAGGGTCTCTTAATACGCTGTAATGGATATTTCACCCTCGACTGCGGAGGGTCGACTTCAATTCGCTACATTCGGCCCAAGATTCGTACCTTTTTCCGGAAAAAAAACCATAAAAATCGGGTGAGGCAATGCGAAGGTCTGTCCTCGCCACGGGGTACCAGCGCATCTCCTTGACGGGCGTTGCTCCAGAATTACCCTGTATCATTTGGGCAGTGTGTGACCCGACTACCCTCCGTGTAATTGGTCTGCGCGAAGTGGGGCGCAAGTTCGATCATTATCAGTACTCCTGCCCGAGAGGAATACGATTTACTTTAATTATAGTACATGTGTGTTTTGTAATAAAATGTTTCTATCGTCTCCTGAATTCAATAACTGGCATCCAGATATCTACGCTCCTACAATCCACCGTCAACACGGCTCGTGGAGAGACACAGGAAGAAAAGGGGTAGCCCGCTGTCGACGCGTGGTCCTCTCGAGTATAAACACGAGCTTCAATATCAGAACAAAAGCAAGCGTTAACGTATTCCGTGCGAGAGAAGGTGGGCATTGCTGTGAAGAGGGCCTCTTCAAGAGAGCAGCCGTTTGTGAGGAATGCAAATCCGAATGGTTCTGATACAATCTGCTCCCTATGATTGAAATTTAGTCTAGCAACTTTCACTCCTCCTAACCTAACCAATCGAACTTGCATCCCTCCCAAAAGAACCGGCCATCCGAGCGTAGAAGCAAGTGCGAAATAAAAGTAACGGTGCGCTTCTCGATACCGCAGATGTACCTACCTAAGTAGCATTTCTGACGGAAAAAAATTGTCCAGCCTTTGGGCCTGGCGTAGACCTTTGGCAGGTAGGTATCTATTTCAAAAGGCAGTGCCACAAGTGGAGCCAGTAAAACCGTCCGCGGTCCGTGCTATACCAGACAGTTTTCTTCCAGTGAAAATCAGTAAATTTGCAAGCGCAATATCTTAAAAACCAGTGAAAATAAAGTGTATAAATTAAAGCTTATTGAATTTGTCTTGGAACGCACTATCAACTCAGGTGTTCAAAAAAAATAGTTCCATTTGAAAAACCGAACTTGACCATCGTATCTTTTAAAATAATAATCGATAAAAAAATTCGTTCGCGCTAATTAATTGGCCCCCTCGAACCATGCAATTCCCTATTTTTTTTATATTTTTATCTCCAATAGTTTAGGAGAAAACCGGCTGTCCAGTCTTAGGTGGGACACCCTGTATAGGGATACGGTAACAGAAACTGGACGCAAGCCAAGTTTATAAATAAATGTATGTTAATCAAAACGTGTCGATCATTTCCAAAATCTGTCAGATTTACTTTTCAGTTAGGTTCTGCGTACGAACTCGTACATTATTGCTGTTGACTTATTCCGAGACAACGCATTCGACTTTCCAATTTCTCTCGGGTATTAGTATTGGTTTGGGTGGGACACCCTGTATATTGTATCGTCGACTGCGAAACAATCGACGGCGACGAGAAGATGGTTGTGTTAGTAACGTCTGTATAGGTAAATTTCAATGTATTTTGCGAAAGTTTTTTATTAATATCTCAGAAACTAACAAATACCCGCAGCTGAAATTTTATATTAGAGGTTCCCTCCCCCTCCCGCCCAACCCCTCAAAATTTCAGTTCATTCCGTTGGTTGGGTCCTACCGTAGTACAGCCGAATACTTTTTGACGTGCAACATGAAGCCACGCACGCAAATGGTTGCGCGAATCGTCGAGAGCATCAGAAAGAATATGTACAGTCTTCCAATTGTTGAGAAGCCTTTGAGCTCAGATTATCGGGAAAGACCTACCCACCCCACTGTTTTGCTTTTTCGCTGCGAGCGAGGACCTCCGGGCCCTAGTAGATCGGCCGTTGACAGCCGAGAGCAATAAAACCGACGAGCTAGATCAAATACCCACTACAGAAAAATAAAATGTTCATGTTTATGATAAGTGTTGATGAAAGTATTACCGATGGATTTTTTTAGGATTTTCCGATGAAAATGATGTCAAACATGGAGCAGTTCGGCCAATTTTGAGTGAACGTAGAGTGTGTCCTAATCATGTATTCATAAGAAATAATAGACTGAAATTGCTTCGTGTCTCGACTCATTTTCGTTGACATATACTAACCAACAATCCATGGATGGTAACACTCTCGTCAAGGTGTAATGAGAAATATGAACATTTTCGTATTCAGTACTGGATGACTCAAGTCGCCGTCGACCGAGGGTGTCCCGCTGGTGCGCTGTTTCACTCGCGCTCGGTTCATATCGGTCAGTCTCCTTGTCAAGCGGTTCGGGCGAGGGCCCTGATAGGGGTGAATTTATTTGAGAAACAAAAGTCGCGTCATTCATGATACCTACTCGCGAATAGATATTCATATGTACAAAAAGATGTTATGCAATTGCCCGATGACTTGAAGCAACATTTCAATTGGTAAATGCATGAAACTCTGGGATCAGGAATTCCGAACCAAGTGGGGCATATATAAGAACCGGCGAAATTCAACAATAGTTCGTCGTCTAAATTTTACAATTAAAGTATTTATTTGACGTAAATATAAAATTTGTCAGCAAAGTCTTCCTGGATTTGAGTTCTGTAGAAGGCTGATTTTCCTTCGCCATGGAAAGTCCCCTCTTGTCCTTTTCGCTGGCAATCATGCGACTCGCTAATATAAGTTTCGTGGGCTTCGGCGCTCGAAACCAGTATGGCCATACAATGTTGCGCACTAAGCAGTGACGAATCTGCAGTTCTGCATTTCTAATCAGATCTTTGCGAAAGTGACGTCAATCGATTCCTCATATTTTCTCGATCAAATTGGCCCCAAAAATGATATAATTCGGACCATAATTAAGGAAATTACGTGAAAAATTTGTTTGCAGAAGTGAAAACCCGTTTTGTTGAAAATAGTCCGATTTTAATTATTTTCTGTCAATTTAACCGGAAGAATGGCAGGAATCCAGTGGTATCACTTTCACATTGATACGATGAAATATAAACAAATTCTGTTTCTGTATAATCGATGACACATCGCCGTGCAACGGCGGGCTCGCGCTGCTCGGGCCACAAAGGTCCTCGTCTGTTATTCGAGGTTCTAAGGTCGTATTCAGATACAATATTGGCCGGTGAGTTTCGTGAGGAGTATTCTCCCCCCATACTGCTGCCCTGCCTCGGTACTCCTTTTCTCAACGTTTTCTGACTCGCTCTCGTTCATCTCGCTCTCGCCTTCGCAGAACAAGAGTGAGTCAGAAGTGGTGGGGACTGCGCCAAGCTCCTGACGTGTAGTCCAACCGAGTTCTGAGCGTAGAAATACATACATCAAAATAGGTGTGCGTTAGCTCTGAAAAAATTCAGAACTTTTATGGTCAGAACATTGATTCTTTCTCGATAGCTTTATCTCGTATTGGGGCTGTACTTCCGAAAGGAACCGGTGGCCGATCGAGATGAGGTTTTGGGGGAGGGGGAGGGAGGGGATGTGAACCCTAAATCTAAAATTGCAGCTTCGGGTACTTATTAGTTTCCGAAATATTAATAAAAAATTGTTAATTTTTTTTGGAATTTTTTTTTGGACGTTGGTGCAGGCTTCCCTATCCGGGAGCCCTTCCGTCCCCCTATTTTTATTTTTGAAATTTTGTAACTACGGTCTCGTTTTTGGCATCGCCGAACTTACATTGTTCGCTGTCGTGCTTTCCGCGCCCCACACACTGATCTAACCCCAACCAGTGGCCGATCGAGATGAAACTTGGTGGGTATTATGAGAGGTGTGGACAGGGTACACTTTACCGATTTTTTTAATCACTTTACCACGGCCCCCCCCCCCCCCCCTCTTAACAATATTTTGGTTGACTTATACCGACACAACACATTCCACTTTCCAACTTGTCCCGGGTATTAGTATTGGTTGGGGCTAGATTAGTGTGGGGGGAGGGGGGGGGGGGGCGCAAAGCGTGGTAGCGAACCGATGTGAGTTTGGCGATACTAAAAATAAGATTATGGTTACAAAATTTCAGAAGTAAATAATGGGGACCGGAGGGTTCCCGTGTAGGGGGGCATACACCAACGTCCAAAAAAAATTTCAAAAAAAAAATTAACAATTTTTTATTAATATTTCGGAAACTAATAAATACCCGAAGCTACAATTTTAGATTTAGGGTTCACACCCCCTCCCCACCCCTCCCCCAAACCTCATCTTGATCGGCCACCGGTTCCTTTCGGAAGTTTATCCCGTATTGGTCTACGCATAGCTTCGTAACACACTATTACGCTAAGAATAAATAACAGCCACTCGGCTACGTTCAAACAGAGTCGATCAGCATTCCCGTTACCCCACCATACCCTTCGGGGGCCCAGCAACTCTAACTGACAAATCCACGATCGTCAGATGGTGATGCCTGATTTCTCCTCGATTGCTGTTGGCGAAAACGAATCGACCGGCCAATATATCTTAATACGACCTTAGGATAAAGATATAATGAAAGATGAAAAATTATTCGGAGCCCAAGATACTGGAAGCTATATAGAATTTTAGATTTAGGGTACACACCCCTCCCCCAAACCTCGTGTCGATCGGCCACTGGGGCCATTCGGAAATATATTCTTTTATTTAAATAATGCCCATCTCTGCATAGGACCGTAAGGAATTACAAAAAAATCAGGGAGTCAACTGTTGACCGGTTTGGAGGATTTTCCTTGTTATATGTTTTATTGAATTCAATAGTCAGAAGAATAATAATAAGCGTAATAATTGCAAATAATTGCTGTAACTTTCACATTCTGAATATATGATATCAGTAAATCAATATTTCCAGTATTAGTAAAAAAGTTCCAATCTCTCTTTTTTATTTTAAATAATGTGGTCTATATATAATTATATAATTATATATAATTATAACATAAATTCGACAGCGATTTCAAGTGATGTATGTGTCACGGTGAAAGCTTTAGTAAATGTATTCATTCCCAGCAGTTCCTAGTCAATGTGTACCTAAAATGCATGTAACCTAACCTACAATCGTCCGAAAATGCATGCATTGACTGCATCACGCTTTTACTGTGGCTCGTGTATCCAGCGAACGCTTCAGTTTTGCTATGATTCCACGTTGGCAGTCCTCCCGAGCAGGCGCCATCTCGTGTCCACTAGCTCAACTAAATTTGTCACGTGACTTGCTCTGTATTATCGCCAATATGGCGGAACTCGTATTTGGGAATGCAATCACGGGGATACGTTTTTCGTCTTTATATGAACAGATTTTAGGCTGGGTGAGGTCTCATTTGAAAGAGGATGGTTCGAGGCAGCCCGCTCTGGTCATCGTGTGAGCCACAAAACTCTTTTAGTGACCTAAAAATACTTGGATTCTTGCGGGTGTATTTTGTCGACTTTTGCTCTACTTTGAACACTCATATTATTAGATATCAACACAATCTCGTCGAACCATGACCAGAGCGGGCTGCATCGAACCTTCCTCTTTCGATTGAGACCTCACCCAGCCGAAAATCTGCTCATATAAGGACGAAAAACGTATCCCCCCAAACCCATGTTTCGGGCACATTATGTGGGTATTACAGCGCGATGCATTACCCGTGTCTACCCCCTTAAATAATAGCGATACAGTCGACATATACAGAGTGTCGAAACATGTACTTGGCGTCGAGATTCTACCACGTCTCTGGATATCGTGTACAACAATTTTCTATATATCAACTAATTATCCTTACCGGTAAGATTCTGAATTAATAAATTTTCATTTCTGTTTAATCACAAATGGTGATATACTTTACCAGTTCAATGTAGGGGAAAGCGGGGTAATTCTGGCCAGCGGATAATTCCGGTCACTTCTATTTCTTTAAATAAAAACCGCGTAACTTGACTCTGTATGGTATTCCCACTTGTTAAAGATGCGGCAAGGTAATATTCATGGTTTCCATGACGATACCAATGTTTTGATTAAAAAAATCCGGGAGGGTTCATTTCGCACCGTAATCTTATAACAGTGGTAGATTGTTAAGCAAGGTAAGTTAGTACATGGAATAGATATGATTTATTAATATTAATCTCATTAAATAGAGGAATGTTTCTACTTTCGAACTCACACTTGGTTTTTGGTGATATGTAAATTCAATTCAGTGTATTACTTTAAATATCTGAACATGAGGTGTGGGGTAATACCGGCCAAAATTGGGGGGTAATTCCAGCCAGCTTTTAACATTGCTTTTTTTTGGCGTAGATGCCACGTACAATTAAGATATTTGTGACGAAAAAGTAGAGCACGATATTTGCTCCTTTTGCAAATAATTCGGAAAAGGTGATGAAATGTGGTTCTGGTGCACAGTATGTGGTCAATGGGCACAGCAGAATGTTCAGGATGGGATACCCCTGAAGAATACATTTGTGATATATGTACTAATTAATTTTAAAATAAAGAATAACACAATTTTTATTAATTTAACAGTTCTCCTATCTCTTTTATAAAAAAAATCATGGCCGGAATTACTATTTTTGTGTTATTGCTCCCAATTTTGTTACAACGAAAATTTATGCTTTCTCGGTCATACTAATACAAACTAGACACTTCAAACTATCAATCAATATAAATAAACTAACAAATGTGTAACTTGTTCAAATTTTATAGCATTTACTGCTTATGTGGCCGGAATTACCCCGCTTTCCCCTATTGGAATATATTGTCATACCGTACATAATAGATTTGTTATTTATGTTAACTATAATTTTGTGAGATTTTCTAATGTACTTTTAAATACGCTACATGTACAACATTGCAATACCGACTCACAATCACTTAGATAATATTTACCATGCTGTCTGAAAAATTGGGTGCTATTCCTTTTCCTTCCAATTAGAGGTAATAAAAAGACATTAGGGCACATGAATTTATATTTTTCTTTCTCAGATACTATCATTTTCAGTTTTAGTATTATCGTCTACTTATTAAGCAGCTGGTATGATGTTAGTGGAATAGAAAATATTAAAAATTTCATACAGGAGATATTTAAACTGACTTTGGGAACCCACTATATCAAATCACTTCATCACAATGAAAATTTATATTATACAGTATTTCATGTTATTTAATAAATTTTTACGGATATACTTCCGAAAGGGACCGGTGGCCGATCAAGATGAGGTTTGGGGGGCGGAATGGGGAGGGGGCGTGAACCCTAATTCTTAAATTGTAGCTTCGCGTATGTATGTATAGCTTTAATGAGTTCCCCTTAGGGTTACATGCGTCTCACTCCTTGCCTTTACATCCTTTCCTTAACTTAACTTACTTCTAAACCTTACTCTACCCCTCCGTTCGCTCTTTCTCCACTCTCCCTCTCCGCTCGCTCGCCTCCGCCGTCTCCCTCTCTCTTATCCTATTCTTATTCTATTCTTATCCTACTCGCTTTCGCTTCTTAATTCTACCCTTCCGCCTCTGTTTCCGCTCGCACCCTCCGCCTTTGACTTCCATTTCCATTATTTCACTCCATTCCTTCTTTCGTTCTTTCCTTCCTTCCTACCTCCCTCCTTTATGCCCCCTCTTCCCCCTTTTCTTCCCCTCTCTCTTTCCTCTCTCCCTCTAGCCTCTTCATCCATTCCTCCCCCTTCGTCCAAAATTTCCCTTATCTTTTTCCCGACCCCCTTTTCCTCTCCCTCTTCTCCGGAGCATCGTGCCAAGACGTGTTCCCACGTCTCTTCTTCCCCTCCACATACCCCGCATCTCCTCCCCTCCTCTTCCTCCCAATACCTCCCCCCCCTTCATTTCGTTCCCCAGCCTGAAAGTAGGTATACTAAGGGCGTTCTGGACCAAATATGGGCGAGGGGGTGAAGCGGGGCGAGGGGAACCGCACCGTGGGCGAGGGGGGAAGCGGGGGTGGGGGAACCGTACCGTGGGCGAGGGGGTGAAGCGGGGGTGCGGGAACCGCACCAGGGCGAGGGGGCTGCGGGTGGGGGGATCGCGACCCGTGGAGGTGGGAACCGCGACCCTGGATCAGTGGAGGGGGAATGGGCCTTGAGAGCAGGTGGTGGGGGTACCTCGATGACACGTCACGCGTCGTAGGAAGCGATCCGCAACCCTCTTATCGCCCCAAGGTCAGATCGCGCCCCGATATCTGCGACGTTTGAATCGGGTGTATGAGAGAGAGGTACGATATTTTTTGTATGTCTCTCTCTCTCTCTCTCTCTCTCTCTCTCTCTCGCGCTCTCTAGGAACATAGTCAAAACGTACGAATATGGAAGATCAATTTCCGAGAATAACGAGGTACGACGCGTAGAAGATGCAAGTCGAAACCTGCATTTTCGTATCGCGTAATCCGATAATAATGCGCAGAGAGGTACGATATTTTCGTATGTCTCTCTCTCTCTCGCTCGCTCGCTAGGACCATAGACAAAACATACGGATATCGAAGGTCAATTTCCGAGGATAATGCGCAGCATCGGTGCGCGCTATCTCGAGATCGCGAAAATTCGAAGCGGACAGCGAAGACGTTTGAACAAGGAGCGTGAGAGGGGTACGATATTTTTGTACATCTCTCTCTCTTCCTCGTTGTCGGAGGTCAGGAAAAACATACGGCGGTACGACGCGTAGAAGACGCAAGTTGAAACCAACATTTTGTTATCGCGCGCCCAAAACATATTACTGTAACGATAGAAGGTCCACTTCCGAGGATAATGCGCTGCATCTCTCTCTCGCTCTAGGACCATAGGCGAAACATACGACGACACGACGCGGAGAAAATGCAAGTCGAAACCTGATGCGATAATCGCGCTCCCAAAACATAGAACCGTAACGATGGAAGGTCCACTTACGAGAATAATACGCAGCACCGGTGCGCGAAAATTCAAAGCGGACCGACGCGTTTCTGTTCGCGATAAGGATCGAAGGTGAACCTTCGAGAAGAATACGCATATGCTTCAGCGATCACGTATGTAGCAGCAGAATATGACTAAGAATAAAGCGGTGTAATCGAATATTGTTATCGCGGGGTCCATTAGGCTAGAGATGATTAGCAAGAATTCGGTGCGAGAGATGTGATACTATTCGAAATGCATCATAAGAGGTATAGATATTTCGAGATCATATCATACCAAGTGTAAGAAATGAAGATCGAAAGAACACTACATAATTTTTGGGAGAAATGATATTCTGTGCGGACAGGAAAGGATCGTGCATGGTACCAGACAATACAGGTTTTCGTATGACAAAAGTATTTATTGATAAAGCAAATAGACATGTATACATTATTGGGATACGTTGTGAGCATCGCGTATAATCGAACCCAAGCATACCGCTAATAATTCACAATCTAACAAAGAATGCGGTTCGAAGTATTCGCTTTTGGAAATAAGTTTTTCATAGTCCGCGGTCGGTGTCGCAGCGGCGTGTATAATGGCTACAAAGGAAGCGTTCTTGCTGCTGACGGAGGTTAGAATTTCCGACAACCACGAGAACGTATGATCGATGCAGCGATCGTATTTGAACATTTGACGTATCGTAGCCTCAGTCATGTAGGGTAAATCCGGGAGACGCGGTCGACCTAATATAAAATGTCTATTAAAAATAATATAGATATTACTTATTTTATCAGAACAAACCTATAAGTTCAGAATTTTATGCTGATTCAGAAAAACTGGTCGATATTTGCTTTAAGACAATATTTACTGTAAATCGGGTTGAAAACTGAAGTCATGACATCTGACCACCTCTCCCGAGGTGCCGGGAGAAATGGTTTTCGTCGCGGGCAGAGACCATTTACATAATTATTCATGGAAAATTAACAAAGGATAATGCAAAATTATTTATCACTGAATATGACTACAGATTCATTGATATTTAATTTGTTTACGCTAAACAAGTAAAGAACACATCAAAGTGAAAGTGAACTATCTACTGGCGATTAGCAAGGCAAATGAATACAAAAGCGAATAAATAAACTAAATAAACAAAAATAATAATAATATAATAATTAAAAATAAAAAATTAACAAAAATAATAAAAAAATCATAACTCGACCATCTCACCTTTCTGGAGCGAGAGATGGTCTTCTCGTTAGCTTTTAGAGGAAGAGTTAATATAGCCAAATACTTTGGCTGCATTGTCTCTCAATATCTCTACTATCTTATTATCCCAAACACTAAACGAAAATAAACTTAAAAGTATATTTTAAAAGACGATTCTGTACACCGTTGTTTGACAAAAGAGGTTAAATGCAACCTCAATTTACCTTTTATAGCCTATAAATCCAGAAAAACACAGAAGGAAGCGAAATGGCGCTATCCATTGAACTGTTTGGCTTCTAGAGAAGTAATTGGTCTGCACTTTAACGCATTTTTACGGATAGAGTCTGAAATATAGCGACTCGACCAATTCTCCGGCCCGACCGCGTGGGCCGGATTTACCCTATATGATGCAACTACCATCCGATATTTTAACAATTCGGTAATTGTTGATTCGCGTGAAGTCGACGCGTAACTGATCGGCGATGATAGGTTCCTGATGCGACGGAGTTGTATCGTTACGGAAACGTTGAAGTATCTCCGGCTCTTGCTGCAGCAGAAGTTTCCACGTAGACATCGGGAAACGCAGTTCGTTGGATTTGTTGTCGACTATGGCGATTTCAACGCAGCACGAATCCCGATGTATGCGAATTCCAATTGCGATGCGTTTATAGGTAGTCAAGGTCAATGGATAATCACGTCCCATGATGCGAACGATGGCTTTCTTGGGCTATGTTGCAGATTTATCGCTGTAAGAATCACACGCACAGAGTTAATGCATCGAACGGTTTCGTGTAAATCGAAAAGTATGCAAAAAGTGTACTACATACCTTATATTCGAACGGTGCATTGTAGTAGGAAAATCCTGATTGTTACAGCGGTTGAGGTGATTCTCGTCCATGTAGGAAGCAGCGTTGCAATGTCGGTTGAACATTTTAAATACGCAGTACAGCTGATTTTGCTGAACGGTTTAAGCGCGAACGTACACGATGTAATGTGGTCCGCAAGACCGATCGGTTCCACTTTTTTAGTGGTTTGCACTCACACATATGCAAAGTATAGTTTGTTTGTGAGTGTGGTTGTGGTGGGGAATAGTGAAGTTGTACGCAGTATGAAAAAGGAAAAGGAAACGGAAAAGGTGAAAAAAAAACATGATGACAGGGGAAAAACAATGCAGGAAGAAGTGTACAGTGAGAATTGTATCATGAGAAGAATATAAATGTAAGAAGCAATTGTCGATGTATGAAGTAATCACGTAAAAAGAAAAAATGTATATCGTGGGAACCTATCGATAGTAACATGGTATGTATATATATATATGTGTATATATATATATGTGTGTGTGTGTGTTGACTCGAGGGTGTGAAAGCATACGTGAGCACAGCTCTGTATCAACGAAGAAGAAGAAGAAGAAGAAGAAGAAAGAACAGTACCTGTATAGTGAACAAAGATCGAGATATCCGAATGGTCACTGATGATTGAGATGCAAGTATATCCCTACTCGTGAACCACCCCTACCATACGCCATGCTTATCACAGTCTTTATTAAAAGAAAAGAAGATTACTGTATACGCTCCGTAGAATAATAATATCACAGCATCTATGATGTACGACGAGGACAAAACCATACAGCACGCGGTCCGTAGAATCTGGAAACAATAACAGAAAGAAACGGTTAAGCAGATCGTAGGATTGTTTTCACGTATATAATATAGGAAATCATCACTCACCTTAAATTTCAGATCGCATATACTTCCAAATTTTCTGCACGTTGGCCAGCGCACACATTGTACATCCGCTGCCCTTGTGGAAAGCACATCTTACGGTGTTCGTTGCAGGCATTGCTTTCAGCTTAGGAACGATCGTGTCAAATAATAATAATAACGATAATAATAATTTAATTTATTGCCCACTTTCGTGTTAAAATTTAACGATCATATAGGGGAGAGTCATACAGTACCGACCGTTTTCAGTTTTTGTACTGTAACTTGGGCTACTGTTGGTAAAAATCAAGTTTCAAAAAAGTAATTTGTACTGCAATTAGTGCTTAATAAGAGGAGACGAATAGTTTCTCACAAATTTTATCGTAAAGATTAATAATTCGCAGGAATAAAAAAGTTGTAATTCGCAGCCAACGCAAAATTGTCATCCAGTACCGGCCACTCTAAGTTTTTTGTACTATAACTTGGGCTGTTGTTGGTAAAAATCAAATTTCAAAAAAGTAATTTGCAGTACAAATTGTGCTTAATAAAAGAGGATAAATTGTTTTTATTGAATTTTATCATAAAGATTAATAATTCGCTGAATTAAAAAAGTTGTAATTCGCAGCGAACAAAAATAACTTTTGTCGTCCGAAACACTAGCGTAAACGATAAATGCTTAGAACTCTGGTAATACTGAAAGAAAAAGAATGTCGCCGGAATATGTTGCTACGGACTCCAGTATTTATTTATTTCTCCATCGATAGTACAGTTAACTAATATTAAAAGCGAGATCTAGCTTTGGCCGGTACTGTATGCTGCCCGGTACTGTATGACTCTCCCCTGCGCTTTCCATTTCATTCCCGTGATTGTGTCAGTGTAAGAAGAAAATAAAATAATGAAATAAAAGAAAATACCAAATACAATTAAATAAGAAAATAAAATAAAATACAGCACAATATAAAAAAAAAACATTATAAATATGAAATAAAATAAAATAAAATAATAAAATAAAAGAAAATACAATTAAAAAAAAAATAAAATAAAAGAAAATACAATTTAAAAAAATAACAAAATAAAATACAATACAATACAATATAAAAAACAATATAAATATAAAAGAAAATAAAAGAAAATAATAAAAGAAAAGAAAAGAAAAGAAAATAATAAAGAAAATACAATTAAATAATAAATATAATATAAAAAAAGAAAAAATATAAGAATAGAATATAAATAGAATATAAAAATAAGAAATAAAAAAATAAAAATATAAAAATTCAATATAAAAATACATTATAAAAAGAAAAATATAATAATAATGATAATTTAATTTATTGCCCACTTTTGTGTTTCAATTTAACGATCATATACTCTTTCCATTTCATTCCTGTGATTGTGTCACTGTAAGTCCTACCCTTCTAATGTATCATGCTGTGTCTTATCAATTTTTTTTCTATTTTACAAGTGTTTCCTAATCTATTTTATGTTGTATAATCTTCTTTTATCACTTTCCGGTTCTTCCCATCTTTTCCTTCTCCCTATTATCTCCTGTAGAATAGCCAAGTTTGTCCCTTCTCCTCTAATTACCTCTTTCCAATTGCTGCCACTTTCTCCACTTACTTCACATGCTTCAATCATGTGTTTCACTGTTTCTTCCTCTTTCTTACAAAGCCTATATCCTTTCTTCTTTCGATAGCCAATATTTACATGCCCTCGTTTCACTACCCTGTATGAATCTTCCTATCCTTTCTAATTCTCCTCTCCTTTTTTCTTTTTCCCCCATAAGTATTTCGGCTTATCTCCTGGTTTCCTTGCCACCTCTCTTAATTCTCTTAGGAACTTTGACTCTTTTATTTTCATAGGGCCTAAACTTAGAAATTTCGCGCTCCGAATTTTTTCCATGTTCGGGTCAACATATTTGTGCGAATGTTCGTTCTCAAAAATGCGTGCCATTAAGACAGAACAGCGTACACGGCTAAGCGATTCCTCGCTTTCAACTTTAATACGTACAACGTCGACCAGCCTCCCCGTTGATATTTTAGATATGCCCAGCACGTCTAAACGTGCGCGAAAATTAAGTTTTCCCAAACGTATTTAAAATTTTGATAATAAAACGCGTTTTTCCTATCCATTTTTATCGCGTGACACAGTGGAATAGGCCTACAGGGGATACCACTGACAAAAAAAAACGCATCGATAATAGTACCCCATGGGTGATGCGGAAATCTATTGATACGGGTGTCGCCCCAATGCGCCACGCGCGGTTCATATGGTACGGGTCTGAGGCGCTCGCAGCTCCTAGGCCCGCCGCGGGGACCAAGCCGCGCGGCGGGAGAAAGGAGGCGTTGCCTCCGAAAAACGGCTGCTGCGTTCACTTTAGTTCCATGCTTGATATACATGACTGTGGTTACGATACGTCAAATGTTCAAATACGATCGCTGCATCGATCATACGTTCTCGTGGTTGCCGGAAATTCTAACCTCCGTCAGCAGCAAGTACGCTTCCTTTGTAGCCATTATACGCGCCGCTGCGACACCGACCGCGGACTATGAAAAACTTATTTCCGAAAGCGAATACTTCGAACCGCATTCTTTGGTAGATTGTGAATTATTAGCGGTATGCTTGGGTTCGATTATACGCGATGCTCACAACGTATCCCAATAATGTATACATGTCTATTTGTTTTATCAATAAATACTTTTGTCATACGAAAACCTGTATTGTCTGGTACCATGCACGATCCTTTCCTGTCCGCACAGAATATCATTTCTCCCAAAAATTATGTAGTGTTCTTTCGATCTTCATTTCTTACACTTGGTATGATATGATCTCGAAATATCTATACCTCTTATGATGCATTTCGAATAGTATCACATCTCTCGCACCGAATTCTTGCTAATCGTCTCTAGCCTAATGGACCCCGCGATAACAGTATTCGATTACACCGCTTTATTCCTAGTCATATTCTGCTGCTACATACGTGATCGCTGAAGCATATGCGTATTCTTCTCGAAGGTTTACCTTCGATCCTTATCGCGAACAGAAACGCGTCGGTCCGCTTTGAATTTTCGCGCACCGGTGCTGCGTATTATTCTCGTAAGTGGACCTTCCATCGTTACGGTTCTATGTTTCGGGAGCGCGATTATCGCATCAGGTTTCGACTTGCATTTTCTCCGCGTCGTGTCGTCGTATGTTTCGCCTATGGTCCTAGAGCGAGAGAGAGATGCAGCGCATTATCCTCGGAAGTGGACCTTCTATCGTTACAGCAATATGTTTTGGGCGCGCGATAACAAAATGTTGGTTTCAACTTGCGTCTTCTACGCGTCGTACCGCCGTATGTTTTTCCTGACCTCCGACAACGAGGAAGAGAGAGAGATGTACAAAAATATCGTACCCCTCTCACGCTCCTTGTTCAAACGTCTTCGCTGTCCGCTTCGAATTTTCGCGATCTCGAGATAGCGCGCACCGATGCTGCGCATTATCCTCGGAAATTGACCTTCGATATCCGTATGTTTTGTCTATGGTCCTAGCGAGCGAGCGAGAGAGAGAGAGACATACGAAAATATCGTACCTCTCTGCGCATTATTATCGGATTACGCGATACGAAAATGCAGGTTTCGACTTGCATCTTCTACGCGTCGTACCTCGTTATTCTCGGAAATTGATCTTCCATATTCGTACGTTTTGACTATGTTCCTAGAGAGCGCGCGCGCGCGAGAGAGAGAGAGAGAGAGAGAGAGACATACAAAAAATATCGTACCTCTCTCTCATACACCCGATTCAAACGTCGCAGATATCGGGGCGCGATCTGACCTTGGGGCGATAAGAGGGTTGCGGATCGCTTCCTACGATGCGTGACGTGTCATCGAGGAACCCCCACCATCTGCTCTCAAGGCCCATTCCCTCTCCACTGATCCAGGGTCGCGGTTCCCACCTCCACGGGTCGCGATCCCCCCACCCGCAGCCCCCTCGCCCTGGTGCGGTTCCCCCACCCCCGCTTCACCCCTCGCCCACGGTACGGTTCCCCCACCCCCGCTTCACCCCCTCGCCGACGGTGCGGTTCCCCTCGCCCCGCTTCACCCCCTCGCCCACATTTGGTCCAGAACGCCCTTAGTATACCTACTCCTGAACTATTCTCCCGTACCTAGCTTCTCCCCAGCCTGCCTTCAGGTATTTCGGCATTTCCCCTACCACTATCTCCCTGTACCATTTATTGTATTGTGATTTCACAATTTTTTCTCTTCTCTCCTCTTCCTGCCTCCTGCCGCCTACCTCCTCCCACCCCTCCAACCCCTCTCACCCCTTGTCCCTTCCCTCACCCCTCTCTCCCTCCTGAACTCCATCCTCCCTCTCTCCCATGCAGACAGTTCCGCCCCTGCTTCCTTTTCTCTTTCCCTTACCTCTTCTAGGCACCACCTGGCCAGCTCTCCTCCCTCTCCCCTACCCAATTTCTCCTCGTATCTCCACGCCCTTCCTGCCGCCCACGTCCTCAACTTTTTCCTCCTCGTCTGCTCCCTCATCATGTATCCCGGCGTCCTCCAATCCACCCCAAGCGACCACCTTATAAACCTCTCCTGCATCCTCTCCATCTCTTCCCTTTCTTTCCATCCCCAAATCTCTGCCCCGTATCCCGCCACCGTCCACACCAGTGCGTCGTATAACCACATCCTCTTTCCCCAGTCCTTCTCGAATTTCCTTTTCCCAATTCCCCAGACCTGACGCATTACTACCCCCGCTTTTTTCACCCTGTCCCTGATCTGTGCTTCCTGTCCCCCGTTCCTCTTAAACACCCGGTATCTAAACTCCTTCACTTCCTCTATCCTCTTTCCTTTCCATCTCCATTCCACCTTTTTTTCTCTTCCTCCCCCCTTCCTGAACCATACCATCTTCGTCTTTTCCACATTCACCTCCAGCCTCTTTCTGTCCAGGTACCTTTCAGCCGCCTAATCAAACTTCCCATCTCTTCCTCGTTTTTCGCCAGTAGCACCAGGTCGACTGCATATGCTAACAAAGATATTCTTCTCCCTCCTACCTCTATCTCTCCCCATTTTCCTTTCCTAATCTCCTCCTCCACGTCTGCTATTAGCAGGTTCAAGAGTATCGGGCTCAAAGGGCACCCTTGTCTCAAGCCCTTCGCCGTCCAAAAGCCCTCCCCTAACTCCTCTCTTGTAGCTTCGGGTATTTATTAGTTTCCGAAATATTAATAAAAAATTCTTAATTTTTTTTGGAAAATTATTTTGGACGTTGGCGCAGCTCTCCCTACCCGGGAGCCCTTCCGTCCCCCAATTTTCCACTTTTGAAATTTTGTAACCACAGTCTCATTTTTAGCATCGCCAAACTCACATCCGTTCGCTACCATGCTTTACGCGTCCGCAAGCGGATGCGCGCCCCCCGCGATAATCTAACCCCAACCAATACTAATACCCGGAACAAGTTGGAAAGTGGAATGCGTTACGTCGAAATAAATCAACAGAAGTTTTTCGCGAATATGTTGAAAACGAAGGTCGAGCGGCGGTAACATGTATAGGAAAAAGTTGTTCAGAATCGTGTCGCCGACAACATATCTAAAAATCATTGAAATCCGTGAGAATAGAAAACTTCTAAATAATTACCATTTCTTTAAACATAAATTGCGATAACTTCAGTAAATATTAACAGATCGTTATGAGACTTAAAACATAACATCAGGAAACTCTAGCGAAGCCCTAAAGTGTATGCACAAAACTCTTATGTTAAAAAATGTAATAATATTTCATTAAAAAGTAATACTGGACATAATCCACATTTTTCAACGTTCGCCGTTAAAAAGTATCGAGGGAATTTTGAGGTACATACTACTTGCAGCGACAAAGTTTTTCCTTAATATACAAAGAAGATTTTCACCAATTTTCACACAGATTAATTGAGACGAAGTCACCTCGAGAGCCGTGCGAACGCTAGGCTTCAACACAATGGGCCTAGTTCGAGCCGTGGCCGCTAGGCGGCCGCCGCCGCAAGACGGCTCTCGCAAGCGAAGATTAACGGCCTCACAATATAAAGGCCGCGGCGAGCGGAATAAGGAGCTCTTGTGCATGTCGCTATACGGCTTCAAGCAAAACAACAAGACGGTCGCTTTTTGATATCCCCGAGGTGTGTCAGTGTCGGCCATCGCCACGACTGTGCCATTACCAGCCTCTTCCGAAATCAGCCGAGATTCGTCTTGCGCTCCGCCTACGTCAGAGAGGTGACTCCGCGCCCATTAGGCCGGAGACCTATTGCACTCTGAACCTCCGTTATACGACTCCCATACGGACGCGCCTATACGGCCGTCCAGGGTAGAACGTTCCACAAAAACTCCGAATCCCGAACTCCTGCCGCCTCGCCGCAAAAGTCGCCGCCGTCGCGAACCGACGCGCCCGTCGAACGAAATCGTACTCGTGACCCCGCCGTGTCGGAAAGAATATCAAACATACTTTGTACATAGCTCGTCAATAAACACTGTTACTTGTTAACACGCCTACTACTCATTCGCCGAACCTGGACACACCGACTGAGTCGGCACCATCATCCCTTCTCCTTCCCACCGGTAATCGTCTCGCCACCGGAGACTATTACATAATTAATAATTGTAGAAAATATGGCGATATGTATAAATTCCGCGCGGCACCAACAGTCAACGCTAGTGCTAAAACGGCTAAATAGCGCATTATACGCGACTACTGACTGTTGGTAGCGCGCGAGAATTTATACAGCCCTCAGGCACCTAAAGCTGTATTTCGGTGCATGCGTACCAGGCCAAATTTCAGCCAATTTTTTAACTAAGCGAGTTATGACAAATTTTATTCTATATTTTTTACTTATTTTTTCACGTAGAATCATCACTGCTCCCCATTGTAGAACCGGCTACGCCACATCCTGCATTTACGAATATTGGCCAACTTGTAAAAGGAAAACTGAATGTTTAAATTAAAGTGTTAGCCAAGGAAGAGTTGAGTGAGGGAAGATACTTCCCTTCAGTAAGACGACTGAGCGAATTATGTCGACTTTGGTATCATTTTCATCACGAAAACACAAGGAATCGATCGGTATCATTTTAATGCAGATCCCATGTGAAATGCGGAACCTGGCTTTTTTCCCTTCTTAATGGCTTGAGGGGAGAAAAAGTAGGACAGAACAAGAAAAAATGAGAGAAAAGGGGTTAGGTTCTGGTGTCCCCGACTTCCTAGTGGACTCATCAGTGATGACTTAGTGATGTCGTCACTAAGGCTTACCTAGTTCCTAAGACAGATCCAGTATTACGAGGGGAGGATGCGAATGGGACGAGCGAGTTTTTAACGAAACCGGACAGAAAATGTTGGGACCGATGTGTATAAACAAATTCCAGAATATTAGCTGTGCATGGCCGGCCATTTTGATAAAAAATGGCTTTAAACATTAAAAATATGAACTCGTGGGATCGATTTTATTCTTTATTAAATGCTAGAACTTGAAGAAAGGAATACAAAAGTCTTATGTGTTATTGCCAAAGTATCAATAATTTAACCAGAAAATGCATTTTTTGTCGTAGTATAGCCCGTTAATTTGGCTTGTGGTGAAGAACATTTCAACAGCCGCATTAGCCCAGATGCAATCATCCTATCACTCGTAGCTAACCGCCGAACAGGTAACACGTACGACGCAGTGGTGTGAAACCTACCCCGCTCGACCAAGCAAAGTGCAGTAACCGCGTTAAGGGGGTAGACACGGGTAATGCAGCGCTCTGTATACCGACATAATCTGGCCCGAAACATGGGTTTGCGCGCTGACGTTGTTTGTCCATATATGATCGAATTTTGGGCTGGACGAGGTCTCATTCGAAAGAGGAAGGTTCAGTGCAGCGCGCTCTGGTCATGGTTCGACAAGATTGTGTTGATATCTAATAATACGAGTGTTCAAAGTAGAGCAAAAGTCGACAAAATACACCCGCAAGAATCCAAGTATTTTTAGGTCACTAAAAGAGTTTTGTGACTCAAACGATGAGCAGAGCGCGCTGCACTGAACTTTCCTCTTTCGAATGAGACTTCATCCAGCCCAAAATCTGGTCATATAAGGACAAACAACGTCAGCCCGTGATTGCGTTCCCAAATACGAATTCTGCCATATTGGCGATAATACAGAGCAAGTCACGTGACAAATTTAGTTGAGCTAGTGGATACGAGATGGCGCCTACTCGGGAGGTCTGCCAACGTGGAATCATAGCAAAACTGAAGCGTTATCTGGATACATGTGCCACAGCAAAAGCGTGATACAGTCAATGTATGTATTTTTGGACGATTGTAGGTTAGATTATATGCATTTTAGGCATACATTGACTAGAAACTGCTGGAAACTGTGTACATTTACTAAATTCACGCTTTTACTGTAACACATACATCACCGCTGCTGAATATATGTTATAATTATACGGCCACATTATTTCAAATAAAAAAAGAGATTGGAATTTTTTAATAACACTGGAAGTAGTGATTTACTGATATCATATTTTCAGAATGTGGAAGTTACAGCAATTATTTGCAATTATTGCTTTTATTATTATTCTTCCGACTATTGTATATAACATATAACAATGAAAAGTCTCCAAATCGGTCAACAGTTGACTCCTTGATTTTTTTCGTAATTCTTTACGCTTCTATGCAGAGATAGGCATTATTTAATTAAAAGAATATACTTCCGAATGGCCCCAGAATTCTATTTAGCTTCGGGTATTTATTAGTTTCCATTGTTTATTCGATGGCCTTTCATCTTTGGCTTCGAATAATTTTTCATCTTTCATTATATCTTTATCCTAAGGTCGTATTCAAACATATTGGCCGGTCGATTCGTGTTCGCGAACAGCGATCGAGGAGAAATCAGCCATCACCATCTGACGATCGTGGATTTGTCAGTTGGAGTTCCCTAGCCACCGAAGGGTATGGTGGGGTAACGGGAATGCTGCTCGGCCCCGTCTGAACGTAGCCGTGTGGCTGTTATTTATTCTTATTGTCAGCGTAGTACATATGTAGTTGTGTGCGTCACGAAGTTATGCGTAGACCAATACGAGATGAAGCTATCGAGAAAGAATCAATGTTCTGACCAATAAAGCTCCTGAATTTTTACGGAGCTAAGGCCTAAGGCACACCTATTCTGATGCGTGTATTTCTACGCTGCAGCTCGGTTTGGCCTATACATGACAGAAGCTTGGCGCTATCCCCACCACTTCTGGCTCACTCGTGTTCTGCGATGACGAGAGAATACGCGTTACGAATAGGAGTGTGCGTATCGTCCCGCGGCTCGGATTCTCGGCCCTCGGGACGGGTCGGAAAATTTCGGGCGGGATCGGGCGGGGTCCCGATACTTTCTTATTGCTCGAGATCCCGACGGTTTCGGGATCCCGAGACTCGATTCGGGCTACAAGCATGACCGCCATGAGCGGGCAATTTGATTTCAGGTCGGCTTGGCAAAACTCGGACGCGATCGGCTCGAAAGCCAGCTATTACAAGGGGACCGAGACGGAAAGAATTATGTATATCATTTATATCGATACCAGAGTGATAAGTTTTTACCTTTCTGTCTCCTGTTGAATCATAATTTGTATCTTATTATTTATTTACATATATATGTATTTTCATTGCTACCAAATAGTCTGTGAATACTGAATACGTCCATATACGTACTTGAATAAATACCATGTTCAGAACTTGGGAAGAAGACTATTTTTATATCGACAATATTTTAAAATCTGAATAAAATATACTTCACACTTAGTACTTTATGTAAAGGGAATATATAGGGTATTATCTTTTTCCGGATAGGTTCAGATTTAAAATAGAAAACGTACGAACTATAAGCATACAAAAAGGAATATTTCCTGGATGTTTCATAATAACAACAATATACAGGATGCGTTATATTTTATTATTTCAAATTAACGTGTAAGAAACATAATTTTTCTATGTTCTCAGGTAATAATTTTAATCTATTACTGGTAACGATATCGTCCGATCGCGTCCGAGTTTTGCCGAGCCGACCCGAAATCAAATTTTCCGCTCATGGCGGCTATGCTTGTAGCCCGAATCGAGTCTCGGGGTCCCGAAACTGTCGGGATCTCGAGCAATACGAAAGTATCGGGACCCCGCCCGATCCCGCCCGAAAGTTGCCGGCCCGTCCCGAGCCCGAAAAATCGGGTAACCGCACACCCCTAGTTACGAAACTCACCGGCCAATAAATCTGAATACGACCTTAGAACCTCGAATAACCGACGAGAACCTTTGTGTCCCGAGGCGCGCGAGATCGCCGTGCTCGGCGATGTGTCATCGATTATAAAGAAACAGACTTTGCTTATTTTTCATCGTATCAGTATGAAAGTGCCACAAATGGATTGCTGGCATTCTCCCGATTAAATTGACCGAAAATAATTTAAATTGGACTATTTTTAAGGAAACGGGCTTTCAATTCTGCAAACAATTTTTCACGCAATTTCCTTAATTTTGGTCCGAATTATATCATTTTTGGGGCCAATTTGATCGAGAAAACATGAGGAATCGACTGACGTCTCTTTCGCAAAGATCTGATTAGAAATGCAGAACTGCAGATTTGTCAGTGCTTAGCGCGCAACATTGTATGGCCCCGCTGGTTTCGAGCGTCGATTTCTTGCCAGCGTGCAGGACAAGAGGGGACTTTTCATGGCGAAGGAAAGTCAGCCTTATATAGAACTCAAATCGAGAAAGACTTTGCTGACAAGCTTTATATTCCTGTCAAACAAATACTTTAATTGTAAAATTTAGACGACAAACTATTGTTGAATTTCGCCAGTTCTTTCATATGCATCACTTGGTTGGGAATTCCTGATCCCACCTTTTCAAGCATTTACCTATTGAAATGTTGCTTCAAGACATCGGGAAATTGAATTGCTTTTTCTTGTACATACATATATCTGTTCGCGAGTAGGTGTCACGAATGACGCGACTTTGGTTTCCCAAATAAATTCACATTTATCAGGGCCTTCGTCTGAACCGCTTGACAAGGAGATTGGACGACGTAAATCGAGTGCGAGTGAAATAGCGCACCAGCGAGAGAGCCTCGGTCGACGGCGACTTGAGTCATCCAGTACTGAATATGAAAATGTTCATATTTCTCATTACACCTTGATAAGAGTGTTACCACCGATGGATTGGTGAGTTTATGTCCACGAACATGAGTCGAGACGCAAAGCAATTCGGTCTATTTTTTTTTTATGAATACATGATTAGGACACACACTACGTTCACTAAAAATGGACCGAATTCCTCCATATCTGACATCATTTTCATCGGGAAACCCTAAAAACTCCATTGGTAATACTTTCCTCAACACTTATCAAACATGAACATTTTATCTGGCCTGTCAGCGGGTGGTCTACTGGGGCCCGAAGGTCCTCGCTCGCAGCGAGAAAGTAAAACGGTGGGATGGTTAGGTCTTTCCCGATAATCCGAGCCCAACCATTTGCGTGCGCAGCTTCATGTTGCACGTCAAAAAATTCTTTTAATTACAATTAGTAATTCCGTTTGTAAGTGCAATTAAATTAGGCGTCATTAAAATCATGCACAGTTCATTAATCTTAACTAATTGACCTATTCATTTATTTTTTAATTCATTAATGTAGTGCTCTGGTGAAGAACATCGTAATACGTAGCTAATATTCTAGGCCCTAGAATCTACGATATTGTCAATGTGCAATTGAAACGCACGCCACTTCACACTATCGTTTCTTAGCATTCAATCGCGATGCTCGCCAACAATCATGTGTCTCGCTGAATTTCGTGGGCTTCGACGCTCGAAATCAGCGGGACTTCTAATCAGATCTTTGCAAAAGTGACGTCAAGCGATTCCGTATAATTTTATATATAATGTTTGTTCATAACTGCTTTCTGCATAGGACGTGTAATAAGTGTATTTCATGTTCTGTTTCGGTGCTTTGCTAGTAAAAAAATGTCTAACCTAACAAACTTCATTTTCTGGGGACATCCCCTCATCTATTTTCCCTTTTCACTTATAATTCCTTACTGCTAACGTAGAATATTGTAGCATAAGCACATTTCAAGTAATTAAAATGTACAATGAATTTTCTACGTTTGTAGTGCTAGCCGACTTTCCGTTTAAATTTTTATAAGTTTAGCGCAACAGCTGAGAATTTCTTTCCTTATTCAGAATAGAATACGGAAATAGCAAACAGCTCCCTCTCGCGTTTACCGGGCAATCGTCGATCTATCGGTATTACCATTTCTGTGCAGAAAAAACCTGCTGTAATACCGACCTGCCGAATCGGCCAGGTCACGTGACGTGTCTACCCCCTTAAGCTAAGCAAATGGCCCACAACCAACGCGTACCAAATCAGCCCATACTGTGCAACTGACAGTGTTTAGCGCATCTAGACGCAGTGAAAATCATATTTGTTTAGTGATTAATATCTAAGTGACCTCAATAGTGAAGTTCAAGTGAATAAGTATGACCACCAACACCAGCCCCTCCCCCCCGCCTGTCACGTAAAAATAAAAATTCAAAAATGAATACACCCACCAGCAGCCCAGATGCATACATCCCAGGAGAAAGAAACGCCACCAGCAGTAGTAGATGAGGACATCGAACAATTAATTAGAATGGAAAAGGCAGGATCCCTCTGGCAGAGAGACCTCAGCAAAGTGAACAAAATAATCTCATCAGCAGGAGATTAGAACACCAGCATCCCTAAGGCACACCCTAAAATCCAAAAAAGCGCCAAGAAGAACTCGTCTCCCCTAAAGTCTCCAGGACTCACCATATCAACGGATCCACAGAGAAACTATTATTCATCGATAGACTCACTAATCTCCACAACCACAGAAAACGAGCAACAACAATTCTCGGAAATGCTGCAATCTCTGTGCAATGAAATCAGCAGACTTAAAGTACAAAACGACTACTGGACCACCCAGCATCAGAACCACCTCGACATTATCAGCAACTTCCAATCTGAAATTGGAATCAAAACTAATCTCATGGAACAAGAATCCAAAACTGCAACACCACCATCAAACGACGTCACCCACCGCGGGAAAACCCAGAAGAAGGACCGTAGCCCCGACCGGCTTAATAGGGCTGTTTACACGGACGTTCCAGCGCGCGTTCCGGCGCGTCACACGCCGCGCGGCACGCAAAAGTACGTGAACGCCGGAGCGACGCTCCTTCGTGTACGCCAGAAGGTTATACTCGCCACTACTTAGAGACAGCGAGTTCGGCCTGATATTTCTACGTCGACTCCATCTACATGTTTTTTCCACGATCCACCGCAGTGGTGTATTGTGTACTACCTGTTCGATGTATATTATCAATCTGCGAAACGATCGGCAAGACACGATCGCGATATACGTTCGCGAAAATAATACGAATTCCTCGATATACCTGGCTAATAGAGGATATCACAAATGCTGTTAATGTAGGGCACACTGTAACATCTGTTTTACGATGCTACATTTGGTTGATCTGAAGGTGCTACAAATTATGGAAATGACGGTTTATGATGGTTTCTGACTCAGTTATAACGACTGCATCACATTTGATATGATTTTAATAGGGAGAACGCCAGGAATCCACTGGTGTTACTTCCATAGCGATACGATTAAGAATACAGAACTTCTTAATACGCTGAAATGTCGCTAAGTCGGTTGTTGCGAAATTAGACTTTTGCGACTTAAAAAACCAGCGTACTTTCTTGCAGAAATCGATGTCCGTTTTAGAAACTGCCATTATTTTTAATTTTCAGCATTTCTCATTTATTCTAGTTCGGGCGGTAGCCACACTCATACAGATTACACAAATCTTTAAATTTTCTATTTCAGACAACTACAGCGGCTGATTTTATGCTATTAGTGCGCATGTAAGTTTTGTAAGGCGCTCCATTTTAAGCTCTATAACTCCGGACATAACCACAATTTTTGCATACAATTTTTCTTTCATATTCCCTAAAGATTGACAAATGAAGCCACAACGCTGGAAGTAAATAGGTATATTTAATTGTTTGGTTTTAAAAAATTCGCGTTCACTTCCTACCGCTTGTAGCGGCTCGCAGAGGCTTGACTGGCAGGCTCGGCGCGTGCTTCAGAACTTTCCGCACTGTCGGAAATCCACTCGGCACGCCGAACCCTTGGTTTCAAGTGCCGTTTTCCTTTTCTAACTACCTTTTCTGTCTCTTATGTAAACTCTTCTGGAGTCGAGGTTTGCGCTGGAGCAGGACCGTGGTGCTTTCTTGCGCGCCACACTTTTTCGAACACGCCACGCAAGAGCGTGGGTGAAAAATTTGACCTGCATCACGCGCAATTAGAAGACTACCCCCTTTCTTCAAAACATTTGCATATTACATCTCTTCGTCATTTATCTTACATATAACATCACATGCATACCTATTTGTATTTATTGTCTATCAATATTAGTTTTTATTTTAAAACAAGCAATGACATGGTAATTATTGCCGTCAATAGTAATAATTATGATCGTCACAACAGTGAATGTGTTACCTGCAATTTCATTTGCCAACACATTGCCGGGGAAACATTTGGACATTTTTTAATGTACCCTTGTAAAATTTTACACTCGTTATAACTGAGTCATAAACCATTTCCATAATTTGTAGCACCTTCAGGTCAACCAAATATAGCTTCGTAAAAACAGTTGTTTCAGTGCACCCTACAGTAACAGCATTTATGATATCCTCTATAAGCCAGGTATATCGAGGAATTTGTATACTTTTCGCGAACGTATATCGCGATCGTGTCTTGCCGATCGTTTCGCAGATCTATAATATACATCGAACAGGTAGTACACAATACACCACTGCGGTGGATCGTGGAAAAAAACGTTTGAATGGAGTCGACGTAGAAATGTGGGGCCGAATCCGCTGTCTCTAAGTAGTGGCGAGTATATCCTTCTGGCGTGCAGGAAGGAGCGCCGCGCTCCGGCGTTCACGTACTTTTGCGTGCCGCGCGGCGTGTGGCGCGCCGGATCGCGTGCAAGAACGTCCGTGTAAAGGGCCGTAATGACCCATTTACAACGGTCTCCACCAAAAAAAAGGAGAGACGGCTAAACACCAGGTCCCCAACAATCGGACCCCCCGCATTGCCATCAAACAGCACCAGCACCGTTAACTCAGCCATAGGAAGCCCCACGCCACTTTTGGACCCTCAGACCCCGGCCAAGCATCACTGCAAACAGGTAACCTCCCCCCCCCCCCCGCCCACTATAAACATTATCTTAAACCACCTCCCCTGTAAACTCGAAGGCAACTTCCGTACCAAGTCCACAAGCAAGGATAGCCATATCCTATATATCGCTCATCCAACCGACTACAAATCCATTCTGCAACTTTTAAAACAAAAGACATCAAATACTGTGTCCTAAATTGTATGTGCACTATAAATTATATGTGTTCTAAATTGTTTGTGCACTACTTTCTGTGCACTATTCTGATGTGTCCTAAATTGCATGTGTAGTTTTGTACTGCGTCGTTTTGATACGGAGCCTACAATCAAAGACACGTCCCATTAGTTATCCCTTACGTCTCATCTAGATATGCACTGCATTAAGGATAAATTCATAAAAAAGAAAACCAGAACAATAGATTCTGAGGACTGCAGAACTAACACATAATTGAATAAAAATTTAACTTCTCAATTTATGAAAGTAATGATGCAGAAACAACTAGCCTATTGTTTATCAACACCACGAATTTAAAAAACAGCATTAAATACAGTATCAAATATACAGTTTGCAAAAGCTTTTTACAACAATTATGGTTAAAAAATTGATAGAAAAAAATTATGTAAACGTAAAATATGTTAAATTATCCATCGCTAAGAGGGAATAATTTTTCCTCATTTTTCTTTTGCAAATTGCATTCCGATATCTTTTATAGTTCAAATGTTATACGAAAAACGCCCCAAATTTTTCAACCTGAGCCGGGAAATTCTGCATATCTTTGCGGCGTTAATTTGAAAGAGACCATCCCAAAATTTTCGGAGCTCGGGCATCATTGCTGTTCAGCAGTCACTGGCAGCTCTCCGAACGCCGGGATGGTGCATGGTTGTAGTGGCATGCGTCTGTGAGGCGCTGTTGCCATTGTACCTGTTCGCGCGAGCGCGGGTTGCAGGATAAACCATTGACCCTGTAGTACATATATGGGAGGTTACAATTGTTGGACGAGTGTCCATGTCTCTGGCATTTCCAACACTGAACCGATGAACGGGGTCTGAGTTTGTCCGAGGAGATTGTTTGGTGGAGTAGTCTTTTGATTTGGCTCAAATTGTTTGTATTGCTTGGCGGAGAGAGATGTACTGTGAATATGGAAAACGTTGTGTTTTTTGTGTGGATTTTTGGTTTGGAATCTCGTTACTTTTGTGAAATGGAGGTCGGTGATTTTAGTGTTGACGAGTTCACACAGGATCGTTTCCTCGTCATAGCCGCTTTCTAGATATTTTAAAAGGTAGATATGTGGCTTCTCTCTCAATTTAGGACACATGCGATTTAGGACGTACAATTTATGACACATGCGATTTAGAACACATGCGATTTATAGTGCACATACAATTTAGGACACATACAATTTAGAACACATGCAGTATAGTAGTATAGCAAGGGGGATTCTAACCCAGGTCCTCTGGGGGGAGCGCCGGGGCGGGGGGAAGTGAGGGCGCGCGGGGGAGTGCGGTGCGGAGAACTCTAGACGCGGGAGTAGGAGATTGGCTGCGCGCGCACGAGCCGCGGAGTGGGAGAAGCCGTAATCATGGAGGGGATCAGTCCAGGTCGAGCCGCCGCGGAGTCCTCTCCAGACCTGGCCCATCACCGGAAATTTTTCAGAGGGAGCGAATGATCCTCTGAAAAAAAATCTGGGGGCTGGTCTTGTCTGAAAAATCTTTTTCAAACTCGATCCGCCGCCAGAATTTTTTTTCAAACCAGATCCGCCGCCGGAATATTTTTTCCAAACCTATATGCGGCATCAGTAGAAATGTTTTCCATACCAAAATGTAGCAAACAGACATTTTCCCCCCAACGCAGAGAAATAATAACTTTTAAATTAATGATCCAGCGAACCATTATGTAGCAAACAGACATACTTTTTTCCGAACCATTATGTAGCAAGCATTACAAAGGTAGCAAGTTTTTAAAGCGTTCCGATTTTACGTCGCATCGTATCGCGCGATCATGTGTAACTTGAATCCTCTGGAGCAGCCGTGCGGGATGACGTCATTTTCATTGCGTGAAGAAGGCGCGAACGAAATATAATACATGCAGAAACGCCGAATCTTAGAATTAGGTGAGGAGAAAAGGAGGAAGGTGGGTAAATAAAGTGAAGAATGAATATACGTTTAAGAAATTTATTTAAAATTAAAAGACAAAATTAAAAGAAAATACAATATGAATGGAAAATGTAAATATAACAGAAAAAGAAAAAAATAGAAAATAGAATAATATAAAAAGAATATAAAAATACAATATTAATAGTAGTAGTAGTATCTTTTATTATTCCCCTAGGGGTTATAATCTTTCTTTACATTCTCCACTTATCTTATCTTAGCTTAAACCTTAAACTTCTACAACTTAATCCTACTCCTTATCCTTAAAACCTGTCACCGTCGCTCGCTCGGTCGCCCGTCCGCACTCCCTTCTCCGCTCCCCCTCCTGGACCTCCGCTTCCACTCGCCCCCCCCCCATTCTCTCTCATCTCCTCATTCATCCTTTACACTTCTCACCCACATCCCTCTCTCCTCTCCTCTATACTCCTCAACCACTCCTCTCCCTCCCCCTCCTCACCCAACACCTCGACCACCATCTCCTGCCACCCCCTCCCTCCCCCATCCCATACATACCTCCCACACATGCTCCCACGACTCTTCCCCCCAAACACACACCCTACACATCCTTTTCTCCTCCGCTTCCCAATACCTACCCCCTCTCATTTCATTCCCCAACCTGAACCTTGCCACCCTCTGCCATCGACTCTCCCCCATCCCTTCTTCAGGTAGCCCGGCACCTCGGACCCCTTTACCCTCCCGTACCACTTATTGTATCTTGCTTCCCCTATCTTCCTCCACCTTTCCTCCTCCTGCAGCTTTCTTTCCCTTTCCACTATCTCCTCCCCTCTTATCTCCCCTTTCTCCCTCCCTCCTTCTACCTCCTCTACTGTCCACCCCCTTTCCCCGAAAAATTGCTCCCTTTCCTTTTCCTACCCCTCCAGCATCTTTCCCCTCTTAAACCTCCCCTTCATCTTCTCCCAACACGCCCTCGCTAGTTCCCCTCCCTGTCCCTCTTCCAATTTTCTCTCGAAGCTCCACGCCCTCATCCCTGCCCTACCCCTCAACAACCCCCTTTGCATCTCTTCCCTGATCATATACCCCGGCGTGCTTCTTTCAACCCGCAACACCCATTTTAAAAACCTATCCTGCGGGGCCTCCCCTTCCCCCTCTCTTTCCAACCCCACACCTCCGCCCCATATCCCACCACCGCCCATACTAACCTGTCGAAAAGCCATATCCTTCTTCCCCAATCCTTTCCAAATAACCTTTTTCCTATCCCCCACACCTTCCCCATTACCGCTGCCCCCTTCCTCACTCTCTCTTCCACATGCTTTTCCTGCCCCCCATTCCCCATCACCGTATATCCCAGGTACTTATAACTCCTCACCTCTTCCAATTCTTTCCCTTTCCATCTCCAGGTCATTTTCTTCCACCACCCCCCACCTCTCCTACACCTCATCACCTTTGTTTTTCCCACGTTCACTTGCAGACCCTTTCCATCAACATATCTCTCTAACTTTCCTATCATTCCCCTCATCTCATCCTCATCCTTCGTTAGCATCGCCACATCGTCTGCGTATGCCAGCGTGAAAATCTTTCTCTCCCCCACCTTTACCCCCCCCATCCCCCCTTCTCCAGTTCCTCATCCATATCCGCTATTAACAATGTAAACAGGCTTGGACACCCTTGCCTCACCCCCCTTGCGGTCCAAAACCTCTCCCCGTCCGCGTCCCCCACTCTTACCCTGCATACTGTCTCCCTTAACACCTCCCCACACCTCTCCACCAGTCCTTCCCTTAGCCCCCCCCCCCTCAGCGCTTTCATCAACACCCCCCTGTCAACCGAGTCAAACGCGGCCTTCAAATCCAGGAAATGGATTACCATCTTTTTACCCTTCCTCATCACCTGCCTGTTCACCAGGTAGTTCAACACATATGTGTTGTCTATGCACCCTAACCCCCTCCTAAACCCCGTTTGACTCGGTGGCAGCATACTCTTCCCCTCCACCTCCACTCTTACCCTCTCCGTTAACACAGAGGCATATTCCCCTATAATCTTCCACCTTCTCCCCTGCTCCTTTCTCTCCACTCTTTTGGCTACCCTTCCCCCCTCCACACCCTATTAAAGATTTTCCACAAGCACTACTCCACTTCCACGCCTCCGTATTTCCACACGTCATTTCCGATCCCATCCCCACCCACCGCCTTCCCGTCCTTTAAATTCCTCACCACCCTCTTTATTTCTTTCCTTTCCAACTCACTCTCGCCGTCCTCACCCCTCCCTCTCACTCCTCCCATCCTCACCCTCCACTCCACTCCTCCTAACAACCCCCTGAAATATTCATCCCACTCCCTTATTCCTATCCCCTCGTTTACCCTCCTTCTCATCTTCCTTCCCCTGTTCACCACCTCCCAGACCTGCCCCTCCGTTCTTACCTCCGTCACTTCTTTTTCCCACCTCTCCGCTTCCTTTTTCTTTTTCTCCTTACACATCTTCCCATACTCTTTCTTCCTCGCTCTATACCCTCCCCCATCCCCTCCTTCCCTCCTCCATATTCTCAGCTTCCTCCTCACCTTCCTCTTCTCCTCTCTACACTCCGAATCCCACCACACTCTCTTCTTTTCCCTCTTCCCCCCCTTCCCCTGGCTTACCCATCGCTCCTTTTATCCTTTCCTGTATTTCCCTCCAATCGTCCTCCACTCCCCCCTACCCTCACTCCTTTTTCCAAACTTCCTCATAAACTCCCTCCTTCCCTCTTCCGTCCAGTTTCCTCTGCCCTCTCCCCTTTCTGCTCCTTTTTCCTCCCTCCTCCCTCCTCTCTCCCCTCCCCACTCAGCCACACCACCACCGGATGGTGGTCCGATTCTATCCTATCCCCTACCTCCATCTGTTCCACCTTCTCCCTTGTATCTTCGTTCCCTAACACATAATCAATTACTGTGTTCCCCCTTCCCCCTGTGAAAGTCCACTCCCCCTCCTCGTCCCCCACTGTGTTTCCGTTCATTATTCCCCAACCTGTTTCCTCCAAATACCTGCACAATCTCCTTCCTTCCCCAATCACCTCCTTATCCTTGGATCTCCTACTCCCCTCCCCCCTCCCTTCCTCCTCCCCACCTTCCACTCCACTCCCCCTTCCTCCCCCGTACGCGCATTCAAATCTCCCCCTATTACTACTCTTACCCCCCTTCCCTCTCCTCCATCCATTCCCCCAGATCATCTAGTTTCACCTTCATGTCTCCATTTACATATACCCCCACTATCTTCCACGCCCCCCAATCTTCACTTTCTTCGCCATTATCCCCTCCTTCCCTCCTTCCCTCCTCCTCCCCCTTCTCCCATATCAAACCCCTTTCTTACACCCATTATCATTCACCCTATCGCTCTCCCCTTCTTGTTTTCCCTCCTGGCCCATTGCTTTTCCCAAACGTACCCCGTGGACAGCCTCCTTGCCACAGCCTCCCACTCTTTCTCCTCTACCCACGTCTCACTCATAACCATTACATCCCATTCCGTCAATCCCCTCCAGAACTCTTCATCCTTCCTCTTTACTCCCGCCACATTCCAGAATGCCACCTTGCAAATCCCCCTCTTTTCCTTTTCCTTCCCCATCCTCTTTTCCCTTTCCATTCCCCCATCCCACTTCACTCGTTTCCCTGCTCCTCACACCATTTTTCCTTTATTTCCCACCTTCTTCCTTTCCCGTCCACCCACATTTTCATGTAGCCTACCTGCACCCTCCTACCTCTCTCCCTGTCCCTTTGCGCGTCCCTCTCAATCTTCCACCTTGCCCTCCTTTCCACCTCTGTGAGGTCGTCCTTCACCCTTTCTCTTCTTCCTCTTAGTTTATTTTTTGCCTCCATAACCTTCCTCTTTTTCTCTCTTCCCTCCAATCGCACCAATACTATTCCCCCTCCTTCTTTTCCTGCTCTTCCTATTCTCACCACCTCCTTTATTCCCCCCACCCCCAGCCCCATCCTTTCCCAAACCCTCCCCACTTCCGCCTTCACGTCACTTCCTTCCCCCCATCCCCCTTACCTCAAGTTACATATTTTTCTCTCTCTTTCCTTCTTGTCCTGCATCACCTCTACCCTTCTCACTCTTAGTCTCCACTCCTCTTCATTCCCATTCACCTCTTTGTCCTCCCTCCAACCTCTTCTTTTCCTTTTCCCATCTCTCTACCTTCTCCATCACCTCCTCCAGCCTTCTCTCCTTTTCTTCCAGTTTTCCCAGCTTCCCTACCAACCCTTCCCTCCTCCTCCTCTCCTCCCTCATCTCTTCCTCCCACCTCTTCCTCTTCTCTCTTCACTCTTCCTCCATCCTTCATCTTTCCTCCCTCTCCTTCTTCATTTCTTCTCTCTCCTTCCTTATTTCCTCCTTAATCTCTTATTTCTCCTCCCTGACCCTTTTCATATTCTCCCTCATCCTCCTCATCTCCAACATCATTACCCGTATCATTCCTACCAAACCTTCCCCCCCCCCTCCTCTCCTTCTTTCCCTCCCCGCTTATCATCTTTCTCCGGTGACCTTTTTGTCCTCCCGCTCCTCTTAAACCCTCCCTTTTCCTCCATCAAGCCCTCTTTCTCCTCCTCTCTCTCTCCCGCCTTTTCCCCAAAAGTTTTCCAGACTTCCAACACTGCTCCCCACACTGCTCGTGCTGTCCTTTCTCATTCTTTCCTCACCCACCACCCTCCCCTTTCCTTTCTCCCCTTCCATTCCCTCCTCCGTCCTCCCTGTACCTGTTCCCTCTTTTCTTCCCTTTGCCCTTCCCTCCCTTCCCAACCTTTCCCTGTCCTACTACCCCTTTTAATCCTATTTTCCAATTCCTCTCTTGTCGCGCCCTCTTCCCTTTTATCTCTCTACCTTGCGCCTTATCTCCCGTTTGTATTTCCCGCCTATTCACTTCTTTCCTCTCCCGCACGGTGTCACCACTTATCACCCACCGCTCTTCACACTACCTTCCCGCCTTATTTCACCTATCAACCCGCCTAACTTCTAAACCTCTCCTTATCCTTCCTGCACCTAACCCGCCCTACAGCCTACCCTTTCCCTTTACTCCTTGTCCCTTCCTCACTACCACTACTCTCTTCCACTCACTCTTCAGCCCTCCTTCACCACCTAGCTCTCCCTTCCTTCACTCAATCAACCGCTCACATTTCTCACAACTGACACGCACGCGACCGGAAACGGACGTCCTACAATATGAATAGAAAATATAAATATAAAATGGAAATATAAATAGAAATAGAAATAGAAAAAATATATACACATGAAATTAAAATCTATATAAATCTATATAAATCGTCCCCATCGGGACAGCGCGGACAGCGTTGGCGGTGACGCGATCAAGGGCAGGGAGCATGTCCCGCAAACGCTCTAGCTGGGGCGGTGGTGGCTGCGGTGGCAGGTTCTAAAACACGTAAACCCAAATATAATATTGATACTCCTATCACAATATCACTTACTAGCAAGCCATCAATGGCTGCGGCGATGCTCTCACCGTCATCGCCGGTGTCGTCGTCGTTATCGGCATCACTGGTGGTGTCGTCGGCGGAGTCCTCGGTCACGTCGACGACGTAGTCGGCAGTGACGTCACCACCACCGACTGCACCCTGCAAATCCTAGAACATAGAAACCTTGATATAACATTGCAACATTTAAACACAAACGTAAAAACGTGCAAAACATTGCAGAGTATTAGGTACATACCTCGTGATTATTCCAATATTGTGTGGAGTCATTCTTCGGGACAATCCTCCAAACTCCCATTGTGGCTCTGGTATACTTAACAAAACGTTTGAAAAACCAGGCGCACGCATCTAAACCCCTTATCATAAAACCGAGAAGTGCATAGTTTTGTAAAATAAGATGCCTTTGTGCTCCACCTGCATTTTCGCTGACCATCCTCTCCTTCTATGCATCTTCTTCGAATTATTCACTGACCATCCTCTCCTTTTTTCATCTTCGAATTCTTCTCCCTTCTTCTTTGTACACATCATTCGACTAGATCATACCACTTTGAATGTGCATCAAACGTGTATCGAACCACTTTGATCATGTATTGAACGTGTATCGAACACGTATGACACCACCCCAAACACGTATCGAATGCGCATTCAACCACTCTGATCGCGTATCGAACGTGTATCCTACCACTCTGAACGTGTATCGAACGTGTATTGAACCACTTTGATCGTGTATTGAACGTTTATTGTACCACTCTGATCATGTATCGAACGTGTATTGAACCACTTCTACATAATAATTGTAGCCATCATTTTAATCTAGCGTACATCACATGCAGGAGGTTGGGTTGGGGAGGGTGAAGAAAAACATTTATACTTTAAAAATTTGATTATATTTATTTATTTATTTATTTATGCATTTCTTTCTGGTGTTTAGACCACCAGTTGAATATAATTAAATACATTTTGCAAGGCACAGTGCTTTGCATGTCTGCCACATCGCAAAGTATTAACTACATTTAGCTTATTTAGAGATTTGATATTCTCGTAGTTAATGTCCAGTGTCTCAATGATCACGTCCGCTCTTGTATTTTCATCGAGGAAATCCACAAGCCAGTCGCGTTTCTGTAGCCCTTTAACGTATACGATATGGGATGCGTCACTTTCTTCATCGATGGCATCAGCTACAGGTTTCGTAATTAGCTGTTTAGTCATACTGTATGGAACGTCTCCATCTTCCCACCGTAGCCCATGATGTTTTGCCACCAACCACCGGATGCTTGATTTGTCCGATATCGTAAGAAGATATTGCGGCATCGAACTCCCAAAAATATAGTGTGTGAGAATTGTTCCCTTTCGTAGGACAGCCACTTCCTTGACAACAAATCTTCCATCGACGACGAACCCTTGCACATCAACAAATGTTGGTACAGCCATTATCGGTATAATTTAGAGGCCCGCTCGCTTCCAAGACAGTTGGGAGAATGCAGTTTTTCTCGTAAAGCATCTCGATTTTCACGATGAAATTTTGTATGAATTTCGCACAGGAGAGAGCGGGCAAGTAGCGTGGCAATTTAATTTATTTTGCGCACCACATTTGTCAGCGGATTGTATTCAACCATCCGATCGTGCAGAATCAGACAGTAGGTTGTAGTATTTGCAGGCACATTCTCTTTACACTCGAATTCTATGTGCACATCCACGGTGCCATTATTGATCGACTCATTTTGTCGCGAGCAATCAATTACCACGAGGGGACCAAATTGTAAAAAATCGGCTAGGGTGAATAATGCCTCCTTAATATTGCGTATACATGTGAAACAAAATGGCATACTTATTCTTGTCAAAGTTCAAGTTCAGGTCATTATATGGGTAAAATTCCAAGTTGAGAAACAGTTTTACATTGGTCAATCTGCAGTTGCTGAACTTAGTAACATCTTCGCTCATCACATTCTTTAGATCAGTCTGTAGAGCAGGCATGGGAATTAAGTGAACTTGACGGCCGATTTCCAGAGGCAACGCCTCCTTTCTCCCGCCGTGCGTCTTGGCCCCCGTGGTGGCCTAGCTGCTTCGAGCGACTCAGACCCGTACTATTTGAACCGTGCGTGGCGCGTTGACAAAACAAAAGCGCATCGACAATCATGCTCTCTGGGACGATGTCGAAACCTATTGATACAATGTCGCCCCAATGCGTCACGCACGGTTCATATGGCACGGGTTTGAAGCGCTCGAAGCACCTAGGCCGCCGCGAGGGACAAGACGCGCGGCGGGAGAAGCAGTCGTTGTCTCTGGAAATCCGCCGTCAAGATCACTTAATTCCCATTCCTGCTGTAGAGCAAGGATAATCGCGGCATCTCCAGCTGCGCAGATGCCTTCACGGCCCACGAATGCATGGTCGTGCTCTGTAAGAGAGGATACCCGTACAGATCCCACGATTGAAAACCAATGCTCAGCTTTCGTCCACTTTCCAAAGTATGTAGCTTATTAACGTCGTTCAGCATCACATGAGGCATCCGGCATTGCACTTTAAGTAATTAAATTTCTGATTCCAACATTGGCGATCCTATTAGAGAATTGTTATCGTTGCGCGATCGTATTAAAATCAATTCGTGACTCGCATTAATAATCATGCGTTTGTAGTCCTCGCAACATCCCAGCAAATAGTTGAGTGGGATGCAAAAATTGAAATGATTTTTCACTATTAGCCCATCACGTCGTTTCAAGCACAATCCGGCATTCTCCATATATTTGTCTTCGCTAGATGTGAGCGATACGTAGTTTTTAAGCGTGCTGGTTATTCCAACGTTTCTGTTGCGATCAATCTCCACACCGTTCAGCTTGTATCGAATATCGCCAAATAAGAACGCTACGCAATTATTTCCCAACATCACCGTTAATGCATCGTTTGGCTTATTTATCTTCAATTTCCCCTCCACATAGAGGAAACTTTCACACGGCAATGTGTATAAATCCTGCTGCTGTATAGATATTCTTATCTCATCGCTGTATCCAAACATCGTGTTGACGTATGGATTGTATGTGTGAGTTTCGAGCTTGACAATGCGATCATCAAACGTCGGCTTCGCTCGAATGCTTAGAATGTCAGCCATTTTTTTTCAACTTAAATGCGCGCAATGAATCCCAGTGATTTAAAAAATGCAATGTTCGCAGCACTGAGCCTCTTCTTTTTAGCGTGATCAGAGCTGTTGCAGTTCTTGTTGTTGTTGTAAACAATTTCACTTGGAAGAAACGGGTTTCTGGAGTCGTTCAGTACAAGCATCTCTTTCGTTCACACCACACGTATTATCGTCGTCGTCGTCGTTCGTGCAGGCTGAGGGTAATCTCTTCACCTCGAAAATCAAGCAACCGTCCGTCTTGATCCACAATGCGTATCGTTAGATCCGTAATGACCTGTGTGGCGATTGGAAGGTAAACGATCTGTGCGGGCGTTTCCGATATCTTATATCCTGGTGGGACTCTGGGAGAAAATTCATGTATCGTATGTACACGCCTCCCATTGATGTACGCGCCAGCGGTCACATTACATTCTATGCGAATAATGTTCACGTTCATGATATTAATTGGATCGTCCGATTCGTGCCACCGTCCTGGTTCTAATACCCGATTCGTCGAGAATCCCAGTAGCGATCCAATGTTATTGGACTTTGTAAAGTCTACGGCGAACGAGCAGTACAGCTCGCTTTTCATGGTGTTGTTTTTGGGACGCAACACTATAGGATACATGTCGTTGTCACCGTCATCGTTGTTGTCATCGGAGCCGCCGAAATTTTGAGGATACCGCTCGAGTAATCGCTGCTTCAAATACTCGGCAATGGCATCTAGTTCGTAGGAACCGTGGGGAATCGTAATGTATTCATGAGTGGTGTCGAAGCCGTTGTTAGTGTCATAGTTTACGACGAAGTAGAATTTATCGTTGCTTGAGTCGATGTTTGGTATTGTATGATGAGTTTAAAAGGTTGTTAGAACAAGCTCGTAATCATCGTCGCTCAAATCTATGGGTGGAAAGTAGCTCACCGCGAGAATGTTAACGACATATTCCGAGAAACTGCTCGACTAATACTGAATCAGAGTGATGGAAGTCGATCCTTAAATTTGGTGCCGATCGTTTGTAGAAAGCGTAGACATAGTTGTCCACAATTGCTCTGATTATACTTTTGATAAGACGTTCGATTGTATTCAATTTTCACAGCATCTTTTTCCTGATATTGTACCAATTCCTTAGGTGGTCGAAGATTCCCAAAGCTGTCGAAATATATAGCTCGACACCTTCTCTTCGCATACGCCACCCATTGAGTCCCCGGCCCCTCAACATTGTCCAAATTTACGATACCGCTCTCGTTTCGACGTACTCCTCCGACTGGTAGCGCGTTGCGCATAAAAACACCTCTAAAGAATGGAATACGCATACGTTTTGCCAACTCCTCGAATTGTGCATCGGTAGTTACGCCCGCGGGCATTTTTATTTTCTTTCAGGCGCTTTTTTTTTTCGTTTCGATATTCCCTGTCCACGCTTCTATGGTGTGAGATAAAGTCCACGGCTTTCCATGGAGCGATTATGACGTTGCATTTCCTGCAACTGATGCTGCGCCGCCTTATTATCGTTTACCGCCTCGGCGATCCCCGCCGCTCCGCCAGCTAACGATCCGAGAACACCTAGCAGCGGGAGAAGTGGTAATATACCACCCCGTTTTGCCACCGGAAGAATCCGCTTTTGCGATGCTCTGTTTGCAGTCCTTTTGCGGGTTTTTGTTTTCATCCCCATTCCGATTTTCGTCTTGGCCTTCATAGTTGCCCAAATAGCTGTAGCAGCACCTCTTTCGCCCAGAATCGAGTCTCGCGCAACGATGCGTTTTCGCGCTTTGTCGGCGAGAACTTTATCTGCTTTATCTAGCCAATCGTTTTATCAGATGAGTTCCTGGACCGCAAAACTGGTATCCCGGGATATGTAATTCGATAGGTAGCGCGTTTATCATCCGATTTAACAAACCACAACCTTTCTTTACTCTCGTCGGCGACATTCGCCACAGTTTTTAATCAATGGTGCTGGACCGTCGATATGCGTTCGCTGCCAAGGGCGAATATAATGTTCCACACACCGACAATTGTGCTGAACCTCAGGATCGGCTTTTATATACTCGGGGAGTCTGTCCCACAACTAATCAATGTGTCTGCCAAACTCTCGCAGTAGAATAATCTTTGGTATGTATTTCAACTGCTCAGAGGTTAAGTCTCGAATATCGCAATTATCCAACACGACCAGAAGCATTTTTAATACTGAGCTGTTTTGCTTCAGTGCGGACCTCTAAATAGGGTGCGTCGTCGCTTCGACGTATCAAAATCATTTTTCGCAGTTCGCGGAGAGGATGCGATTCGTGCGACAACCTGTAACGATACGCGTGACAAAATTTGACGATAAATCGCAAATGATGTCCTCGAAAACAAGACGCAGACATGGTACAACGCTACCAAACACTATACGCTGCGTCATTTGCGGTCCATCAAATTGTGGAAAGACCAACGTGCTGGTGAGCTTGTTGGAAAGTCCTCACGGCGTCCGCTTCGAGAACGTATACGTGTATTCCAAGTCGTTGCAACAGCCGAAATATTAGTATTCGGAGAATTTATTGACTCCGATAGATGAAATTGGCTATTTTACGTTTCCGAATAACAGTGAGGTCATCCCACCGATCGAATCGCTTCCAAATTCTATTTTTATCTTTGATGACGTGGCATGCGACAAGCAAGATACGATAAGGGAATATTTTGCAATGGGCGCCACTCGAACGTTGACTGCTTCTATCTCTGTCAAACGTGCATACGTGCAAAGATTCCCAAACATCTTATACGCGACAATGCGAATCTGCTGATTCTGTTTAAGCAGGATGGTACTGACATGCCTTATGAGGATTTCTGCGCTTCGTGTCGTAATTGTTGGCAACGGGGGTATGGTTTCGTGGTATTAGACAAGGATAGCGCGATGTCCAATGTACGTTATAGAAAGGGATTTAACGAGTTTGCCGTACCATGAGATGGTCTATTGTCATCAACACGTTGGTGGGAAAGCAATGTCTGCGGTACAACGATGATTGATATCGATAGTCTGAAGATTAAGGATCGCGAGAGAATAGCGAAGTAAATTGCAAAAACCAGCGAATCCATTCGCAAGAAACATCAGGCTTTGAAGACTGGCAAGATGAAGAAAGATATCGCGTTGGAGAGATAGTTTAAACCTATTGCCGAACCCTTAAAACATATTGTGGAAAATACCGCAGCGGCAGAAGTTAACACATCGCCGCTGATGAGCACAGACGTTGAAGGGAATGAAACATTAACGCCTAAAACAAAAATCCAGTCGAAAGGGAACACATCGCGTAAGGCAAAGAGGAAACCACACACGTCATCGGAATATTCACCCGTAACCTCCACACCAGTTCAATCGAAGCGGAAACGACAGAATGCCACATCAAATGATTCCCCAGTTCCTCCCACACCAATAAATACATTTCCCGGTGTACAATCGCTCACACCCAATGATAATAATAATATTATTATTATCATTCAACGGGAGAACCCGATTACAAAAATTTGAACAGTTTAGTGCAAAAAACATAGAAAATAATGTAACGTAAAAATAAAATAAACAGAACAATAACGAAAAACAATACAGTCTACAAACATCGACGACTACCGTAACCGATGCTGCATAAATTACGGAGGTGACAGTCTCCTAAGCAGCTTAGTTATAAACGATGAGAGGGAGGCTACAAATAAATCAATGTCCGCAGGGCATTGATTTAACTCCTCCATTGCGCGATTAATAGGATCATTGGAGTAATAATGATATTCCGGGACGCACGTTACAAAAAGGGGTCTCGAACGCAGTGACCGTTGCGGAGCATGAAAACAAATCCTTGCGACTAACTCCTGGCAGTTAATCTGACCATGTAAAACCTTATAAAGGAATAGCAGGTCCGCACTAACACAGCGGTAGGTTAGAGTAGATAGCCTCATTTTTAGTAAGGCAGCACCATAATCATGGTCACTGAACCGCATAGGGTTACCTGATGCCCTGATAGCAAGCCTAAGAAACTTGTGCTGGACCTTTTCAAGTAAGCAAGTATATTGCTTATGTCTAGGGCTCCAGATCACCGACGCATATTCGATCTGTGGCCTTACCAGTGCAACATATAGCAACTTAAGTGTCCTAATCTGCTTAAAGTGTTTACCGAAACGGGCGATAAACCCAAGGGTTTTCATCGCCTTACACGTGATCTTGCGATAATGGTTGCGAAAGTCAAGACATTTAGTAAACGTAACACCAAGGTCCAAGACTTCCGCAACCTCAGACAATGTGGTGTCGCCTAATACATACATCGAGGGAATGCCACTGACAGCCCTATGGGTCCTCAGTAACACACATTTCCCTGTATTTAGACGCATCCTATTGACGGTACACCACTGCTCAAACCTCGTGAGATCAGCCTGCAACAGATTCACATCAGAAACACCGCTAATGGTGCGAAAATTTTTTAAATCATCCGCATACATAAGAAATTTACTGTGCTTGAAAACCTCACTAAGATCGTTAATAAAAAGAACGAACAGGAGAGGACCAAGGTGCGATCCCTGAGGGACACCCGAGGTCACATTGACCGGAACAGATAACCGATCCTGCACCTTGATAACCTGCACCCGGCCTTCAAGGTAGCTGGCGATCCAAGCAAGAAGCGACCGATTAATCCCGATTGAGGCCAATTTTAGATGCAGGATACAATGATCAACCGAATCAAAAGCTTTCCGAAAGTCAGTATAGACAGTGTCGACTTGAAAACCCGCATCCAGTGCAGCAGAAGCGAAGCAGTGATATACCGCCAGATTAGTTGTCGTCGATCGACCAGTAACAAAACCATGCTGTTCATCGCAAATGATATTAGTGAGACAGGGCGTTAAGTACTCCGTTATTAGTTCCTCAAAGATCTTAGGCATTACAGATAATTTGCATATTGGTCGATAATTTCTAACATCGGAGCGGTCGCCTACTTTGAATACCGGGGTAACCAAAGTGATTTTCCACACTACTGGGAAAGTCCCCATAGCCAATGAGGAGTTAAAAATATGCCAGAGGGGCCTAGCAAGAATGAATCTACACTCCTTTAAAAACAGAGGCGGGATCCCGTCATAACCAGGTCCCTTTGACGTATCAAGTGACTCGAGCTTGGAATAGATTTGACCGATAGAGATGGAAATCGAATGTATGTTTACCTCACTGTAAGAGGACGGCTCAGGACTCAAAACAGTGCTGGGGACTATAAACAGAGTCAAAGAAATCAGCAAAGAGATTAGCAACAGTCACGTGCGTCGAGGCAGAAGCGCGGTCGAGATGCACCTTACTAGGAATTCCATGCCCAGCGCGTTTAGTATTTACAAATTTCCAAAAGCTTGATACATTGTCACACACCGCATTCTCGACGCTGTCAATATAAGTACGGTGCTCACGCGCCAGGGCAAGCTTACACCTCTAACGGAGATTTGAAAAAATTATATAATCACAAAAGTCGCCGGAACGCTTAAAGATTCTATGAGCCCTTTTCTTCTGTCGGATCAGGGACTTTAAGCGAGGAGAAAACCACCGCGGGAACGTGGAACGGACTACAGCCCGGACCGGAATACAGGCTTCGATTGCAATATTGAGATGGCCATATAAACGATCAAAAGCAACCCCAGGGTCAGAGTCACCGGTCTCTTTATCCCAATCAACTGCGTTAAGATATTTAAGCACGCCGGGGAAATCACCCCGCTTAAAGTCCCTAAATTTAAGGTTTCCGCACATGAGGTCAGGACACGAGGCCAATCCTCTGAACATTACATACAAGGGTGGATGGTAGACGTCCGGTTCGATAAGGACATCAATGACTCGGTCAACTGTAACGTTAGGACAGCTAACAAAGATGAGATCAAGTATAACGTCAAAATCATTAAAAACAGTATTCACTTGGGTAAAATTGCAGTACCCCGCACAACGAAGGAGGAGATCGATGGCTGCTGATTCATTAGACGAAACAGCGAGACCTTCTAAAGCACGCTTGACCCGAGTCACTGAACCATACCGCATGAGGGAGATTAAAATCTCCATACATATTTGCAGAGTATAATGCACGAAAACATAGAACCATCAGAATGCGTCCTTGCGATGTTACCCCTGCGATCGCTGACAAACTGCTAGCCACCGTATACAGCAACATAAAGAACGCTGTTCCAGCGAGATTCAAGTTGGACGAGTTTGTGCGCCTGAGCAAATTTAAAACCATCTTCGATAACAGCTATACACCGAATTGGACAATGGAGGTGTTCAAGATAGCCAAAGTACAGGCAACTAATCCCGCGACGTATCTGCTATCGATTCCTGTGGAAAACCTGTTGCTGAAGGATTCTATGAACACGAGCTGCAACGTGTCACCGATCCTGATGCGTATCTAGTGGAAAATGTGATGCGTAGGAAGGGGGATAAGGCATATGTCAAGTGGCTGGGGTTTGATAAATCACACAATTCATGGATAAATAAAAATAATGTATTGTAAAATAATAATACATGGTTCAATAAAATACAATGATACATATACATACAGGGTGTCCCACCTAAGACTGGACAGCCGGTTTTCTCCTAAAGTATTGTCGATAAAAATATAAAAAAAAAAGGGAATTGCATGGTTCGAGGGGGGCAATTAATTAGCACGAACGAATTTTGTTTTCGATTATTATTTTAAAAGATACGATGGTCAAGTTCGGTTTTTCAAATGGAACTATTTTTCTTGAAGACCTGAGTTGATAGTGCGTTCCAAGACAAATCCAATAAGCTAAAATGTATACACCTTATTTCCACTGGTTTTTAAGATATTGCGCTTGCAAATTTACTGATTTTCACTGGAAGAAAACCCTCTGAAATAGCAAGGACCGGGGCGGTCTTACTGGCGCCACGGGTGGCACTGCCTGTTGAAATAGATACTTACCTGCCAAAGGTCTACGCCAGGAATGGCAGGCCCAAAGGCTGGACAATTCTTTTCCGTCAGAAATGCTACTTAGGTAGGTACATCTGCGGAATCGAGAAGCGCTCCGTTACTTTTATTTCGCACTTGCTTCTACGCTCGGGTGGCCGGTTCTTTTGGGAGGGACGGAAGCTGGATTGGTGAAATATCCATTACAGCGTATTAAGAAATTCTTTTCTTCATCGTGTCGAAAGGGAAGTGACGCGAATGGATTCCTTATATTTTTCTGATGAAAATCATACCACATATCATGCAAATCGGACTACTTTGACACAAGTTATTTCTATTCCCTATGTAAAAGTTGTCCCATTTACACGACATTTGGTATGATTTTCATCAGAAAACCCCAAGGAATCCATCGGCGACACTTCCATATCCAAACGATAAAGAATAAAGAATTATTTTATTTCCTAAACAGATACAGGGTAATTCTGGAGCAACGCCCGTTAAAGAGATGCGGCCTGGTACCCCGTGGCGCGGACAACCCCTCGCAGTGCCTGACCGAATTTTATGGCTTTCGACCCGCGAAGGGGTTCGAGTGCCTAATAAGAAGTGAGAAACCTTCGACTTGCTCATTTCTCATCAGATCTTTGCAAAAACGACACCTATCGATTCCTTATGTTTCGCCGATGAAGCTGACACCAAGAACGACGTAATTCGGACCATAATGAAGGAAATTCCATGGAATATCGATTTATATCATTTCAAGCTGACTTGACTTGATTAAAAATAGTCTGATTTACATGATATTTGCTATGATTTTAATCGACGGAACGCCAGAAATCCATTGGCATCACTTTCCCCTTCGATACGATGAAGAAAAGAAGCAAACATTTGAAATCCTGAACATTTCTCACTTCTTAATGATATTCCAAACCCTTCGAGGGTCGAAAGCCATAAAATTCTATGGGCACTGCGGGGTGTTGTCCTCGCCACGGGGTGACGGGCGTAGCTGCAGAATTGGCCTGTATCTGTTTAGGAAATAAAATAATTCTGTATTCTTTATCGTATGGATATGGAAGTGTCGCCGATGGATTCCTTGGGGTTTTCTGATGAAAATCATACCAAATGTCGTGTAAATGGGACAACTTTTACATAGGGAATAGAAATAGCTTGTGTCAAAGTAGTCCGATTTGCATAATATGTGGTATGATTTTCATCAGAAAAATATAAGGAATCCATTCGCGTCACTTCCCTTTCGACACGATGAAGAAAAGAATTTCTTAATACGCTGTAATGGATATTTCACCAATCCAGCTTCCGTCCCTCCCAAAAGAACCGGCCATCCGAGTGTAGAAGCAAGTGCGAAATAAATATACCGCAGATGTACCTACCTAAGTAGCATTTCTGACGGAAAAGAATTGTCCAGCCTTTGGGCCTGCCATTCCTGGCGTAGACCTTTGGCAGGTAAGTATCTATTTCAACAGGCAGTGCCACCCGTGGCGCCAGTAAGACCGCCCCGGTCCTTGCTATTTCAGAGGATTTTCTTCCAGGGAAAATCAGTAAATTTGCAAGCGCAATATCTTAAAAACCAGTGGAAATAAGGTGTATACATTTTAGCTTATTGGATTTGTCTTGGAACGCACTATCAACTCAGGTCTTCAAAAAAATAGTTCCATTTGAAAAACCGAACTTGACCATCGTATCTTTTAAAATAATAATCGAAAACAAAATTCGTTCGCGCTAATAAATTGCCCCCTTCGACCCTATTTTTTTTATATTTTTATCGACAATACTTTAGGAGAAAACCGGCTGTCCAGTCTTAGGTGGGACACCCTGTATACATGAGTGACCAATTTTATTTTTACATAATAATTCCAATATTTATAATAATGTGTTAATACAATTTCTATTCTACAACGGAATTTCATAACGGAATTTTGTAATGCCTCCAGAGCAGAATGTCGGTCGAATCGGGTACGATATACTGCTTGTCGTCGTATGGACTTAGAGCGATTTTGGATTCAGAAATGGTGTACACTTTATGCAATTTAGACCGTATGCACGATTGTCTGCGAACCATTTCGATCTCCTTTTGCAAACACTGTGCGTAGGCGTTGAAAGTTATCGTTCTGACTATGACGTTGGTCTTGACGCCTTTCGCCTTTTTTGTATCTTTTTTGCCGTCTGCGCGAAGTGCATACATTTTCGCTCTAAGACCTATGAACTCGGTCATTATCGCACAGTTATTTTCGTCCTGCATCAGCCCCAGAACTTTCTTATTTAAGCGCGGCATATTATATGCATTGTCGATGGGATAATCGCTTGTGTCGAATCTATCGATATTGTGTTTCATGGCCTGGTAGATATGTTCGCATGGAATGTGATAAATGAGGCTGTCTGTGTCTGTGTATAGAATTTTACAATTTGGTCCATGCAGAGGAGACATGTACTCGTGATGAAATTCATACAAACAAATTTTTGATATGTCCAGAATGCACATACCCACGTATATCGGTTTGTTGAATTTCACCTCGAGTTTTCGCAATTCAACAGCTATTACATTTTCTGAAAAAACACTTCTGCTGTGGAAATTCTGTTTCGCGATCATTGCCTCAGCGCCTTATCGCCCTTCCCAATGTGTTAAAAGTTTTACATCAACATGATTTCGTACATTTTCCATAGTTTTACCAAATACCGCGTTGTTCATCAATTTGTACAAATTTTTTTCAAAGTCGTTTGTTGCGGTTGTTCTAAACCGTGTGTTGAGTTCAATGTAATTGCGGAGCCAGGGAGATTGAGCGAATTTAAGCACGCGGTGTATCTTTGTAATACGAAGACCGTGACGCGTGCACTGCTGCAGGTTGCGATAACGGATAACGTAACGCTGCTTATCGAATACTGTTGCGTGTAACTTGTTCTGTCTGCTGCCTGGTGGTTTCGTATGCGTTGGACAAAACGGTAGATCGGCATGAGCGTCGTGCAGACTTTGCGGATATTCCAGATCTACCTCGAGAATGTATCCCGTGGGCGAATCGACACCGATTGAAGATACGTCAAAATTTACATCTTCGACTCATTGAAATTTTGCACATGGTAGGGGCTGGCACATTGCCCATCCATACAAATTGTTCACATCAAAGTACATCAAGAACGATGACTTTTCCGATGCGTCGTAAGATGGCATGTACTTGTTATTGGCATGTGCGTATCTTCCGGAACATTGACTTAAACCCCCACGTATACCACGTTCGATAAACATGACCATATCGACGTCGGTGAGCAATTCAAATGTAATTTTGGTGTGCTTTAGCATGGCATCCTACGTGAAACCAGGTAAAGTATAATAATGTGCCGAATCTAATCCATAACTTGTGACGAGTTAGTTACGGTGGGACGCGAATCTTCCCCCCACCACGCGCGCCTGGCGCGGCCCGTCGCTACCGAGCGCGGCCGCGAGATGGCCGCGCGCCGAGCGACGCTCTCGCTCGCGAAGATGCCGCGGCGCGGCATATAGGCCCGCGCGACGGGCCCATTAGGAGAGTCGTCCACGAGCGATATGAGCGAACGGTCCGAACTCTCCCAGTGATCTCTTGTGCAAACAAGCTGCATCTCTGCGTATTTTTGAATTCCCCAACCTCCACGGCTCCTAGAGAAACACGAGTTCGCCGATCTCTAGACGCAGGCCGATATCCCCAGTCAATCTTAGGTACGCGCCGCGCCCGCGCTCCGACTCCGACTTAGCTTAAACTCTAGAGTAAGCCGAGAAGTCTGTGTAAGCCAGCATAGACCTGGCCGGGGAAATTGTACACTAGCCGTAGGAATAAAGATCCTGGTTACCAAGTTCACCTTGCCTCATTCTTTAGACACCCGGGTAACCTCCACGGAGCGAGGTTACAAACTCTTGATGCAACTTTCGCGAAAATTTTCAAAAATATCTGCTAATAATAAGACATCTGTTTTCAAATACAAGTCGCTGTATTCGCCCAAGGTTCTAATCCCGAAACACTGCCAGACAGTCTCGGCGTGCGCGTAATCGCTCTCGTATACAGTCTCACCCGTAAAGGGGGTAGACACGCCACGTGACACGGGTAATGCAGCGCGCTGTAATACCGACAATTTGGCCCGAAACATGGGTTTAGTAGAATACGTTTTTCATCCTTATATGAGCAGATTTTGAGCTGGGCGTGGTCTCATTCGAAAGAGAAAGGTTCGCTAGATCGTTGATTAAAAAATTATTATTTCTCTGCGTTGGGGAAAAATTTTTGTTTGCTACATGTTGGTATGGAAACAAATTTCTACTGATGCCGCATATTGGTTTGGAAAAAATATTCCGGCGGTGGATCTGGTTTGAAAAAAATTTTCGGCGGTGGGCCAAGATCATTCCCTCCCTCGAAAACATATCTGGTGCAGATCGGTTCTGAAAATATTTTCGGGGGGGCCTCTCCCTCTGAAAAATTTCTGGTGGCGGGCCGGGTCTGGAGAGGTCTCCGCGGCGGCGCGGCCAGGACTGATCCCCTCCATAATTACGGCTTCCCCCACTCCGCGGCTCGTGCGCGCGCAGCCAATCTCCCACTCCCCGCTCCCCCCGCACCACACTCCCCGCGCGCCCTCACTTCCCCCCGCCACCGCGCTCCCCTCAGAGGACCAGGGTTAGAATCCCCCTTGCTATTCTACTCAGTATAACGCACAATTTATTTAGTGTACTACAGGACAGCACGGTAAACTTGTCGGTGAACTGGGCCCTCGCCGATTTCGATGACCTTCACATATGTTGTCAAGGTCGTCATTCTGAATAACAATTCCTTTAAAACTTTTTGTAGGTCGGCCTTAGATTCGGAGATATTAATAAAAAACTTCGGGCATAACATATTGAAAGCTACATCCCCACCGATTTCAATGAACTTGACATATGTTGTCAAGAACATATGAAAAACTTTCGGCATAATATATTGAAATCTGTTTCACAGCCGACGGTATTAGCATTGGTTGGGGCTAGATTAGGGCGGAGGGCGCGCGCGGTCGCGGGCGCGTAAAGCATGGTAGCGAACCGATGTTAGTATGTGTTAAACTCGATAATTCTAATGTTAAGTTAAGATTTTTGCGCATATCTCATAAACCAAAGCGGACCACCAAAAAGTTTAAAGGGAAATGTTCAGAATGATGACCTGGTTAACAATAGCGATATTGACCCCATCGCGCGATACTTGTAACCGCAGTCTCATTTTGAACGTCCCCAAAGTCACATCAGTTCGCTACCATGCTTTACGCGCCCGCGAGCGGGCGCGCGCCCCCCGCCCTGATCTAGTCCCAACCAATACTAATACTGTCAGCTGTGAAGCACTCAACGGCGACGTGTAGATGGTTGTGCGCGAAATCTTGGTGTGCGCTATCCTGATGTACTCTAAAAAAATTGTGCGTTAAACTGCATGTGTCCTAAATTGTATGTGACCTAAATTGCATGTGTAGTTTTGTACTGTGTCGTCTTAATATGGAGCCTTGATTGTAGCAGTGTTTGAATTTTTTTTCTAGAATTTTTGTGTCTGAATGTTTTAGCTACTCAATGCCACGCCTATACCGGCTTCCGTTAATATCAGTTTTTGGAACGATGCGCCATTATTGTGGCTTTCACACGCAGGTGGTGAAAAATCGCTCCGTAAAAGGGTATAGCGCCGAGGTCAACCCTGTCATAGCTAAATTTTTTTAAATAGAGACAGGTATGAGATCAGTCGATTAAGGCTGTTCGGGTGCTCGAATATTCGGGCGGCTCGAAATTCGGACCGAGCCGGGACTCGATTTTTCTAGCCGAGCTGGGTACCCATGAAATCCGGGCGGCCCGAAAAATTCGGGTAGCTCGAATTTGTTTTGGGCGGCTTGAAAAATTTGGGTAGTCCGAATCGTTTCGGGCCGCCCGGAAGAACCGGATAGCCTGAATTTATTTATTTATTTATTTATTATTAAACGGGACACTCCATTGAAAAACTATGATACACAATGTGACGTCCCGGCCCCACCATGGGTCGCGCCGGGTACGTCTCCGCCGGCGCCGCTAGAGGTCTACTTTTCTCGCAAGTCCTATCGTCTACTCTCGATCGTATATATACAAGTTCCAAGTTTATTTCCTCTTAGTCCCCGTGTATCTAGGGCACGGGGCCGTCAGCTATAGCCCTACTGATGAGTCTGGCTGACGGTCCGAAGACGAAACGCACATCTCTTCTTTTCCTTCTCCATCTTTTTAAAATTGCCAATCCACCTGCCCCGCACAGTACTCCAAAAAGCGTGACCGGCCTTAGGGATTACGGTTACGCTGGAGGCGACGGGACAAGAATCCCCTCTTTACGTTGCGAAGTCAATCATCAATCCCAAATCTCGATTTCGGACGTAACACACAATAAAAGATTACATAACAGTCTATCAGTCAATTCACAATTTAAACAGTTAACCGTTTCAACAGCTATACACGCAAAAAGTCGGATGAGCAAGAGAACAAGTCAATGTCATCCACGAGAGAATTCGCAATTAGCATGGCTCTATTCATCGAGTCAATTGAGTAGTGCCTAAACACCGGCAGCTTTGTAATCAAATAAAGGACGAATCCTCAAATCCCTAGAAGGTGATTTAAGGCACACAAGCCCCGCAAGCTCCGAGCAATGGAATAGATTATTGATAACCTTATGTAAGAATAATAAGTCCGTAGTCACTCTACGATTCGCTAAGGTAGAGAGATTCAATGCTCCCAGGATAGGACCGTAGTCATGATCCATAAGTCCCATAGGGGTTCCCAAGGTGCGCGCTGCGAACCGGAGGAATCTATGCTGTACCCTTTCCAATAGATAGATATATTTGCTGTGTTTCGGATTCCAAATTACCGATGCATACTCGAGTTGCGGACGAACCAGGGCAGTATAAAGTAATTTTAAAGTATCCTTATTCCTAAAGCCTCCGGCATACCTTGCTAATACACCTAAGGTTCTACATGCTTCGCTTGCTATGCGTGTGATATGGTTCCTACAATCGTGACACGATTTAGTAGAAACACCTAAGTCGATCACCTCGTCTACCGCTTCAAGAACAGTATTACACAATTTGTATGGGTAGTCAATTTCAAGAGCGGCATGCGTTCTCCTCAACACAACACACTTTCTCAAGTTTAGATTCATACCATTGCAAGCACACCATTGACCAAAGCTTAACAAGTCTTCCTCTAACTTCAGCACATCATGGGAGTCCTTGTAGAATCACCCTAAAAATTTTCAAGTCGTATACAGTAAGAAATTGGAGTAACGAAGAGCGCGACCTAGGTCATTAATAAATAGGTTAAAGAGTATAGGGCCAAAGTGTGAGCCCTGAGGGACCCCAGATGTCACATTTATTGAAGAAGATGCCTGACCCCCCACCTTAATAGACTGTTGTCTGCCTACCAGGTAACTCCCAATCCATGCTAGAAGAGGATTTCGAAAGCCCAAGGATGATAACTTAGCATGCAACAGAACATGATCAACAGTATCGAAGGCTTTTTGAAAGTCAGTATACACAGTATCCACCTGGACATTATCATTGAGGGCAGAAGTTACAAAGCTATGGTAGACTGCTAAATTCGTAACAGTGGAGCGCTTCGATACGAATCCATGCTGTTCCTCACATAGCGTGCTGGCAATAGTAGGAGTTATTATGTCAGTAATTATATCCTCAAAAACTTTCGGGAATACGGACATGTTACTAATGGGCCTATAATTTCTCACGTCCGCACGATCCCCTGACTTGTAAATTGGCGTCACTACGCTCATTTTCCATACCTCTGGAAAACACCCTGTTGTCAGAGAGGAGTCAAATATATTAAACAAGGGTCTCGAAAGAATAAAGGAGCAGTTTCTTACGAAAACAGGTGGAATGCAATCAAAGCCAGCTCCATTATTAATGTCGAGCGCTACTAACTTTTCGAAGATATTACTAATAGGTATGTTGACCGAACTTATGTTAATCGCACTTTCACCCAAATGGTTCGAGTCAACAACAGGAGACCCAGCACACGGAGCACCATACACCGAACCGAAGAACCTGGCAAAAAGATTGGCTACCGAAAATTGCGTTGTTGCTACTTCGTTGTCCAGGCGCATCACTTCAGGCAAACCACCAATCCCACGCTTGGATCTCACAAAGCTCCAGAATTTCCTGGCATCTTTCACCAAGGAGCACTCCGTTCTACGTAAATAAGACAAGTAGTCCGATGCGGCACGTGCCTCACAGTGCATTCTAAGGCCCGAAAAGTTAAGGTAATCGCTTAGCGACTTCGTACACTTATAGGCCTTATGAGCCAACTTCTTTTCAGGAGTTAACGATCTCAAACTCGGCGAAAACCACTGGGGAAAGGAGGTACGCCTAACTACGCATAGAGGAATGAAGGCTTTGATTGCAATCCAAAAATGCTCATACAAGATGCGCACTCCAACATCAGGGTTATCACCCGCTGTACCACCATCCCAATCCACGGAGTTTAAGTAGTTAACAATCTTAGAATAATCTCCCCTCTTGAAATCATAGAAAATTGCATTGCAACGATTCCCGCTCATCTGCTCAAAAGTCGCATTACTCCTAAAAACTAGTGCCGGATGGTATGCATCCCGAGCTATTAGGCAATCAACGCTAACCTCAACCACCAAGCCCACATCAGATGTAAATATCAAATCGAGCATATTGCCGGTGTGGTTACAAATCGTATCCGCTTGATACAAGTTCAAGTAGTTACCACTCTCAAGGAGAAGGTCAATCGCCTCAGATTCGTTAGTCGAGATTCCCACCTTTTTCATACACGATAAGCTGACTCCATTACTCCAAATCGCATGCGGCAGATTAAAGTCACCACAAATGAAATACCTATCGGAACTATACACGTGATAGATTTCCAGAACACTATCTGCATACATTTGAAAAAGTTCGGAACGAGAAGGCGGAAGGTAAACAGCATCTATGACCATGTGGTCATTATTAAGATTTACGCGCCCAAACAATTGCTTAATATTATTATTACTTGCGGTTAATTCCAAGCAGGGAAATAATTTCCTGACAGCAATTAGTACCCCTCCACCCCTGGACAAGCGACTCGTAAGATAAGACCTGTCATTCCGAAATACATTATATTAGCTTAAGCCCAACTCGAACGATGAAATACAATCATTTAACCATGTCTCGGTGAGAATAATTACATCATATTGCTTCGCCGAGCATAGTATCGAGGTAGTTAATTCATTCATTTTAGTCCGTAACCCCCTCACATTCTGATAGTACACAAGGGGATAGTACACAGTTCCTTAAACGTTTTTTACAGAGCGATCTCCACCCACACTCCTACTGGTCACTATCCTCGGAGCTCCATTGATGTAGCGAATAGTCAAGTTAGTTTCACCCTTGGCCTGACGATCCCAAAGTGAAGCCCTAAGCTTCTCCAAAGATTGGCGCTGACTCCAGGTCCTGTCATCTGCGATCTTGCAGGGGCCCGAGTAACGATGTCTATTCCGGAGGAGGAGCCTTACTTCTTCAGGGGCTCCCAGCCCAATACACAAAGGTCTTGGCGTGGTTCCTTTGGGTTTACCAAGACAACGTACCTTCATGTGTTGGTACTCCCCAGGCTTAATAACTGTAAGGATACCTTTAGCCTTCTCTTCATCAGCTCTGGAAGCATGTTCCCTAGTGACATCTATTTCTTCCGGAAGTCCATGTATAATAAGATTCCCGGCTCTCGTTTGTCTCTCACTGATCTCAGCTAATAGCTCATCAGCACTCACTGACCCTTTAGATCCCTGAGATATAACAGTAGCGTGATTTTGCTCCAGGGTAGTGACTCGATTCAAGAGATCATTTATCCCCCCCCCCCCTCTTGGTTCAGCGAGTTCCATCCTCACCATGGACCAGAATTCATGAAGAGAATCGTTGAGCTCGGATTTTATTACTTCTCTAAGTTCATCGGTAGTCGATAAGGACAACTGTGATGATACCGACTGTGATAGGCCCGGGTTATCGGTTGGATTAGTGGCAGCCAGTGACGTATCAAGAGACGTCTTACAATTTAAAAGCTGGCCGTTATGCTAGGGATGACCTGATCGCCAAAGACATACATTACCGGGATGAGACCCTCCTAATTGCCTATTCCACATCCCGCACAGGTCACCGGATTGACCACGATGGTACCACAGCCTTTGCACTTTTTCGACATGACTCTCAATTAGTGCACAACAGACCAACCAATGCTTGATCGCACCACTTGCACACACCCTTTGACAGTACCGATGACCGTACTGGACACTCACGGACAATGCAGAAATACAGGAGTTCACTTATTACTTAATTCAGCTCAAGTCAGAAGGTTGAAATGCAGTAAACCAGAAAATAGCAGATATCACAGTGAGACCACAGCATTAGACCACAACAGCTAATCAAAACACGTGCGACCTGACAGACGAACTGTTACGAACTGTTACGAATTGTTTCGGGCCGATCAAACAAAAGGAACTAGTTCGAATTGTTTTGGGTGGCTCGGAAAATCCGTACGCCTTGAAAGTGGTTCTATATACACGCTTCTATAAATATTGCCTATTCTCATTATAATTTATTAATCTTGTGATCTTACATTAATTACATACAAAATACTGATGAGCAGAAAAATATATATATCGTTTAATATAATTTATATATATATATATATATATATATATATATATATGAAAAAAATTATATTAAACGATTTTATTAAAAATGCAATAAAAACTAAAAAATAATTCTTCTCTTGAACCACAATTTCGATGGTGTTTTTTCACTTGAAATAAAATCATGGTGCAGGATATCTCACAGCAAATTCATTTCGACGCTTGATGCTGTATTAAATTGACTCATATTCTATTATGAAATATCCTGCTCCCCGATTTTATTTAAAGTGAGAAAACACCATCGAAATTGGCCAAACCGCACAAAAGACAAAAAAAAGAGCCAGAACTATTTGTAAGACACACATATATTAACAAAATACTTGAAGAAATGTACAGAATGAATTAAAATTGAAATACAACAATAAAATGAAAAAAACACAAAAACCGAGAAAAAATTAAATTTGAGTGTTTTCACACAATTGTCTCTAGCTTCGGTGTTACTGAAGATTTTCTTCAGTAGCACCTTATTTTCTTCGTAAAAGTGCAGACTCAACCTAAGAAATGAGAAACTGGGCCCATTTTTGCGATTTCGATTCTTCCCAGATGATTAAATGAATTGTCGATGTCAATTTCGGTCGAAAAAAATGACTTATTTCACATATTTCCATCGATTTCACCCGAACTACTGAACGAATTTGAAAATGTTGTAAGGTAGATTTCTTGGTGATTCAAGTATCTTTAATTTGATATAATTTTCGACCATATCGGTCATTCGCAACACGAGATATTCGCAATTAAGTGGGATCGCCTTTTTGATAGACAGGTAAAAAGTTCATCTGTTGATAACTCGAAAACATGTATATATCCATAGAAAATTTTTTAGACCTTATATTCGGAATCAGAGGCCCATTTTACATAGGAAAAAAATAGTGGCTTTTGCTGTGCAAAATGGCTGTAAACTAGTGTTATTTTCAATTGTTACTGAATATTTCTATTTAACGTTTGCATTTTAATTCTTCGCATTATTGAAAACCATCATTTACATCCAAGTAGAAAAATATTTCTTAAAATATTCCATACCATTCAAAATATTTCACCTACTCAACACAGTCGCACTGTTCGAACCACATTCAAGGCGTACGGATTTTCCGAGCCACCCGAAACAATTCGAGCTAGCTAGATTTTTCGGGTCGCCGGATTTCACGGGTACCCGGCTCGGCCCGGTCAGTCGAGCCGCTTTATTCGAGTACCCGAACACCTCTACAGTCGACATTACTTTCAAACCACATTACAGTAATTAGTGATGGGATCAAGTATATTGGAACAGGGTTCGAATCTGACTGTATAGTTTCGAACAGTTCATGAGTACTTCGGAAAAAAACACTACTTTCAAGTAGACTCGAACCTTGACGAGAAAGGTTCGAACTCTCTATAACAACTTTGAGAAACGTCAGCGGTACTTGCATGTATAATCGAACCCCGACTATTTATAGATTCGAACCTTTTATGATTACCTACTTTAACCAGGAGTTTTCTATTCTGAGCAAGTGTGCGATTTGTTTACGGTGAAAATTACCTATGTACTAGTATTCCACATTACATTTATTTAACTTTATTATCATTAACAATTAATTTATTTGGCAAATATACAAAATACTTTTAACATTTGTAAGTATTGAGCAATAATATTTGATTGACAATTATGGCTTTAACCTATTTCGTTTTTGACTAACGATGTAGAGTTTAGACATGCCAAATTTAAATTGTCAAGTGAAACAGTTGAAAGTTGAAACTACGAACGAAACCTTTCCAATGACTACTACTTAGATACACACATTATACAGGGTGTCCCATCTAAGACGAGACAGCCGGTTTTCTCCTAAACTATAGGAGATAAAAATATAAAAAAAATAGGGAATTGCATGGTTCGAGGGGGCCAATCAATTAGCGCGAACGAATTTTTTTATCGATTAATATTTTAAAAGATACGATGGTCAAGTTCGGTTTTTCAAATGGAACTATTTTTTTTTAACACCTGAGTTGATAGTGCGTTCCAAGACAAATTCAATAAGCTTTAATGTATACACTTTATTTTCACTGGTTTTTAAGATATTGCGCTTGCAAATTTACTGATTTTCACTGGAAGAAAACTGTCTGGTATAGCACGGACCGGGGACGGTTTTACTGGCTCCACTTGTCGCACTGCCTTTTGAAATAGATACCTACCTGCCAAAGGTCTACGCCAGGCCCAAAGGCTGGACAATTTTTTTCCGTCAGAAATGCTACTTAGGTAGGTACATCTGCGGTATCGAGAAGCGCACCGTTACTTTTATTTCGCACTTGCTTCTACGCTCGGATGGCCGGTTCTTTTGGGAGGGATGCAAGTTCGATTGGTTAGGTTAGGAGGAGTGAAAGTTGCTAGACTAAATTTCAATCAAAGGGAGCAGATTGTATCAGAACCATTCGGATTTGCATTCCTCACAAACGGCTGCTCTCTTGAAGCATTGCTCTTCACAGCAATGCCCACCTTCTCTCGCACGGAATACGTTAACGCTTGCTTTTGTTCTGATATTGAAGCTCGTGTTTATACTCGAGAGGACCACGCGTCGACAGCGGGCTACCCCTTTTCTTCCTGTGTCTCTCCACGAGCCGTGTTGACGGTGGATTGTAGGAGCGTAGATATCTGGATGGCAGTTATTGAATTCAGGAGACGATAGAAACATTTTATTACAAAACACACATGTACTATAATTAAAGTAAATCGTATTCCTCTCGGGCAGGAGTACTGATAATGATCGAACTTGCGCCCCACTTCGCGCAGACCAATTACACGGAGGGTAGTCGGGTCACACACTGCCCAAATGATACAGGGTAATTCTGGAGCAACGCCCGTCAAGGAGATGCGCTGGTACCCCGTGGCGAGGACAGACCTTCGCATTGCCTCACCCGATTTTTATGGTTTTTTTCCGGAAAAAGGTACGAATCCTAGGCCGAACGTAGCGAATTGAAGTCGACCCTCCGCAGTCGAGGGTGAATTATCCATTACAGCGTATTAAGAAACCCTTTTCTTCGTCGTATCGAAAGGGAAGTGGTGCCAATGGATTCCTTATGTTTTTCTGACGAAAATCATACCAAATGTCATGCAAATCAGATTACTTTGACACAAGCTATTTATATTCCCTATGTAAAAGTTGGCCGATTTCCACGACATTTGGCATGATTTTCATCGGAAATCCCCAAGGAATCCATCCGCGACACTTCCATATCCATACGATAAAGAATAAAGAATTATTTTATTTCCTAACCAGATACAGGGTAATTATGGAGCAGCGCCCGTGAAGGAGATGCGGCGGCCTGGTACCCCGTGGCGAGGACAACCCCTCGCAGTGTCTGACCGAATTTTATGGCTTTCCACCCGCGAAGGGGTACGAGTGCCTAATAGGGAGTGAGAAATCTTCGACTTGCGCATTTCTCATCAGATCTTTGCAAAACCGACACCTATCGATTCCTTATGTTTCGCCGATGAAGCTGACACTAAGAACGACGTAATTCGGACCATAATGAAGGAAATTCCATGGAATATCGATTTATGTCATTTCAAGCTGACTTGACTCGGTTAAAAATAGTCCGATTTACATGAAATTTGGTATGATTTTAATCGACGGAACGCCAGGAATCCATTGGCGCCACTTCCCCTTCGATACGATGAAGAAAAGAAGCAAACATTTGAAATCCTGAACATTTCTCACTTCTTAATGGTATTCCAAACCCTTCGAGGGTCGAAAGCCATAAAATTCGATGGGCACTGCGGGGTGTTGTCCTCGCCACGGGGTGAGGGGCGTACCTCCAGAATTACCCTGATGAAATACAGGTGAAAGATGCCACATCTGGTTACCAAAAACTACCCGTACTGATCGGCCGCGGTGTCTCGCCAGAGTCGCGGTTTATGAGCGGATTTTCCGCGCGTCGGCGGTAGGCAACGGTACATAGTACGGGTCCGAAGTCATCGTACGCACTACCCACCGACAGAGCAATATACGGATTAACTCAGACTGGACAATGTCACCACGTTTTTTATTGGCCTTTACAAATTTGGCAAACAGATGTTGTCGAAACGTTCTTGGAGAAATAATAAATTATCGATCGTAAAGAGCGAATGAATTTTCGCCTGGCTCTGAGTCCGCTTTTGTCCCGACGCACGCGAGAAAGATGCCACAAATATAGGAATTGAAAAGTATTATCCACCGTCGATACGCCTCGTGGAGAGACACAGTAAGAAAAGGGGTACACCGTTGAGTGCGCGTGGTTCCGCCTGCATCGTCCTCCTTTCAAATTAAAGACGGATTCCTTATCTCTCGAGTATAAATCCTTATCTCTCGAGTATAAACACGCGTTGGATTTTCCAAACAAAAGCACGCGAGAAGAATTGGGTGCAAGAAAAAGTCGGCCATTTTACCCCGAGGTGAGGACAACCCCCCCGCAGTGCCTCACCCGATTGTACGGCTTTTGACCCTCGACGCGGTTCGAGTGCCTATTAAGAAGTGAGAAATCTTCGACTCGCGCATTTCCCATCAGATCTTTGCGAAAACGACTCCCATCGATTTCTTATGTTTCGCCGATGAAACTGACACCAGGAACGACGTATTCGGACCATAATGAAGGAAATTCCATGGAATATCGATTTATATCATTTCAAGTTGACTTGACTTGGTTAAAAATAGTCCGATTTACATGAAATTTGGTATGATCGTCATCGGAAAAACATAAGGCACCCATCGGTGTCACTTCCATAGCGATACGATAAAAAATAAAGAATTATTTTATTTCTCAAACAGGTATGAATTCTCGGCCGACCGCGACAAATCGAGGTCGGTGCCCCACTGTCGAGGGTGAAAATGTGAAGTATCCATTTCAGCGTATTAAGAAATTCTTTATTCTTAATCGCATCGCTATGGAAGTGACACCGATGGGTGCCTTATGTTTTTCCGATGACGATCATACCAAATTTCATGTAAATCGGACTATTTTTAACCAAGTCAAGTCAACTTGAAATGATATAAATCGATATTCCATGGAATTTCCTTCATTATGGTCCGAATTACGTCGTTCTTAGTGTCAGCTTCATCGGCGAAACATAAGGAATCGATAGGTGTTGTTCTCGCAAAGATCTGATGAGAAACGCGCAAGTCGAAGGTTTCTTACTTTTTAATAGGCACTCGAACCCCTTCGCGGGTGGAAAGCCATAAAATTCGGTCAGACACTGCGAGGGGTTGTCCTCGCCACGGGGTACCAGGCCGCCGCATCTCCTTCACGGGCGCTGCTCCATAATTACCCTGTATCTGGTTAGGAAATAAAATAATTCTTTATTCTTTATCGTATGGATATGGAAGTGTCGCGGATGGATTCCTTGGGGATTTCCGATGAAAATCATGCCAAATGTCGTGGAAATCGGCCAACTTTTACATAGGGAATATAAATAGCTTGTGTCAAAGTAGTCCGATTTGCATGACATTTGGTATGATTTTCGTCAGAAAAACATAAGGAATCCATTGGCACCACTTCCCTTTCGATACGACGAAGAAAAGGGTTTCTTAATACGCTGTAATTCACCCTCGACTGCGGAGGGTCGACTTCAATTCGCTACGTTCGGCCTAGGATTCGTACCTTTTTCCGGAAAAAAACCATAAAAATCGGGTGAGGCAATGCGAAGGTCTGTCCTCGCCACGGGGTACCAGCGCATCTCCTTGACGGGCGTTGCTCCAGAATTACTCTGTATCATTTGGGCAGTGTGTGACCCGACTACCCTCCGTGTAATTGGTCTGCGCGAAGTGGGGCGCAAGTTCGATCATTATCAGTACTCCTGCCCGAGAGGAATACGATTTACTTTAATTATAGTACATGTGTGTTTTGTAATAAAATGTTTCTATCGTCTCCTGAATTCAATAACTGGCATCCAGATATCTACGCTCCTACAATCCACCGTCAACACGGCTCGTGGAGAGACACAGGAAGAAAAGGGGTAGCCCGCTGTCGACGCGTGGTCCTCTCGAGTATAAACACGAGCTTCAATATCAGAACAAAAGCAAGCGTTAACGTATTCCGTGCGAGAGAAGGTGGGCATTGCTGTGAAGAGCAATGCTTCAAGAGAGCAGCCGTTTGTGAGGAATGCAAATCCGAATGGTTCTGATACAATCTGCTCCCTATGATTGAAATTTAGTCTAGCAACTTTCACTCCTCCTAACCTAACCAATCGAACTTGCATCCCTCCCAAAAGAACCGGCCATCCGAGCGTAGAAGCAAGTGCGAAATAAAAGTAACGGTGCGCTTCTCGATACCGCAGATGTACCTACCTAAGTAGCATTTCTGACGGAAAAAAATTGTCCAGCCTTTGGGCCTGGCGTAGACCTTTGGCAGGTAGGTATCTATTTCAAAAGGCAGTGCGACAAGTGGAGCCAGTAAAACCGTCCCCGGTCTGTGCTATACCAGACAGTTTTCTTCCAGTGAAAATCAGTAAATTTGCAAGCGCAATATCTTAAAAACCAGTGAAAATAAAGTGTATACATTAAAGCTTATTGAATTTATCTTGGAACGCACTATCAACTCAGGTGTTCAAAAAAAATAGTTCCATTTGAAAAACCGAACTTGACCATCGTATCTTTTAAAATAATAATCGATAAAAAAATTCGTTCGCGCTAATTAATTGGCCCCCTCGAACCATGCAATTCCCTATTTTTTTTATATTTTTATCTCCTATAGTTTAGGAGAAAACCGGCTGTCTCGTCTTAGATGGGACACCCTGTATATATATTGAATTCGGCTGCTTCGTTATTAAAACAACGCTACCATGTAAAACGCTCGTTCTGAATGAGCGAGGAACCAATCAAATAATTTGTTACATTATAAATGGAGAAACTATTTACATGATTGGATAGTTTTATTAACAAATACATGCTACATTAAATCCTGAATAACGGCGTCGTTGTACATCGTCAATCGTCACTCGTTCATTAGCGTCCAAACCAACCAATCATATGTCGTGTGATCTGTATAATTCTAATTTGTAACGATAATAATAATTTATAATCACTAATCACTATCAGTAACCCTCTTGCATCGTCTATCGTCATGTAGTGATCCACGTTAAACATGCCTAAACGTTCTTGGGTTTGGGACCATTATTCTAATCCAGGTGTTGTGGTGTGTAGCACATGAAATATAAAGCTGAAATATGACAAATGTACTACAAATTTAATTAAGCATGCGAAGATTCATAATATCTCCAAGAAAACTGACAGTAATGATAATACTGTTTTAGAAAATGGATGCCCTTATGAAGGTATATTACATTATTCTAATTCCAATTAATGATTTAGAATTAATTTATGCATAAATATTATTGCAATTGATTCTAAAAATACTGATTCTTGCAGAGAATAATCCGAGAAAAAAAACAATCGATTCTTTAATAATCGATTTGATATCAACTGATCTGCAGCCATTATCCATAATAGAAGACATTGGTTTTGTTGCATTGCTAACATTTTTGGACCCAAAATATCAACTACTAAGTCGGAAGGTATTAAAAAAAATGGTTAGAAAAGAAATATGAAGAAGCTACATCAAATGTTACAAATGAATTAGCCAATGTGCGAAAGGTCTGTATTACGACAGACGCGTGGACTAGCGTAAATATGGACAGTTTCTTAACTGTTACATGTCATTTTATTAATGACATTTACCAACTAAAAACATATGCGTTGGAAACTGTAAAAATTTAAGGAAGTCATACTGGTGCCGCAATTGCAAATAATATACAAGGTATATTTAATAATTGGAAAATAGAAGATAAAGTTATAAGCGTTGTTACAGACAACGCAGCAAATATCAAATTAGCAATTAAACAGCTAGAACCTAAACCGACCAACATACTATGTTTTGCACATACCTTGAACCTCATAGTAACAAAATTTATGATGGAGATTCCGGATATTGTCCGGAATCGCGAGAAATGTCGTCGAGCAATTACGCATTTTAAACACAGCAGCCTAGCACAAGATAAATTAGCGGAAACGCAAAATCTGATTGGTATCCCAAAACACAAATTAATAATTGAAGTTGAAACCCGTTGGAATTCAACATATGAAATGCTTGATAGATTATTAGACCAAAAAAGGGCTGTAGTATTAGCGTTTGCCACATTAACACATAATTTTGAATTATTAACTGATCTTGAATGGAATACTCTGGGTTTAATACTGCCCATATTGCGTATATTTTTTTTAGTTACAAAAGAAATTAGTAGCGAAAAAAATATAAATTTATCCTAAATAACACCACTGAAAAAGCAACTAAGTACTCTTTTATACGTTACTACCGATAGTACCGATGATATTGGTTTAGATCAGATTTTGCGTCAAAAGTTGATTTATTATATGGAATATTATCTAAGTGATAAGTGCACGCGATGCTTTAATCGAAGAAGCAGCTAAGTGTGTTTTGAATGACGATGTATCAACAAGTACGTATATTTCCCAAGACTTAAATGATTCGAACAAAAATGACGCCCATATTTCATTATGATCATCCCTTGATACCGAAGTTGCCACTATAAACGAGCACGTGTCTAGTTCATCCGCTATTACTATAGAGATACACAATTATTTAAAATCACAGTACGTGAATCGTAAAGCTGATCCTTTATTATTTTGGTCTATAAATAGTAATCAGTACCCCATTTTAACGAAACTAGCTCGTGATTACCTGTGCACCATGGGAACGCCCGTCCCATGAGAAAGAATATTTTCGAAGGCAGGAAATGTCGTTAGTAAAAAACGAAATAGATTGAAGCCAAAAATTGTCGATCAAATATTATTCCTCAATACTTACAAATGTTAAGAGTGTTTTGTGTATTTGCCAAGTAAATTAATTGTTAATGATAATAAAGTTAAATAAATGTAATGTGGACTACTTGTATTTTTCACCGATAACAAATCACACATTTGTATAGAATAGAAAACTTCTGGTACTCATAAAAGCTTCGAATGGTAGCCAGCATAACAAAAGAAATTATGAACCGATTCCAGAAATCTTGGTGGCATTTTCTTTATAATTGAATTCACTATCGTATCAGCCTTCGATCATAAATTTTAGGTGTTATAGCTTTTCGTTATTTACATTTTCAGCTTAAAATTACTCATTTTTTAGAATGTTTGTGTTCAAACGTGCACCAAACATCGTCATTTTGCTTTCTTTACCTTCTTATAGGCTGATACGATAGCGATTGATATAACATATAAGAATATCGTTGGTTTTTTTATTTGCGACAATTCTACGTCGAGATATACTGCCTACCGTCAACGCTGCTTTTTATTGTAGCAGAGCACAGAGCGCCACGTAGAAATCGAACAACTACAGGAAAATTAATTTTTTTTCTTCATATCCTTGAATAACGAATAAATAAAAGCCATACAATTTTTTTACTGTAAGTTGTATACTTTTTTACAAAAAAATCCTAAACCTCACCTATTTTTTTAGCGATTTGATGAGAATGTTCCCTTAAAAGTATTGGTTTTTTTTCGAAGCACTCATGAGTCGCGAACTGTTCGAAACTATCCGGTCATCAAACTGTCCCATAAGTCGTACCTCATCAATTTCTCAATAATTAATGAGTAGAACCCACATGTAATGGTAAAAACATCAAGTAAACGCAAAATGAGAAACAGAAATAAAACCTTTAAGCTTACACCCTAGATTGTGCGTGCTATAAATATAAACATTTAAAAGAATCAGGTATGATTGATGACATGTTAGCAGATTATTGTAGCTGATAATAATCAAGCAATGCAGTTTTATCCTGCATTTTTCTATTTTTCTAAAAGCGGGTTTATTGTAGAATATTTGACACTCATTTTATGTACATATTACATTTATTATGAAGTTTAAATCGATATGTATAAATAAATTGATCAATCATGTTTCCTTAAATTGTACCACTGCAATCGTACCAGTACGATTTGAAAACTTAAGTCATATGTTATATGTATAGGTTATGTACAATTTTTTTAACGAAAAACTATGCCTAAAACGTCAAGCTACCATATCAAATATTAACTTGCGTTCAATTTAGTACCAAATACGAAATACAACGAGAAATATCTTAAGTGGTACGATATTGGCAATTCTCAGCTATGTAGATTTTAGTCTTTCAGGGTTCGAATACTACTTTTACGAGATTCGATTCTTTCAAACGTCGAAGTACTTAGAAGTATATTTCGAAGTCTTCAGGTACTCTTTCCGAGGTTCGAAACCAGCTTGTATAATCCAAGTACTTTGAAAGTACATAGAATGAAACGTTACCTCTTATGGGTGGTATTCGAATTCCATGAAGTGAAACTTTTGTATTGGAATTGACTCGGATTCATGAGTACATATTGAACTTGATCCCATCCCTAACATTAATCTGGGGTGCGAGTGGTAAACCTATCATAAAAGCGAAGCGCGCGGATCGATTACCTGGGCCGGGATATTCCCAATACCTAGCTCTTTTCGACGTTAATTTGAAAGAGACCATCCTAAAATCGCCATTTTACCTGTTCGCGCGAGCGCTGGTTGCAGGATAAAACGTTGACCCTGTACGTCTATGCCGGTTCTAACTCTGGTCCTCCGAGGGGAGCGCGGGGTCGGGGGAAGCGATGGCGCGCGGGGTAGCGCGGTGGGGGAAACCGTGGGTGCGGGGGCAACGGGGAGTGGGAACCTGGCTGCGCGCGCACAAGCCGCGGAGTGGGGGAAGCCGTAATCGCGGAGGGGATCAGTTCTAACCGAGCCGCTGCGGAGACCTCTGCAGACCCGGCCCACCGCCAGAAATTTTTCAGAGGGAGTGAATGGTCCCCAAAAATTTTTTCAGACCTGGCCTACAACAGAATTTTTTTTCCAAGTTAGACCTGAGTTAGAGCCGGCATAGACATACTACTCATATAGATGCGTTAAATGCCCACACTCACACGAACAAGGCCAATGTAAAGCAATCCCCTCCAACTCCGATCAAACAGAAGAAAGCAAATCCAACTTCCACTGCGTACTCTGCGGTAACAAAGGACACCCAGCCTCATACAGAGGATCCCCAGCGATCGTTAACAAACAAAAAGAAACACAAAAACTCCTTTCCACACAAAAAATAGCCAGAGAGCAAGAACTCAGAAAAATTGAAAAATTGGTAAGCCCAAAAATCTTCTACAGCCAAATGGCACAAAACAATAGCGGAAATGCATACCTTCAACCCCAAACCACAACACAAACCAACACCCTTCCCCCCCCTCCTCCTCGCCTATCCGACATCAGCAATCAAATAGCCCTCCTCACTAGAATCGCAGAATCCAACACCCAAAGAATAACCACACTCTTCCAATTAATAGTGCCAAACCACTCTCAACCTCCCCAATGAACATACAAACATCATCATCCTGCAATAGAAACATAAAAATCTCGCTAATAGCACTAAACACAAATTCCCTAATCTCCACACAAAAAAGAGATAGCCTTCTCCAGTCAGTCGTCAAACAGGAGCCCGAATTCGCTCTGCTCAGCGAAACAAAACTAAATGAAAAGCACAACATCTCTTTCGCAAACTACTTTATACACATAGCTGACCGGCCTAATTCAAAGCAAGGTGGTGGAATGACAATCATAGTAAAAAATATCATAAAACACATCAGAATCTACCCCAAATATCTGGGAACAGTCCAACTCATAGAAACAACCATCATTGAAACAAAAACCAAAAACCATGACAAAATTCTCGTCATCTCCGCCTACGCTGCCGGCAACAATAAAATGGAATTTATTCCCGAACTGGACACACTATTCAGAGAACTATAACTAGACAACCCAAATACTTATTACATCCTTGCAAGGCGACCTCAACGCACGACACTCAGACTGGAAAAATAACACATGCAAGCCTTGGGGGAACAGCCTTAAAAAAATGGCTCGGAAACAATGAAATTAAATATAAAATCGTACTATACGGTTCCTATCTCCTCTCATTCCCTAAAGGCAACTCCTTCCTAGATCTTTGCTTCTCCGACCAACGAATTCACCTCCATAACCTGACAAACAACGGACTGATGACAATACCATCCGACAGTGACCACGACGCAATAAAAACCACAGCCACCATCAGCTACCTAACAGAACTAGAATGAGACTCACCCGACATATAATTCAACTTTAATAACTCGAATTGGAAATGTTTCAACACCACAGCAACAAAAAACATCAAAGACCCGTCACTACCCCACGACAGAAATTTAAGCAACACTGAAATTGAGACAGGACTTGAAATTTTAGACTCAGCCATAAAAAAAGCCATAGCATCCTCTGTTCCAAAAACCAAACCCACACACTACTCCGACAAATACATTAACAAAAAAGTAATCAAACTCAGACAAAACAAGAACTACCTAATATCCTTATTATTCCATCTCGCAAGCTCCAGTATCCCCAACAATAGCCTCCTATACCTCAGAATATCCGGGCTAATTAAAGACTCAAAAAAAAAATCAAGAAGAATATAACAAATCTTATAACAAATACTGGGAAACAAAGATAAGATCCATCCACCCCGATAGCAAAGTCCTTCAACAAATTAACAATCTATTCAAAGCCAGAGGAATGACCCCAATAAACAACCTCACAATTAACAAAAATGAAACACACCTCCTACGTAACGCCAACATTGAAGTAAAACACTGTTACATGGGCCCTTCTGGCCCTTTCCGTGCTTGCTCTCCGCGCGTCGCTTTATTCCGTAGACGGCGATTCAGCGGAATCGCCTCGCGCGTGGCAGTCACGTTACGCTGAGCCGCGTAGCAACAGCCGTAGGGACAACGTGACCGCCGGCGGCCCGAGCCCGGAAATTTCCGACGCGTGCGGCGAGCGACAACTGCCAACGGGGCGGTTTCCCCCATTCGCGCGGATTGATCGGGGCACGGCCCATAACTAGGATTGATTGAGAATTGATTCTGATTCGGGTGCTCGAACTAGGAAGTCACGACAGACCGGAGGACCGTCTAGATACCGCGACCACGTCTCCGCGTAGATTCCGCGAAGCACGCTCGGCCGATAGTAATTCGTAAGAAGGGTAACTCCGTCCGACACACAGAGAACGGCATAGCCGGGAGAGCCCTTGCGCGCTAATCGAGACCGACGTAGGACCGCGTAGATATCCGACGATTAAAGACAGTGTAGTACGACGGGCTCCAGGCCACCGACTTCCGAGTGCCATCCGAGAGCACAGCGAGCGACCTCGACCTACGCTCGGTCCAGTGACACCGCGAGCGAGCGGAACATTAGACGGCAAGCGTGCCGTGTGCCATCCGAGAGTACTGCGAGCGACAGCTGGGACGGAGCGCCGTCCCAAGGGTATGTAATCAGATTCTATCTTCCTAAGAATATATTTTACCTTTTTGTTTTCCCCTTAAATTCCGTGTCAACCATTGATTGAACCCCTTTTCTCCCTATCCTTCCACGGTAAGTATAGTCAAGGTGGGCCTCAGCCCTTTGATAGAGCAAGAACTCGGTAAATCATTCCAACCGCTCGGGGTGATTTACAAAAAGTCCCTTCAGGACGTAACACAACCAACTAACAAAAACAACCTCCTTATCATCAGTAACCCAATAGACAAGGTAAACATACTACGAGCTCAATACACCCTAACAAACCTTCAAAACATCGATCTCGGCCACAGAACCTTCTCCAAAACAATCACCCGCAAAGCCCAAGAAATTAAAAAAAAAATCGAGACTGACACAACCCAAAAGGCCACTGCAACTCAGTTCTCCGAAACCAACCCCTCTTGCAACCCCTGTGAACAAACCACGCCTAACTTCTTCACCGACACTTACTCTCTCGCAATAACCCTCAAAAACACAAATAACATAAAATCAGCGGGCATCGACGGTATCCCCAATGCCATATTAAGAAAACTCCCGGGCAAATTTATTTACCTCTACACAATTCTATTTAACAACGCCTATTTTCCAACGTACTATCAAAAAGCGAAAACCATTTATATAAAAAAAAGGAAAAAACGGCGCTCTCCCTAGTGATGGGACTCCGGAGTCGGTTCCCAGCGCTTCGAATCGGTCTTGAATGTCAGGCGACTACTTCGAAGCTTAAAAGTCTTGAAAAGTCTTGGTCGGCTTCGAAGTCTTGATGGGCTTCGAAGTCTCGAATCTCTTGGCTCGAAACCTCGGTAGGTATCCCGTGGCGAGGACAAATTTTATGGCTTTCGACCCTCGAAGGGGTTTAAATACCATTAAAAAGTGAGAAATGTCTAGGATTTCCGAATTTCTCATCAGATCTTTGCGAAAACGACGCCAATCGATTCCTTATGTTTCGCCGATGAAACTAACACCAAGAACGACGTAATTAGGACCATAATGAAGGAAATTCCATGAAAAATCGAATTATATCATTTGAAGCTGCCTTCGTTAAAAATAGTCCGATTTACATGAAATTTCATATGATTTTCATCGGATAAATATAACGAATCCATCGGTGTCAATTCCATATCGATACGATAAAGAATAAAGAATTTCTTAATACGCTGAAATGAATACTTCACATTTTCACCCTCGACAGCGGGGCGTCGACCTGGAATCGCTGCGGACCGGAGCCTGCGGTCGGCCGAAGATTCATACCTGTTTCCGAAATAAAATAATTCTTTATTCTTTATCGTATGGATATGGAAGTGACACCGATGGATTCCTTATGTTTTTCCGATGAAAATCATATGAAATTTCATGTAAATCGGACTATTTTTAACGAAGGCAGCTTCAAATGATATAATTCGATTTTTCATGGAATTTCATTATGGTCCTTCATTATGGTCCGAATTACGTCGTTCTTGGTGTTAGTTTCATCGGCGAAACCTAAGGATTCGATTGGCGTCGTTTTCGCAAAGATCTGATGAGAAATTCGGAAATCCTAGACATTTCTCACTTTTTAATGGTATTCAAACCCCTTCGAGAGTCGAAAGCCATAAAATTTGTCCTCGCCACGGGGTACCTACCGAGGTTCGAACCAAGAGTTTCGAAACTTCGAAGCCGATCACTACTTCGAATCCGTTCAGACTTCGAAGCCGACCAAGACTTTTCAAGAGCTTCGAATCATGTTCGAAGCGCTTCGAAGTTTTCGTCATATATATAGATTCGAAGCGCTTCGAAGCGCTTCAGATCCCATCACTAGCTCTCCCCACGAGCTATAGGCCAATAAGCCTACTTCCAAATATAAGCAAGATTTTCGAAAAACCAATCCTCACATCACTCTCACACTACATCAACGAACAACATCTAATCCCCGAAGAGCAATTCGGATTCAGACATAAACACTCCATCACTCACCCGATAAACAAACTAACCTCGGACATATACTGGGCATTGAACGACGGAAAATGCGTGGGCACCTGTTTGATCGAGTTAGAGAAGGCCTTCGATACAGTCAGGTTAGAGGGACTCCTATATAAACTTTCCAAAGCTAATCTCCCCTTCCACCTCCTCAAAATAATATGGAATACAACCCGAAACAAGCAATTCCTAACAACATGAGCAACGGACTCCAACAGGGTACGGTAATCTTCCCCGTACTGTTTAACCTATACACCGCCAACCTCCTCAAACACTTCGACCTTAACCAAGGAAACAAAACAAAAGCTATAGCGTTCGCAGACGACTTAGTAATTTACTCCATCAACAAAGAAGCGTCAACAATAGAAAACTCATCACAAGCACTATTCGGAAAAGTCCACAATTATCTCACAAACTGGAAATTAAAAATAAATATGCAAAAATAGGAAACAATACGCTTCCGCCCTACGAACAAAGGTGCAATTAATAGAAAACCCCATTTCCCAAATCACAATCCCACACTAGCAAACAACTAAATACCTAGGCCTACTCCTGGACCCCCAACTAAAATTCTTCACTCACATTGACACATAACTCCACAAAGCAAAGCAAGCATTCAAGAGCCTCTCCCGCCTATTCCACTGCAAAAACCTAAATAGCAAATGCAAAATCCTCAGATACATCACATTGATCAGACCAATCCTAATTTACGCATGTCCCATCTGGTATAATACACCTAACTCCAAAATGAAGAAACTACGCTTATTCGCGAGATACGTCTTGTGCGCATGTCTATCAATGTACAGATCCAAACACTCAAACTACATACAATACTACAGAAACGAAGTACTACTTAACACAGCAAATATCACCAGAATCGACCCTCACATACTAAATCTCTGCAGAAACCACTTCGCTAAAACCGCAAGTAATACCAGAAACAGCCTAATACACTCCCCCTTCTACCCACAACCCCTATTTTTCCTAAAAGCCCTAAAAACAGGCTACATCCCACCAGTACTATTCTGTGGATCATATTGGAAGGTTGCGAAATAAAATTGAAAAATTGCGCAATATTATTGAAAGGTTGTACAATATATTGCGTGAATGAAGAAGAGAATCGGCCCCAAGACGTTCAATATATTGTGCAATATATTGCAATATTCATATTGCACAATAATATTGAACATCTGTGGATCATTTTGGAAAATTGCACAATATATTGCGTGAATCAAAAAGGTTTTGATATTTATTGTGCAATATTGAATATTGCACAATAATATTGACCGTCTGTGGATCATATAGGAAGATTGTACAATATATTGTGTGAATAGCGTGGGGGAAAAAGTGACGTGAGATAGACTTATTAATTAAGGGGGTAGACACGTCACGTGACCTGGCCGATTCGGCAGGTCGGTATTACAGCAGGTTTTTTCTGCACAGAAATGGTAATACCGATAGATCGACCATTGCCCGGTAAACGCGAGAGGGAGCTGTTTGCTATTTCCGTATTCTATTCTGAATAAGGAAAGAAATTCTCAGCTGTTGCGTTGTACATATAAAAATTTAAACGGAAAGTCGGCTGTACTACAAACGTAGAAAATTCATTGTACATTTTAATTACTTGAAATGTGCTTATGCTACAATATTCTACGTTAGCAGTCAGGAATTATAAGTGAAAAGGGAAAATAGATGAGGGGATGTCCCCAGAAAATAAAGTTTGTTAGGTTAGACATTTTTTTACTAGCAAAGCACCGAAACAGAACATGAAATACACTTATTACACGTCCTATGCAGAAAGCAGTTATGAACAAACATTATATATAAAATTGTACGGAATCGATTGACGTCACTTTTGCAAAGATCTGATTAGAAATTGCAGAAATTCAGATTCGTCACTGCTTAGCGTGCAACATTGTATAGTCCCGCTGGTTTCGAGCGTCGAAGCCCACGAAATTCAGCGAGACACATGATTGTTGGCGAGCATCGCGTTTGACGACTCTAGCTAGAAAATCACGCCGTATGAATGCTAAGAAACGATAGTGTGAAGTGGCGTGCGTTTCAATTGCACATTGACAATATCGTAGATTCTAGGGCCTAGAACATTAGCTACGTATTACGATGTTCTTCACCAGAGCACTACATTAATGAATAAAAAAATAAATGAATAGGGCAATTAGTTAAAATTAATGAACTGTGCATGATTTTAATGACGCCTAATTTAATTGCACTTACAAACTGAATTACTAATTGTAATTAAAAGAATTTTTTGACTGCAACATGAAGCTGCGCACGCAAATGGTTGGGCTCGGATTATCGGGAAAGACCTACCCATCCCACCGCTTTGCTTTCTCGCTGCGAGCGAGGACCTTCGGGCCCCAGTAGACCACCCGTTGACAGCCGAGAATAATAAAACCGACGGGCCAGATAAAATGTTCATGTTTGATAAGTGTTGAGGAAAGAATTACCAATGGAGTTTTTAGGGTTTCTCGATGAAAATGATGTCAGATATGGAGGAATTCATGTATTCATAAAAAAAAAATAGACCGAATTGCTTTGCGTCTCGACTCATGTTCGTGGACATAAACTCACCAATCCATCGGTGGTAACACTCTTATCAAGGTGTAATGAGAAATATGAACATTTTCATATTCAGTACTGGATGACTCAAGTCGCCGTCGACCGAGGCTCTCTCGCTGGTGCGCTATTTCACTCGCACTCGATATACGTCGTTCAATCTCCTTGCCAAGCGGTTCAGACGAGGGCCCTGATAAATGTAAATTTATTTGGGAAACCAAAGTCGCGTCATTCGTGACACCTACTCGCGAACAGATATATGTATGTACAAGAAAAAGCAATTCAATTTCCCAATGACTTGAAGCAACATTTCAATAGGTAAATGCATGAAAAGGTGGGATCAGGAATTCCCAACCAAGTGATGCATATGAAAGAACTGGCGATATTCAACAATAGTGTGTCGTCTAAATTTTACAATTAAAGTATTTGTTTGACAGGAATATAAAGTTTGTCAGCAAAGTCTTTCTCGATTTGAGTTCTATATAAGGCTGACTTTCCATCGCCATGAAAAGTCCCCTCTTGTCCTGCACGCTGGCAAGAAATCGACGCTCGAAACCAGCGGGGCCATACAATGTTGCGCGCTAAGCAGTGACAAATCTGCAGTTCTGCATTTCTAATCAGATCTTTGCGAAAGAGACGTCAGTCGATTCCTCATCTTCTCTCGATCAAATTGGCCCCAAGAATGATATAATTCGGACCAAAATTAAGGAAATTACGTGAAAAATTGTTTGCAGAATTGAAAGCCCGTTTCCTTAAAAATAGTCCGATATAAATTATTTTCGGTCAATTTAATCGGGAGAATGCCAGCAATCCATTTGTGGCACTTTCACATTGATACGATGAAAAATAAACAAATTCTGTTTCTTTATAATCGATGACACATCGCCGAGCACGGCGATCTCGCGCGGCTCGGGACACAAAGGTTCTCGTCGGTTATTCGAACTTCTAAGATCGTATTCAGATTTATTGGCCGGTGAGTTTCGTAACTAGGGGTGTGCGGTTACCCGATTTTTCGGGCTGGGGACGGGCCGGCAACTTTCGGGCGGGATCGGGCGGGGTCCCGATACTTTCGTATTGCTCAAGATCCCGACAGTTTTGGGATCCCGAGATTCGATTCGGGCTACAAGCATAGCCGCCATGAGCGGACAATTTCATTTCAGGTCGGCTCGGCAAAACTCGGAGGCGATCGGACGATATCGTTACCAGTAATAGATTAAAATTTTTACCTGAGAACATAGAAAAATTATGTTTCTTACACGTTAATTTGAAATAATAAAATATTCGCCTCCTGTATATTGTTGTTATTATGAAACATCCAGGAAATATTCCTTTTTGTGTACTTATAGTTCGTACGTTTTCTATTTTAAATCTGAACCTATCCGAAAAAAGATAATACCCTATATATTCCCTTTACATAAAGTACTAAGTGTGAAGTATATTTTATTCAGATTTTAAAATATTGTCGATATAAAAATAGTCTTCTTCCCAAGTTCTGAACATGGTATTAATTTAAGTACGTATATAGACATATTCAGTATTCACAGACTATTTGGTAGGAATGAAAATACATATATATGTAAATAAATAATAAGATACAAATTATGATTCAGCAGGAGACAGAAAGGTAAAAACTTATCACTCTGGTATCGATATACAGGGTGTCCCACCTAAGACTGGACAGCCGGTTTTCTCCTAAAGTATTGTCGATAAAAATATAAAAAAAATAGGGAATTGCATGGTTCGAGGGGGGCAATTTATTAGCGCGAACGAATTTTGTTTTCGATTATTATTTTAAAAGATACGATGGTCAAGTTCGGTTTTTCAAATGGAACTATTTTTTTTGAAGACCTGAGTTGATAGTGCGTTCCAAGACAAATCCAATAAGCTGAAATGTATGCACTTTATTTCCACTGGTTTTTAAGATATTGCGCTTGCAAATTTACTGATTTTCGCTGGAAGAAAACCCTCTGGAATAGCAAGGACCGGGGCGGTCTTACTGGCGCCACGGGTGGCACTGCCTGTTGAAATAGATACTTACCTGCCAAAGGTCTACGCCAGGAATGGCAGGCCCAAAGGCTGGACAATTCTTTTCTGTCAGAAATGCTACTTAGGTAGGTACATCTGCGGAATCGAGAAGCGCACCGTTACTTTTATTTCGCACTTGCTTCTACGCTCGGATGGCCGGTTCTTTTGGGAGGGATGCAAGCTGGATTGGTGAAATATCCATTACAGCGTATTAAGAAATTCTTTTCTTCATCGTGTCGAAAGGGAAGTGACGCGAATGGATTCCTTATGTTTTTCTGATGAAAATCATACCAAATATCATGCAAATCGGACTACTTTGACACAAGCTATTTCTATTCCCTATGTAAAAGTTGTCCCATTTTCCCAATTACCCTGTATCTGTTTAGGAAATAAAATAATTCTTTATTCTTTATCGTATGGATATGGAAGTGTCGCCGATGGATTTCTTGGGGTTTTGTGATGAAAATCATACCAAATGTCGTGTAAATGGGACAACTTTTACATAGGGAATAGAAATAGCTTGTGTCAAAGTAGTCCGATTTGCATGATATATGGTATGATTTTCATCAGAAAAACATAAGGAATCCATTCGCGTCACTTCCCTTTCGACACGATGAAGAAAAGAATTTCTTAATACGCTGTAATGGATATTTCACCAATCCAGCTTGCATCCCTCCCAAAAGAACCGGCCATCCGAGCGTAGAAGCAAGTGCGAAATAAAAGTAACGGTGCGCTTCTCGATTCCGCAGATGTACCTACCTAAGTAGCATTTCTGACGGAAAAGAATTGTCCAGCTTTTGGGCCTGCCATTCCTGGCGTAGACCTTTGGCAGGTAAGTATCTATTTCAACAGGCAGTGCCACCCGTGGCGCCAGTAAGACCGCCCCGGTCCTTGCTATTCCAGAGGGTTTTCTTCCAGTGAAAATCAGTAAATTTGCAAGCGCAATATCTTAAAAACCAGTGGAAATAAAGTGCATACATTTCAGCTTATTGGATTTGTCTTGGAACGCACTATCAACTCAGGTCTTCAAAAAAAATAGTTCCATTTGAAAAACCGAACTTGCCCATCGTATCTTTTAAAATAATAATCGAAAACAAAATTCGTTCGCGCTAATAAATTGCCCCCCTCGAACCACGCAATTCCCTATTTTTTTTATATTTTTATCGACAATACTTTAGGAGAAAACCGGCTGTCCAGTCTTAGGTGGGACACCCTGTAAATGATATACATAATTCTTTCCGTCTCGGTCCCCTCGTAATAGCTGGCTTTGGAGCCGATCGCATCCGAGTTTTGCCAAGCCGACCTGAAATCAAATTGCCCGCTCATGGCGGTCATGCTTGTAGCCCGAATCGAGTCTCGGGATCGCAAAACCGTCGGGATCTCGAGCAATACGAAAGTATCGGGACCCCACCCGATCCCGCCCGAAATTTTCCGACCCGAGAGCCGAGAATCCGAGCCGCGGGACGATCCGCACACTCCTATTCGTAACGCGTATTCTCTCGTCATCGCAGAACACGAGTGAGCCAGAAGTGCTGGGGATAGCGCCAAGCTTCTGTCATGTATAGGCCAAACCGAGCTGCAGCGTAGAAATACACGCATCAGAATAGGGGTGCCTTAGGCCTTGGCTCCGAAAAAATTCAGGAGCTTTATTGGTCAGAACATTGATTCTTTCTCGATAGCTTCATCTCGTATTGGTCTACGCATAACTTCGTGACGCACACAACTACATATGTACTACGCTGACAATAACAATAAATAACAGCCACACGGCTACGTTCAGACGGGGCCGAGCAGCATTCCCGTTACCCCACCATACCCTTCGGTGGCTAGGGAATTCCAACTGACAAATCCACGATCCTCAGATGGTGATGGCTGATTTCTCCTCGATCGCTGTTCGCGAAAACGAACCGACCGGCCAATATATTTGAATACGACCTTAGGATAAAGATATAATGAAAGATGAAAAATTATTCGAAGCCAAATATGAAAGGCCTTCGAATAAACAAAGGAAACTAATAAATACCCGAAGCTAAATAGAATTTTAGATTTAGGGTACACACACCTTCCCCGCAAACCTCGTGTCGATCGGCCATTCGGAAGTATATTCTTTTAATTATATAATGCCCATCTCTGCATAGGAGCGTAAAGAATTACAAAAAAAAATCAAGGAGTCAACTGTTGACCGATTTGGAGACTTTTCCTTGTTATATGTTATATACAATATTCGGAAGAATAATAATAAAAGCAATAATTGCAAATAATTGCTGTAACTTCCACATTCTGAAAATATGATATCAGTAAATCACTACTTCCAGTGTTATTAAAAAATTCCAATCTCTTTTTTTATTTGAAATAATGTAGCCATATAATTATAACATATATTCGGCAGCGGTGATGTATGTGTTACAGTAAAAGCGTGAATTTAGTAAATGGACACAGTTTCCAGCAGTTTCTAATCAATGTATGCCTAAAATGCATATAATCTAACCTACAATCGTCCAAAAATACATACATTGACTGTATCACGCTTTTGCTGTGGCACATGTATCCAACTAACGCTTCAGTTTTGCTATGATTCCACGTTGGCAGACCTCCCGAGTAGGCGCCATCTCGCATTCACTACTTGAACTAAATTTGTCACGTGACTTGTTCTATATTATCGCCAATATGGCGGAACTCGTATTTGGGAATTCAATCACGGGTTGACGTTTTTCGTCCTTATATGAGCAGATTTTGAGCTGGTTGAGGTCTCATTCGAAAGAGGAAGGTTCAGTGCAGGGCGCTCTGGTCATCGTTTGAGTCACAAAACTCTTTTAGTGACCTAAAAATACTTGGATTCATGCGGGTGTATTTTGTCAACTTTTGCTCTACTTTGAACATTCGTATTATTAGATATCAACACAATTTCGTCGAACCATGACCAGAGCACCCTGTACTGAACCTTCCTCTTTCGAATGAGACCTCGCGCAGCCCAAAATTTGCTCATATAAGGACGAAAAACGTCAGCCCGCAAACCCATGTTTCGGGCCAGATTGTGTCGGTATACAGCGCGCTGCATTACCCGTGTCTACCCCCTTAAGATCGTAGCGTAGCTCATTAAGTGGTTATCTTCTCCGACATATATTTTATATTTTATTTCATTATACTGGGTGCCCGCGGGAACAGTAAACAGCTGGATATTTCCTAACGTATTGGAGATAAAGAAATTGTTTATATACATTTGCATGGTTCGAGGGGGCAAAGTTATTAGCGCAGACAATTTTTTTTCGATTATTATTTTAAGAGATACGATGGTCAAGTCCGGTTTTTTAAATGGAACTATTTTTTTTAGAGATCACTTGATAATGTGTTTCAAGACAAATTCAATAACCTATAATGTATACACCTTATTTCAACTGGTTTTCGGGAAATTGCGTTTGCAAATTTACTTCGAATAGGAAGCACCGGGGGTGGTCTTGTTCACGCCACGAACATGAAGCCCACCTGCTCTCGCACGGAATACGTCAACGCGTGCTTTTGTTTTGAAAATCGAGTGCGTGTTTATACTCTACAAATAAGGGATCCGTCTGTAATTTGAAGGGAGGATGACGCAGGCGGAACCACGCGCAGTCAACGGACTACCCCTTTTATTCCTGTGTCTCTCCTCGATGCGTATTGATGGTGGACTTGGTGGGTAATACTTCTTAACCCTTGGACACCGGATGCTCGAGCAGAGCGTGGGGTCCGAATGCCGGGTCATTTTGACCCATAGTGAAAAGCGAAAGACTCGGCATTCAAAATGACCCGGCATTCGTTGTGCGAGGGTTAATTGCTATATTGGTGGCATCTATCTCACCTGCGTCGGGAGAAAAGCGGGCTTAGAGCCAGGCGAAAATTCATCCGTTGTTTACGACCGATAATTTATTATTTTTCCAAGAACGTTTCGCCAACATCTGTTTGTCAAATTTCTAAAGGCTAATAAAAAACGTGGTGACATTGTTCAGTCTGAGTTAATTCGTATATTGCTCTGCCGGTGGGTAGTGCGTACGATGACTTCGGAGGCGCAGGTACCGTCGTCAACAGCCAACTCGCGGGACAAAACGCCCATAAGCTCCGTTACGTACTTGCGACTAGTCGCCGGCGACCAGGTCGCCGACTACCACGAGACACACGGGGATATATGAGTTCGTACGCACTTGGTCGGCAACCACGAAAACGTGAGCGATGCACGGGACACCAAGTGGTCGCGGCGACCAACGAGGTGCCCTGTTTCCAATACACGCGTTCACACGACGAGCGACTTTGTTGGCGACCAGACACCTGCAAGCAACGAAATGAGTTTCGATACGCAGAAATTTAATTTGCAAATTGAATCTCGAAAGGCAATTTGGGGCTTATCATATATAATGAATACTCCAATCGCGACATTAAAAAAACAATAAGAAGAAATGGTGCATTTATTTGGGAATGAGAAATCCAGTAAACATTCCTTTCTTACGGCGATCTTACAATAAAGAATGCACTGAATGTTGCCTCTTCATTATTTATTTTTTTTTTCAATGCACTTCACAATTAGAACAATCTCCTCGGTGTACATTCGGTTTGGCGCTCTCTACGAAACTGATAGGTACCGAGTTGCTCGGTCTAGTCGCTTCGTTTGGTTGCTCAAATTTTGGTCTCTCGGCGACCAAGTTGCCGGCGACTGGTCGCAAGTACGTAACGAGCCAAAACCGCGACCCTGTCGAGGCGCTCCGGCCGATCAGCCTGATTAAGCAGCCCTTAGACGCTCAATATATTGTGCAATATTCAATATTGCACAATATTGCTGACCATGTGGGGCACACAGCAAAAATATTGTGCAATATATTGCACTATAATATTGAGCGTCTACACCAAATTACCCAACAAGGACCTAACCAAGTGACCGAAGGTCAACCAAAAATACTGGTGGTTCGACCCCCTTCCCAAAAAAAAAATAAAATAAATTTCGGCAAAAAACAAACACCCCATACATATAAAAGTACAGGTGAGTCACTGTACTTCACCGCTGTACAAATTGTATTATATTGTATTATACTATATTATATGTACACATTGTAAAAACCAAGCACAACTTAGCATAACTTAGAATAATTTAGTATAACCTAGCCCAGGCTTGGGAATTAAGTGATCTTTTCGGCCGAGTTTCAGAGGCGACGCCTCCTTTCTCCCGCCGCGCGTCTTGGCCCCCGCGGCGGCCCAGAAGCCTCGAGCGCCTCAGGCCCGTGCCGTATGAACCGCGGGTGGCGCATTGGGGCGACACCCGTATCAATAGGTTTCCACATCACCCATGGGGTACTATTATCGATGCGTTTTTTTTTGTCAGTGGTATCCCCTGCAGGCCTATTCCACTGTGCTACGTGATAAAAAATAGAGTGGAAAATTTTATGTTCAAAATTTTGATAATAAAACGCGTTTTTACACTCTATTTTTTATCACGCGGCACAGTGGAATAGGCCTACAGGGGATACCACTGACAAAAAAAACGCATCGATAATAGTACCCCATGGGTGATGTGGAAACCTATTGATACGGGTGTCGCCCCAATGCGCCACCCGCGGTTCATACGGCACGGGCCTGAGGCGCTCGAGGCTTCTGGGCCGCCGCGGGGGCCAAGATGCGCGGCGGGAGAAAGGAGGCGTCGCCTCTGAAACTCGGCCGAAAAGATCACTTAAGGGGGTAGACACGGGTAATGCAGCGCTCTGTATACCGACATAATCTGGCCCGAAACATGGGTTTGCGCCCTGACGTTGTTTGTCCTTATATGATCGAATTTTGGGCTGGGCGAGGTCTCATTTGAAAGAGGAAGGTTCAGTGCAGCGCGCTCTACTCATGGCTCGACGAGATTGTGTTGATATCCAATAATACGAGTGTTCAAAGTGGAGCAAAAGTCGACAAAATACACCCGCAAGAATCCAAGTATTTTTAGGTCACTAAAAGAGTTTTGTGACTCAAACGATGAGCAGAGCGCGCTGCACTGAACTTTCCTCTTTCGAATGAGACCTCACCCAGCCCAAAATCTGGTCATATAAGGACAAACAACGTCAGGGCGTGATTGCGTTCCCAAATACGAGTTCCGCCATATTGGCGATAATACAGAGCAAGTCACGTGACAAATTTAGTTGAGCTAGTGGATACGAGATGGCGCCTACTCGGGAGGACTGCCAACGTGGAATCATAGCAAAACTGAAGCGTTAGCTGGATACATGTGCCACAGCATAAGCGTGATACAGTCAATGTATGTATTTTTGGACGATTGTAGGTTAGATTATATGCATTTTAGGCATACATTGACTAGAAACTGCTGGAAACTGTGTACATTTACTAAATTCACGCTTTTACTGTAACACATACATCACCGCTGCCGAATATATGTTATAATTATATGGCCACATTATTTCAAATAAAAAAAGAGATTGGAATTTTTTAATAACACTGGAAGTAGTAATTTACTGATATCATATTTTCAGAATGTGGAAGTTACAGCAATTATTTGCAATTATTGCTTTTATTATTATTCTTCCGACTATTGTATATAACATATAGCAAGGAAAAGTCTCCAAATCGGTCAACACTTGACTCCTTGATTTTTTTTGTAATTCTTTACGCTCCTATGCAGAGATGGGCATTATTTAATTAAAAGAATATACTTCCGAATGGCCCCAGTGGCCGATCGACACGAGGTTTGGGGGAAGGGTGTGTGTACCCTAAATCTAAAATTCTATTTAGCTTCGGGTATTTATTAGTTTCCTTTGTTTATTCGAAGGCCTTTCATCTTTGGCTTCGAATAATTTTTCATCTTTCATTATATCTTTATCCTAAGGTCGTATTCAAATATATTGGACGGTCGATTCGTTTTCGCGAACAGCAATCGAGGAGAAATCCGAGGAGTTCCCTAGCCACCGAAGGGTATGATGGGGTAACGGGAATGCTGCTCGGCCCCGTCTGAACGTAGCCGTGTGGCTGTTATTTATTCTTATTGTCAGCGTAGTACATATGTAGTTGTGTGCGTCACGCAGTTATGCGTAGACCAATACGAGATGAAGCTAACGAGAAAGAATCTATGTTCTCACCAATAAAGCTCCTGAATTTTTTCGGAGCTAAGGCCTAAGGCATACCTATTCTGATGCGTGTATTTCTACGCTGCAGCTCGGTTTGGCCTATACATGACAGAAGCTTGGCGCTATACCCACCACTTCTGACTCACTCGTGTTCTGCGATGACGAGAGAATACGCGTTACGAATAGGAGTGTGCGGATCGTCCCGCGGCTCGGATTCTCGGCCCTCGGGACGGGTCGGAAAATTTCGGGCGGGATCGGGCGGGGTCCCGATACTTTCGTATTGCTCGAGATCCCGACGGTTTCGGGATCCCGAGACTCGATTCGGGCTACAAGCATGACCGCCATGAGCGGGCAATTTGATTTCAGGTCGGCTTGGCAAAACTCGGACGCGAGCGGCTCGAAAGCCAGCTATTACGAGGGGACCGAGACGGAAAGAATTATGTACAGGGTGTCCCATCTAAGACGAGACAGCCGGTTTTCTCCTAAACTATAGGAGATAAAAATATAAAAAAAATAGGCAATTGCATGGTTCGAGGGGGCCAATTAATTAGCGCGAACGAATTTTTTTATCGATTATTATTTTAAAAGATACGATGGTCAAGTTCGGTTTTTCAAATGGAACTATTTTTTTTGAACACCTGAGTTGATAGTGCGTTCCAAGACAAATTCAATAAGCTTTAATGTATACACTTTATTTTCACTGGTTTTTAAGATATTGCGCTTGCAAATTTACTGATTTTCACTGGAAGAAAACTGTCTGGTATAGCACGGACCGGGGACGGTTTTACTGGCTCCACTTGTGACACTGCCTTTTGAAATAGATACCTACCTGCCAAAGGTCTACGCCAGGCCCAAAGGCTGGACAATTTTTTTCCGTCAGAAATGCTACTTAGGTAGGTACATCTGCGGTATCGAGAAGCGCACCGTTACTTTTATTTCGCACTTGCTTCTACGCTCGGATGGCCGGTTCTTTTGGGAGGGATGCAAGTTCGATTGGTTAGGTTAGGAGGAGTGAAAGTTGCTAGACTAAATTTCAATCATAGGGAGCAGATTGTATCAGAACCATTCGGATTTGCATTCCTCACAAACGGCTGCTCTCTTGAAGCATTGCTCTTCACAGCAATGCCAACCTTCTCTCGCACGGAATACGTTAACGCTTGCTTTTGTTCTGATATTGAAGCTCGTGTTTATACTCGAGAGGACCACGCGTCGACAGCGGGCTACCCCTTTTCTTCCTGTGTCTCTCCACGAGCCGTGTTGACGGTGGATTGTAGGAGCGTAGATATCTGGATGCCAGTTATTGAATTCAGGAGACGATAGAAACATTTTATTACAAAACACACATGTACTATAATTAAAGTAAATCGTATTCCTCTCGGGCAGGAGTACTGATAATGATCGAACTTGCGCCCCACTTCGCGCAGACCAATTACACGGAGGGTAGTCGGGTCACACACTGCCCAAATGATACAGGGTAATTCTGGAGCAACGCCCGTCAAGGAGATGCGCTGGTACCCCGTGGCGAGGACAGACCTTCGCATTGCCTCACCCGATTTTTATGGTTTTTTTCCGGAAAAAGGTACGAATCCTGGGTCGAACGTAGCGAATTGAAGTCGACCCTCCGCAGTCGAGGGTGAATTATCCATTACAGCGTATTAAGAAACCCTTTTCTTCGTCGTATCGAAAGGGAAGTGGTGCCAATGGATTCCTTATGTTTTTCTGACGAAAATCATACCAAATGTCATGCAAATCGGACTACTTTGACACAAGCTATTTGTATTCCTATGTAAAAGTTGTCCGATTTACACGACATTTGTAATGATTTTCATCGGAAAACCCCAAGGAATCCATCGGCGACACTTCCATATCCATACGATAAGGAATAACGAATTGTTTTATTTCCTAAAAAGGTAGGTACAGGCTGATTCTGGTGCTGCGCCCGTCACCCCGTGGCGAGGACAACACCCCGCAGTGCCCATCGAATTTTATGGCTTTTTTCGGAAAAAGGTACGAATCCTAGGCCGAACGTAGCGAATTGAAGTCGACCCTCCGCAGTCGAGGGTGAATTATCCATTACAGCGTATTAAGAAACCCTTTTCTTCGTCGTATCGAAAGGGAAGTGGTGCCAATGGATTCCTTATGTTTTTCTGACGAAAATCATACCAAATGTCATGCAAATCGGACTACTTTGACACAAGCTATTTGTATTCCTATGTAAAAGTTGTCCGATTTACACGACATTTGTAATGATTTTCATCGGAAAACCCCAAGGAATCCATCGGCGACACTTCCATATCCATACGATAAGGAATAACGAATTGTTTTATTTCCTAAAAAGGTAGGTACAGGCTGATTCTGGTGCTGCGCCCGTCACCCCGTGGCGAGGACAACACCCCGCAGTGCCCATCGAATTTTATGGCTTTTTTCGGAAAAAGGTACGAATCCTAGGCCGAACGTAGCGAATTGAAGTCGACCCTCCGCAGTCGAGGGTGAATTATCCATTACAGCGTATTAAGAAACCCTTTTCTTCGTCGTATCGAAAGGGAAGTGGTGCCAATGGATTCCTCATGTTTTTCTGACGAAAATCATACCAAATGTCATGCAAATCGGACTACTTTGACACAAGCTATTTGTATTCCTATGTAAAAGTTGTCCGATTTACACGACATTTGGCATGATTTTCATCGGAAATCCCCAAGGAATCCATCCGCGACACTTCCATATCCATACGATAAAGAATAAAGAATTATTTTATTTCCTAACCAGATACAGGGTAATTATGGAGCGGCGCCCGTGAAGGAGATGCGGCGGCCTGGTACCCCGTGGCGAGGACAACCCCTCGCAGTGTCTGACCGAATTTTATGGCTTTCCACCCGCGAAGGGGTCCGAGTGCCTAATAGGGAGTGAGAAATCTTCGACTTGCGCATTTTTCATCAGATCTTTGCAAAACCGACACCTATCGATTCCTTATGTTTCGCCGATGAAGCTGATACTAAGAACGACGTAATTCGGACCATAATGAAGGAAATTCCATGGAATATCGATTTATGTCATTTCAAGCTGACTTGACTTGGTTAAAAATAGTCCGATTTACATGAAATTTGGTATGATTTTAATCGACGGTACGTCAGGAATCCATTGGCGCCACTTGCCCTTCGATACGATGAAGAAAAGAAGCAAACATTTGAAATCCTGAACATTTCTCACTTCTTAATGGTATTCCAAACCCTTCGAGGGTCGAAAGCCATAAAATTCGATGGGCACTGCGGGGTGTTGTCCTCGCCACGGGGTGACGGGCGTACCTCCAGAATTACCCTGATGAAATACAGGTGAAAGATGCCACATCTGGTTACCAAAAACTACCCGTACTGATCGGCCGCGGTGTCTCGCCAGAGTCGCGGTTTATGAGCGGATTTTCCGCGCATCGGCGGTAGGCAACGGTACATAGTACGGGTCCGAAGTCATCGTACGCACTACCCTCCGACAGAGCAATATACGGATTAACTCAGACTGGACCATGTCACCACGTTTTTTATTGGCCTTTACAAATTTGGCAAACAGATGTTGTCGAAACGTTCTTGGAGAAATAATAAATTATCGATCGTAAAGAGCGAATGAATTTTCGCCTGGCTCTGAGTCCGCTTTTGTCCCGACGCACGCGAGAAAGATGCCACAAATATAGGAATTGAAAAGTATTATCCACCGTCGATACGCCTCGTGGAGAGACACAGTAAGAAAAGGGGTACACCGTTGAGTGCGCGTGGTTCCGCCTGCATCGTCCTCTTTTCAAATTAAAGACGGATTCCTTATCTCTCGAGTATAAATCCTTATCTCTCGAGTATAAACACGCGTTGGATTTTCCAAACAAAAGCACGCGAGAAGAATTGGGTGCAAGAAAAAGTCGGCCATTGTACCCCGTGGTGAGGACAACCCCCCCGCAGTGCCTCACCCGATTGTACGGCTTTTGACCCTCGACGCGGTTCGAGTGCCTATTAAGAAGTGAGAAATCTTCGACTCGCGCATTTCTCATCAGATCTTTGCGAAAACGACACCCATCGATTTCTTATGTTTCGCCGATGAAACTGACACCAAGAACGACGTATTCGGACCATAATGAAGGAAATTCCATGGAATATCGATTTATATCATTTCAAGTTGACTTGACTTGGTTAAAAATAGTCCGATTTACATGAAATTTGGTATGATCGTCATCGGAAAAACATAAGGCACCCATCGGTGTCACTTCCATAGCGATACGATAAAAAATAAAGAATTATTTTATTTCTCAAACAGGTATGAATTCTCGGCCGACCGCGACAAATCGAGGTCGGTGCCCCACTGTCGAGGGTGAAAATGTGAAGTATCCATTTCAGCGTATTAAGAAATTCTTTATTCTTAATCGCATCGCTATGGAAGTGACACCGATGGGTGCCTTATGTTTTTCCGATGACGATCATACCAAATTTCATGTAAATCGGACTATTTTTAACCAAGTCAAGTCAACTTGAAATGATATAAATCGATATTCCATGGAATTTCCTTCATTATGGTCGGAATTACGTCGTTCTTGGTGTCAGCTTCATCGGCGAAACATAAGGAATCGATAGGTGTTGTTCTCGCAAAGATCTGATGAGAAACGCGCAAGTCGAAGGTTTTTTACTTTTTAATAGGCACTCGAACCCCTTCGAGGGTCGAAAGCCATACAATACAATGAGGCACTGCGGGGGGGGGGGGTTGTCCTCGCCACGGGGTACTGTGGCAGACCCTTTCTTGCAGCCAATACGTCTCGCGTGCTTTTGTTTTGAAATTCCAATGCGTGTTTATACTCGAGAGATAAGGAATACGTCTTTAATTTGAAAGGAGGACGATGCAGGCCTGAACCACGCGCACTCAACGGTGTACCCCTTTTCCTACTGTGTCTCAGCGCGAGACGTACTGGCACTTCTTCAGAGTAATTTCCTTTCCTACCCCATTGCCAAGGAAACATTCTTCTATGTAACGTAGGAACATCTTCTTTGTGTCATCGTGTGGACCAGAAGATTCATTTTCGTCACGGTCAGCGTTGCGGACATCATTATAATTTATTTATATTGTAGTGGGGCACGGGTTATGGCCTGCCGAACGTAGAGACTTTAGCTAGGGGAAAAGAAAAATGCCACATCTGGTTACCATAAATTAAACACCCTGATCGGCCGGAGTGTTTCGCCATGGTCGCGGTTTATGACTGAAATATCCCGCGAGCCGGTGGCCAGGTACAACGGTACGTTCCGATCCGTAATTACTGAGGCGACCATCCACCAACGCAGCACTACCTACATGTATTAACTCAGAGCGAAAGGTGTCGAAAGCCAAGAAAACAGCATGTTTGATTGCTTTCTAAGTAGAAACCCACCAGATGTCGAAGAACTGTCCCTCGAAAATACTAAATTGCCAATCGTAAATATTATTAAATGAGTTTCTCTTCATTCTAAGCTACCCTCCTCTTTGTCCCGTAAGACGGAAGAAGTAGTATTTTATTTCGCATTTCCTTTTACGTTCGGATGACCGGGATGGGTCCCAGTTAGGAAATGGTGGGTGTTATAATTTTTTTTTTCGTTTGTCATAAAAACTTCCCCTTTGCATCTTTTAACCATCTCCATGGATATTTCCAACCAATAAGGAAGAAGTTCCTTTCTTTCGAAAGGGCCAATGGCATCTTTTGACAAATTTTCCTCAGAGTTAGGAAACAGTCTGTGGATCAGAAGTCTTTAGACATTGACAGTACTTACCGGTTTTTTGGCGCGAACGCATCTGAGAAACAGTACCTGCAAAATGTATCTCACAGTGAAAGATAAGGTGGAGTTGGTGCTTTTACGTGGGGAGGCACGCTTATCGTACCGTTTAGTGAGCGCAGAGTTCCATCAACGACATCCCGATCGACAAAAACCGAGCCCACAAACCGTAAGTCTTTATCTTCATTTAGTGAAATACATACAGTTAAGTACTGAATATTTAACCCTTTTGCTACGGCACCCCGGTCCGCGGGGGCGCCGCTACCGACCGGGAGCCCGCGCCACGAGTGTACCCTTTTCGCTACGGCGCACAGTGTTACGCGTAATGGACACAAGTCAAGAATCCGAAGTGTCTCTACGGGTCGTTTCGTGAATGCCGGATATATTCGGCGTTAGGAGCGAAAGGTTAACGCTTTCGCTGTTTATCAAAATAACGCGACTTGGTACAGTGAAAAGAAACTCTTTGGTATTGTGTAGAGATGGAAAAACTAGTACAGGGTAATTCTGGAGCAACGCCCGTTAAGGAGATGCGGCCTGGTACCTCTTGGCGAGGACAACCGCTCGCAGTGCCTGACCGAATTATATGGCTTTCGCCCCGCGAAGGGGTTCGGGTGCCTATTAAGAAGTGAGAAACCTTCGACTTGCGCATTTCTCATGAGATCTTTGCAAAAACGACACCTATCGATTCCTTATGTTTCGCCGATGAAACTGACACCAAGAACGACGTAATTTGCAATTTGTATTCCTTATGTAAAAGTAGCCCGATTTACATGACATTTGGTATGATTCCAATCGGAAGAACGCCAGGAATCCTTTGGTACCACTTTCATATCGATACGATAATGAATGAAGAATTTCTTCCTACGCTGTAATGGATATTTCACATTTTTACCCCATGACTGTGGGACGCCGACCTCAATTCGCTACGGTCGGCCGAGGGTTCATACCTGTTTCAAAAATAAAATAATTCTTTATCCTTTATCGTATCCATATGAAAGTGGCACTAATGGAGTCCTTATGTTTTTCCGATGACGATCATACCAAATTTCATGTAAATCGGACTATTTTTAACCAAGTCAAGTCAGCTTGAAAGGTTATATAAATCGATTTTCCATGGAATTTCCTTCATTATGGTCCGAATACGTCGTTCTTGGTGTCAGTTTCATCGGCGAAACATAAGAAATCGATGGGTGTCGTTTTCGCAAAGATCTGATAAGAAATGCGCGAGTCGAAGATTTCTCACTTCTTAATAGGCACTTGAACCGCTTCGAGGGTCAAAAGCCATATAATTCGGTGACGCACTGCGGCGTGTTGTCCTCGCCACGGGGTACCAGGCCACCGCATCCTTTGACGGGCGTAGCTCCAAAATCACCCTGTATCTGGTAAGAACGCTGATCCAATTGGTCACGATAGAATCTTCTCCCGCAATGTTCCTTTCACCACTGCACAGTACTTAATTTTATCCATGCACGCACGACGTATGGTCTGAACAATGAAAGGGTTAAATATCCAGTTTTGCCTTTTTTGTATCAATTAAATGCGCTTACATGAAATTGGTATTATTTCAGATAAAACGTATTTGTCAGTTATTCGAAGCGACGGGGAGTGTTCGTCCGCTCAGAAGAAACAGGCTGACCACCCACACAGAAGAGAAGGAAATTGATGTTGTGGCGGCATTCCATGCCCACCCCACAACCTCAATTCGTCAGGTGGCGGCAAATGCCGACGTATCCAAATCCAAGATTCAGAGAATCATAAAGAAAAATGGTTTGAAGCCATATAAGCCGAGCACGCAGCACAAACTGTTTCTTAGAGATTACGGACCACGGATTCAATTTTCGATGTCGATACTGCAGCATCTCGGAGAGGATCCAGAGTTCGCCAGAAAGATCATGGTAACGGACGAATGCATATTTTATACAAATGGTTTAGCAAGCCATCAAAATTCACGAATGTGGGCCACGGAAAATCCATATTGGATACGTGAAAATAATAACCAGTATCGTCAATCAGTTTTGGTATGGTGTGGTATTTTCAATCGGAAAATATATGGACCCTATATTTTCGATGGAAATGTAACGGGAGTAGTGTATTTAGAAATGTTGAAAAATTATCTGGGAGATATTTTGCACGATATGTCACTGGAAGAAAGACGGAACCTGTGGTTTCAACAGGATGGTGCTCCGGCACATTACGCGAACATCGTAACGACATGGCTGAACGAGACATTTCCCAACCGCTGGATCGGTCGCAATGGAGCAGTAGCATGGCCACCGCGATCCCCTGACCTCTCGGCCTGCGATTTTTTTCTTTGGGGGTATATCAAGCAACAAGTGTTTCAAACGCCTGTTGAAAACACAGCGGATTTAACCCAAAGAATTATTGCAGCATGTCAAAATGTTCCAGCCGAGATGTTGGAGGATGTTGAATCAACATTTTGCCGACGCGTATTAAGTTGCATTTTCAATGACGGTGGCCACGTGGAGGGGCAGCCTCCCGAAATGCGAATTCCATGAGTACAGCATTAGGGATTGCAATCGGGTAAATCGGTTAAAATATTTTTTCACTGATAACGTAGTAGATATCGACGGAATTAATGAACGCATATATGTGCTACATTGCAATAAATAATTTATCGAATTACCGATAAAAATTTGGCCCAGTTTTGAGGGTATTTCTCGCGATTTACCGGTAACCCGCCAAATTTTTATTGGTAATTCGATAAATTATCTATTGCAATGTAGCACATATATGCGTTCATTAATTCGGTCGATATCTACTACGTTATCAGTGAAAAAAAAATTTTAACCGATTTACCCGATTGCAATCCCTAATGCTGCACTCATGAAACCACGACCGATCCATTGCTTGGGAAATGATGAGTCCAGTCATCTTTTCATCGCTGCAGTACCGTCTTGTTGAAACCATAAATTTTACGCTTCAGCAAGTGGCATATCATGTAAAATATCATCCACATCATTTTCCGGAAATTCTAAATATGTTGCTCCTGTTACATTTCTTTCGAAACAATAAGGTCCATATATTTTTCGATTGAAAATACCACACCACATTAAAACCGAGTCGCGGTACTTGTTATTATCTTATTTTGATAGCATGCCATGCCCTTGGTATAAAATATACGTACATTCGTCCGTTATCATTTTGTTTCGTACAAACTGTGCATCGTCTTCCATTTTCAGCAGTATCCGCATCGCAAATTCAATCCGTAGTCCAAAATCTCTATCAAATAGTTTATACGGCTCCAAACCATTTTTCTTTACGATTTTATGTACTGTCGGTGATGAGTCGCCAATCTGATTGGTCACATGTATGTGTCCTTCCGCGCCACGTGGAAAGATCGCCATGGTGCTCGACCGACGCTCTACATAAATTGGTCCTTCGAGCCGGATCTCGTGCCACGAGGCCCTACATCCGCATCCACACGGCCAGAGGGGATTCAGCTGCACAGGAGTGTGGCATCCTGCATCTTCACCAATACAGTCTGGAGACAGCAGCGCACAGGATGCTGCATCCAACGCAAGGACCGGCGAATTCGACAGTGGCAACAGAGCACTTTATTCGCCAGGGACAACATCCTGGTCAACGCATCAGCCAACGCCAAAAGGGCTGCTGAGCATAATCCACAACGACGGAAAGCGTGAAGGAAGCGCGTCCATTCACGGGAATCAATTCGTCCTCAATTCGCGCCCTATAACACCGATGTCGTGCGACCCACACGACCTGACTGCGCTCACCCCCACGCAATTCCTCATTGGCGCCCCGTTGACAAGTATCCCCGATTACGATTTCTCCACGGTGCCGAGCGGGCGTTCATCAGCCTGGGAACACGTCCAGAAAATGAGAAATCATTTACAGGAGCAGACGGTTCGCAAGAACTGACACACAGGTCAGGCCCGGGACATTCCGTTGGGTACGCTGGTGGTCGTTCGCGAGGACACCACGCCACCGTTGAGCTGGCCACTTGAAAGAATCACCGCCGTGCATCCAGGTGACGGCGGCGTCATCGGCGCATTGCGTGAAGCGCATCGCGCCGCTTCCGATAGATGCGCAATCTCCTCATTGTAAATAAAGTTGTACCAATGTTTTATTCTTAGACATAAGGTACTAGTTCATAAGTTGTAACCTACCGCCACAACGTTGCGTTAATTTAATCTTCTGCGTGTTTGTAATCGGCGCCAAGCCTCCGTACCGCACCTACGCGCTCAATTCTGTTGAACGAGATTGTTCAACGGGGACGGCATGTTGAGTCGCCCATCTGAATGGGAACCACTACCGTGCTGGACCTCAGCGCATGGTCACATGTATGTGTCCTTCCGCGCCGCGTGTTAAGATCGCCATGGTGCTCGCCGAAGGACAACCTAAGGCGAGTGCCAGCGTGCATCGCGTCTCTTCGTCTCGTGACGCCTGCCCGAACGGTCTCAGAACAAGTCTTATATTACAATAAAGTTTCAAGTTCGTACACAGTCGAAACAGTTTCACTTTGCGAACAACACTTTTCAATACGTTGGCCCTTTCATTAATTTGAAACGCGACACCCAAAGAGCGGCCGACGCTCTACAGTCGGTGTGGATAAGTAAAAATTTTCCGCTATTGTGCGAACTGACGATGTCGGGTTCGCATGGAACGCAACCACGTCTACTTTGTAGTTGCTCCAAAAAGCTCACAAATATTTTTTCTGTAAAAACATACGGATTTCATGTACACGCATTTAATTGATACAAAAAAGACAAAACTGAACATTTAACCCTTTCATTGTTAAGCCCATACGTCGTGCGAGCAAAGGTAAAAATAAGTACTGTGCAGAGGATGGTTATAATATGCAAATAAGACATTATTAAGATCAAAGAATAAATTTATAACACCCACTATTTCCTAGCTGGTACCCAACCGGCCATCCGAGGGTAGAAGGAAGTGCGAAATAAAAGACTATTGAAGTTGAAAATTGAGTTATATTCTCCTACTCCCCTTTAGTACAGGTACAGGGTGATTCTGAAGCAACGCCTGCCAAAGGATGCGGCCTGTCACCCCGTGGCGAGGACAACACGCCCGCAGTACCTCATTGAATTGTATGGCTTTCGACCCTCGAAGGGGTTCGAGTGCCTATTAAAAAGTAAAAAACCTTCGACTTGCGCGTTTCTCATCAGATCTTTGCGAGAACAACACCTATCGATTCCTTATGTTTCGCCGATGAAGCTGACACCAAGAACGACGTAATTCCGACCATAATGAAGGAAATTCCATGGAATATCGATTTATATCATTTCAAGTTGACTTGACTTGGTTAAAAATAGTCCGATTTACATGAAATTTGGTATGATCGTCATCGGAAAAACATAAGGCACCCATCGGTGTCACTTCCATAGCGATGCGATTAAGAATAAAGAATTTCTTAATACGCTGAAATGGATACTTCACATTTTCACCCTCGACAGTGGGGCACCGACCTCGATTTGTCGCGGTCGGCCGAGAATTCATACCTGTTTGAGAAATAAAATAATTCTTTATTTTTTATCGTATCGCTATGGAAGTGACACCGATGGGTGCCTTATGTTTTTCCGATGACGATCATACCAAATTTCATGTAAATCGGACTATTTTTAACCAAGTCAAGTCAACTTGAAATGATATAAATCGATATTCCATGGAATTTCCTTCATTATGGTCCGAATACGTCGTTCTTGGTGTCAGTTTCATCGGCGAAACATAAGAAATCGATGGGTGTCGTTTTCGCAAAGATCTGATGAGAAATGCGCGAGTCGAAGATTTCTCACTTCTTAATAGGCACTCGAACCGCGTCGAGGGTCAAAAGCCGTACAATCGGGTGAGGCACTGCGGGGGGGTTGTCCTCACCACGGGGTACAATGGCCGACTTTTTCTTGCACCCAATTCTTCTCGCGTGCTTTTGTTTGGAAAATCCAACGCGTGTTTATACTCGAGAGATAAGGATTTATACTCGAGAGATAAGGAATCCGTCTTTAATTTGAAAAGAGGACGATGCAGGCGGAACCACGCGCACTCAACGGTGTACCCCTTTTCTTACTGTGTCTCTCCACGAGGCGTATCGACGGTGGATAATACTTTTCAATTCCTATATTTGTGGCATCTTTCTCGCGTGCGTCGGGACAAAAGCGGACTCAGAGCCAGGCGAAAATTCATTCGCTCTTTACGATCGATAATTTATTATTTCTCCCAGAACGTTTCGACAACATCTGTTTGCCAAATTTGTAAAGGCCAATAAAAAACGTGGTGACATGGTCCAGTCTGAGTTAATCCGTATATTGCTCTGTCGGAGGGTAGTGCGTACGATGACTTCGGACCCGTACTATGTACCGTTGCCTACCGCCGATGCGCGGAAAATCCGCTCATAAACCGCGACTCTGGCGAGACACCGCGGCCGATCAGTACGGGTAGTTTTTGGTAACCAGATGTGGCATCTTTCACCTGTATTTCATCAGGGTAATTCTGGAGGTACGCCCGTCACCCCGTGGCGAGGACAACACCCCGCAGTGCCCATCGAATTTTATGGCTTTCGACCCTCGAAGGGTTTGGAATACCATTAAGAAGTGAGAAATGTTCAGGATTTCAAATGTTTGCTTCTTTTCTTCATCGTATCGAAGGGCAAGTGGCGCCAATGGATTCCTGACGTACCGTCGATTAAAATCATACCAAATTTCATGTAAATCGGACTATTTTTAACCAAGTCAAGTCAGCTTGAAATGACATAAATCGATATTCCATGGAATTTCCTTCATTATGGTCCGAATTACGTCGTTCTTAGTATCAGCTTCATCGGCGAAACATAAGGAATCGATAGGTGTCGGTTTTGCAAAGATCTGATGAAAAATGCGCAAGTCGAAGATTTCTCACTCCCTATTAGGCACTCGGACCCCTTCGCGGGTGGAAAGCCATAAAATTCGGTCAGACACTGCGAGGGGTTGTCCTCGCCACGGGGTACCAGGCCGCCGCATCTCCTTCACGGGCGCCGCTCCATAATTACCCTGTATCTGGTTAGGAAATAAAATAATTCTTTATTCTTTATCGTATGGATATGGAAGTGTCGCGGATGGATTCCTTGGGGATTTCCGATGAAAATCATGCCAAATGTCGTGTAAATCGGACAACTTTTACATAGGAATACAAATAGCTTGTGTCAAAGTAGTCCGATTTGCATGACATTTGGTATGATTTTCGTCAGAAAAACATGAGGAATCCATTGGCACCACTTCCCTTTCGATACGACGAAGAAAAGGGTTTCTTAATACGCTGTAATGGATAATTCACCCTCGACTGCGGAGGGTCGACTTCAATTCGCTACGTTCGGCCTAGGATTCGTACCTTTTTCCGAAAAAAGCCATAAAATTCGATGGGCACTGCGGGGTGTTGTCCTCGCCACGGGGTGACGGGCGCAGCACCAGAATCAGCCTGTACCTACCTTTTTAGGAAATAAAACAATTCGTTATTCCTTATCGTATGGATATGGAAGTGTCGCCGATGGATTCCTTGGGGTTTTCCGATGAAAATCATTACAAATGTCGTGTAAATCGGACAACTTTTACATAGGAATACAAATAGCTTGTGTCAAAGTAGTCCGATTTGCATGACATTTGGTATGATTTTCGTCAGAAAAACATAAGGAATCCATTGGCACCACTTCCCTTTCGATACGACGAAGAAAAGGGTTTCTTAATACGCTGTAATGGATAATTCACCCTCGACTGCGGAGGGTCGACTTCAATTCGCTACGTTCGGCCTAGGATTCGTACCTTTTTCCGAAAAAAGCCATAAAATTCGATGGGCACTGCGGGGTGTTGTCCTCGCCACGGGGTGACGGGCGCAGCACCAGAATCAGCCTGTACCTACCTTTTTAGGAAATAAAACAATTCGTTATTCCTTATCGTATGGATATGGAAGTGTCGCCGATGGATTCCTTGGGGTTTTCCGATGAAAATCATTACAAATGTCGTGTAAATCGGACAACTTTTACATAGGAATACAAATAGCTTGTGTCAAAGTAGTCCGATTTGCATGACATTTGGTATGATTTTCGTCAGAAAAACATAAGGAATCCATTGGCACCACTTCCCTTTCGATACGACGAAGAAAAGGGTTTCTTAATACGCTGTAATGGATAATTCACCCTCGACTGCGGAGGGTCGACTTCAATTCGCTACGTTCGACCCAGGATTCGTACCTTTTTCCGGAAAAAAAACCATAAAAATCGGGTGAGGCAATGCGAAGGTCTGTCCTCGCCACGGGGTACCAGCGCATCTCCTTGACGGGCGTTGCTCCAGAATTACCCTGTATCATTTGGGCAGTGTGTGACCCGACTACCCTCCGTGTAATTGGTCTGCGCGAAGTGGGGCGCAAGTTCGATCATTATCAGTACTCCTGCCCGAGAGGAATACGATTTACTTTAATTATAGTACATGTGTGTTTTGTAATAAAATGTTTCTATCGTCTCCTGAATTCAATAACTGGCATCCAGATATCTACGCTCCTACAATCCACCGTCAACACGGCTCGTGGAGAGACACAGGAAGAAAAGGGGTAGCCCGCTGTCGACGCGTGGTCCTCTCGAGTATAAACACGAGCTTCAATATCAGAACAAAAGCAAGCGTTAACGTATTCCGTGCGAGAGAAGGTTGGCATTGCTGTGAAGAGCAATGCTTCAAGAGAGCAGCCGTTTGTGAGGAATGCAAATCCGAATGGTTCTGATACAATCTGCTCCCTATGATTGAAATTTAGTCTAGCAACTTTCACTCCTCCTAACCTAACCAATCGAACTTGCATCCCTCCCAAAAGAACCGGCCATCCGAGCGTAGAAGCAAGTGCGAAATAAAAGTAACGGTGCGCTTCTCGATACCGCAGATGTACCTACCTAAGTAGCATTTCTGACGGAAAAAAATTGTCCAGCCTTTGGGCCTGGCGTAGACCTTTGGCAGGTAGGTATCTATTTCAAAAGGCAGTGTCACAAGTGGAGCCAGTAAAACCGTCCCCGGTCCGTGCTATACCAGACAGTTTTCTTCCAGTGAAAATCAGTAAATTTGCAAGCGCAATATCTTAAAAACCAGTGAAAATAAAGTGTATACATTAAAGCTTATTGAATTTGTCTTGGAACGCACTATCAACTCAGGTGTTCAAAAAAAATAGTTCCATTTGAAAAACCGAACTTGACCATCGTATCTTTTAAAATAATAATCGATAAAAAAATTCGTTCGCGCTAATTAATTGGCCCCCTCGAACCATGCAATTGCCTATTTTTTTTATATTTTTATCTCCTATAGTTTAGGAGAAAACCGGCTGTCTCGTCTTAGATGGGACACCCTGTATATCATTTATATCGATACCAGAGTGATAAGTTTTTACCTTTCTGTCTCCTGTTGAATCATAATTTGTATCTTATTATTTATTTACATATATATGTATTTTCATTGCTACCAAATAGTCTGTGAATACTGAATACGTCCATATACGTATGTTTAAGAGCGAAACGCCGAAGCTTCGAGCGTTCGCGAATTAGATTACGTATTAGGATTAACTTAGTGTATACGATAGTCTTTTAAGAATAGCTGATAAATATAGTCGTTAGTTTTAAACTAAGGTTACGGACACTTTGTATTTACAAGACGGTTGCACAATGTTTTATATGTTTGTCTAATTAAACTAGTCACAAAGAACACTTATTAGTCTAACGCGAGAGTCCGCGAGAAGCAGAATTTGAACTGAGCAGTTCGAAATACCTGACTGGAACGTTCCAGTAGAGCGCGAGCACGCGAGTTTTTAGAGAATACTTGTCGAGTCGACGGTTCTTGGAAGAGAGAGCGATCGCGGTGATGGATCGGGCCGTTTCGCCGAATTCTGTGACGTCAGCACCCCACCCAACAGCTGTTCGGCTCGAGCGAGACGAGGACTGTACCGGCGACACAATGCCGGTCGCACGGTAGAGAGAGAGAGAGCCGTCTAATTAGCTGAGGTGTGCGTCAACAGATGGCCCGACCGATCTCATCACCGCGATCGTGCATACCACGACTTGGTCGCGTTAGCCGGTTCGAACCGCGCGCGGAATCGGCAGCGAATCCGCGCCGGCTTGGCCTGTGGCCGTTTGGGCCAATCCTAAACAACGTACTTAAATAAATACCATGTTCAGAACTTGGGAAGAAGACTATTTTTATACCGACAATATTTTATAATCTGAATAAAATATACTTCACACTTAGTACTTTATGTAAAGGGAATATATAGGGTATTATCTTTTTTCCGGTTAGGTTCAGATTTAAAATAGAAAACGTACGAACTATAAGCATACAAAAAGGAATATTTCCTGGATGTTTCATAATAACAACAATATACAGGAGGCGAATATTTTATTATTTCAAATTAACGTGTAAGAAACATAATTTTTCTATGTTCTCAGGTAATAATTTTAATCTATTACTGGTAACGATATCGTCCGATCGCGTCCGAGTTTTGCCGAGCCGACCTGAAATCAAATTGTCCGCTCATGGCGGCTATGCTTGTAGCCCGAATCGAGTCTCGGGGTCCCGAAACTGTCCAAACAAATACTTTAATTGTAAAATTTAGACGTCAAACTATTGTTGAATATCGCCAGTTCTTTCATATGCAGCACTTGGTTGGGAATTCCTGATCCCACCTTTTCATGCATTTACCTATTGAAATGTTGCTTCAAGTCATCGGGAAATTGAATTGCTTTTTCTTGTACATACATATATCTGTTCGCGAGTAGGTGTCACGAATGACGCGACTTTGGTTTCCCAAATAAATTCACATTTATCAGGGCCCTCGTCTGAACCGCTTGTGAAATAGCGCACCAGCGAGAGACCCTCGGTCGACGGCGACTTGAGTCATCCAGTACTGAATATGAAAATGTTCATATTTCTCATTACACCTTGATAAGAGTGTTACCATCGATGGATTGGTGAGTTTATGTCCACGAAAATGAGTCAAGACGCAAAGCAATTTGGTTTATTTTTTTTATGAATACATTATTAGGACACACACTACGTTCACAAAAAATGGACCGAATCCCTCCATATCTGACATCATTTTCATCGAGAAACCCTAAAAACTCCATTGGTAATTCTTTCCTCAACACTTATCAAACATGAACATTTTATCTGGCCCGTCGGTTTTATTATTCTCGGCTGTCAACGGGTGGTCTACTGGGGCCCGAAGGTCCTCGCTCGCAGCGAGAAAGCAAAGCGGTGGGATGGGTAGGTCTTTCCCGATAATCCGAGCCCAACCATTTGCGTGCGCAGCTTCATGTTGCACGTCAAAAAATTCTTTTAATTACAATTAGTAATTCAGTGTGTAAGTGCAATTAAATTAGGCGTCATTAAAATCATGCACAGTTCATTAATTTTAACTAATTGCCCTATTCATTTATTTTTTTATTCATTAATGTAGTGCTCTGGTGAAGAACATCGTAATACGTAGCTAATATTCTAGGCCCTAGAATCTACGATATTGTCAATGTGCAATTGAAACGCACGCCACTTCACACTATCGTTTCTTAGCATTCATACGGCGTGATTTTCTAGCTAGAGTCGTCAAACGCGATGCTCGCCAACAATCATGTGTCTCGCTGAATTTCGGGGGCTTTGACGCTCGAAACCAGCGGGACTATACAATGTTGCACGCTAAGTAGTGACGAATCTGAAATTCTGCAATTTCTAATCAGATCTTTGCAAAAGTGACGTCAATCGATTCCGTACAATTTTATATATAATGTTTGTTCATAACTGCTTTCTGCATAGGACGTGTAATAAGTGTATTTCATGTTCTGTTTCGATGCTTTGCTAGTAAAAAAATGTCTAACCCAACAAACTTCATTTTCTGTGGACATCCCCTCATCTATTTTTCCTTTTCACTTATAATTCCTTACTGCTAACGTAGAATATTGTAGCATAAGTACATTTCAAGTAATTAAGGCTGCCGTCTCACCGGGCCTTGAATGTGTGCGTACGCTCACACAAGCTAGGAAAAGCGTGTACGTATACGCGTGTAGTAAACAATTCGTAAATTACAACTTTCGTCCTGGAATCGGCACGAAGGATGTTTTTGCGGGTACAGTTGCCTTCAGTAGACATCTGTGCAGCCGGGTCTGGTGCGTTTGAACGCTAATAAGCACCGTACGTTGAAATAATAATGAATTTCTAAATCGAAAACTGACAGGATGAAGCTTCAAGGCTTCTCCGTTGGTGGCGCTAATGGTGTGCTGCAGCCACGTAGCACCAGCGTGACGTATACGCAGGGCCGACGCGGGGTTAGTTGATGCCCTTATGCAAGAAAATTTTTGGTTCCTCCAAATTTTTGCACCTGTTTTCTATTTAATATGTTTTGTCTTTACGGGGTGTACATTCCGTTAATGTAGGGCTTCGATTCCTTTATTATTAAGCGTGCGATACAGTTTTTTAGCGTTCCATTCGACTGGCACCCTTATGCGGCGCGTAACTTGCATAATGATTCCGCCGGCCCTGCGTATACGAGATGTAGTAAACAAACCGTAAATTACAACTTTCGCCCTGGAATCGGCATGAAAGAAGTTTTTGCGGGTATAGTTGCCTCCAGTAGACATTCGTGCAGACGGGTCTGGTGCGTTTGAACGCCAATAACCACCGTACGTTGAAATAATAATGAATTTCTGACTCGTGTACTGAGACAGACTCGAGAAATGACAGAATGAAGCTTCAAGGATTCTCCGTCACCGGCGTTGATGGTATATTCGTGCATTGTACCATCAAAACCGGTGGAAGTCCAATCTAGCCGATAAATGTAGGAAAGACATAGTTGCCGAGATGTATCGAGAGTCGAATCGCGCTGTTGCCGCATTTCCCCTATTACTATTTTGTCGTAAGAGAGGCTTGAATGAATCACGGCGAAGTGGCTGGAGAACAGAAATGGGCAAAGATATTATCTGGATAACTCAAATAGAAGATACTACCGTACTGTCTCGTTACGGGCTCGGTTTGGTGTAAACGATGTGGACTTTTCCCTATTCCTTCTGTCTCACTCTTGTCCGGCGAAAGCGAGAGCGAGCGAGAGGCACTGAAAGCGAGCAAGGGCGGTACGAGATAGACGACGGGATGATGTTTTGTCTCGCTCCGTCTTTCGGACGCCCGACAACTCCGTCCTTTGCGTTCGCGGCCGTCGCGCAGGCAAAGCGTTCCATCTCGCTCCCCCCTTCGGCCAGAAAGAAGCGAGAAACGAACACTGGGAATTAGGGCTCTGTTCGCGATACGGGCTCAACGCCGCGCCGCACAGTGGGGCAAAGTGACGAAGTTTGTTTCATAATCAAAAAACTTTTGATGGAAATGAGATAGAGTGATGATTTTTTTTTAAATTAAGTTAAAAGATTGCATTAAAGTTGAAAGATTGCAGAATAAGGGAAAATTAATGAAATTATGATACGAACGTTTTTTACCTTTGAAAATCTGTGTTAAACTTTAAATCGTTTTTTTTCAAAATCCTGAGGTAGTAGACAAATTTTGCGAACGGATTTGAAATCAGCGCGACAAAATCTATAGGAAATGATGTACAACATGTCAAGAAAAAATTCTAACCGAACATGGTATTGGACAAAACATATTTTTGTTGTAAAATTTCAAGTTTAACAAAGATTTTCAATGGTAAAAAACGTTCATACCATAATTTCATTAATTTTCCCTTATTCTGCAATTTTTCAGCTTTAATTTTAAAAAAAATCATCACTCTATCTCATTTCTATCAAAAGTTCTTTGATTTTGAAACAAACTTCGCCACTTTGCCCCACTGTGCGCCGGTCCCGACCAGCGAGGACTTGGGCTGTTCGGCGGTGGCTTCTGATCCCAGTTCGAGTCTCTGTACTACAATTTTTTCCTATTCGAACGTAACGAATCACTTCTCGATTTGTGTTTTTACTACGGAAATCGCGATTCCACTAGCGTTCAGAACGAAGCGGTTTTTCGTCGTTTTCGCAAAGAACGCAAGTGGCTGATTTCAAGTCGTTTTGTGGTTATGGGTTATATTTATTGATAAGTGGGTAATTTTTCCACCCCTTCGGGGTTAATTTTTTTTTAAATATTGTATTGTCCTCCAAACTACGCACGCCTGCAAAGTTTCAAGACAACTCGATAGTTGGAAGTTGGTTAAATTTCAGTTGCCAGATTTCTACCATGCATATATCAAACATACAAAAAATATACAAACAAACCGAGGGTCGAAGCTGAATAAAATCGTTTAAAAATAATCTGATTTATACCGTGTTTAAATTCATTTTTATTTGGGAAATCACAGCAGTATGTTACTGAAACATTCATGCCGATACGATAGAAAGTTTTACATTCTATTAAAACACACAAAATATACAAATCATTGAACAATCATATCATTATATTTTTTCACAAGTAAACATAAATATTGCACCGAATGAGAGAAGATAATAAGAATTGTGAAGTTTAGAAGGGATATTGATACCCAAATTAGTACTCTTTCATAAATTATTGAAATAAACTATCAAATTAAAGAGACTTTATATTTATTTGTTGTCGAATAAAAATAACCCAGCGTTAGTTTTATTTGAAATGCCACGGATGAATCAGTTTATTCGACGGGAATTCATCCGTCGGCCACAAATAATTTTTTTAATCGAGGGCCTCTATTCTTGAGGTCCCCCGAAGCTCGAGCCGAGCGACATTGTATCGCTCACCCGTCTAATCTGTTGCCTGGAGTTGCTCGGCGATGTACATATCATTGATTATGCAGAAACAGAATTTCTTTATTTTTTATCGTATCAATATGAAAGTGATTCTGCCGATTAAATTGACAGGAAATAATTTGAATCGGACTAAGTACTTTGAACGAAACCGGCTTTCAATTCTGCAAATAAATTTTATGTGTAATATCGTTATTCGTTAATAATGATAGTTCAAATTGTGTCAGGTTATCTTTCCATCTTTCCTTCTTACACTCCCGGACCTCTCTATCTTTCATTATTGCTACATTCAGGGAGGCTCTAACGCTAGACGCAGCTCTCGTGCTGTATTCCTTCAAGACTTCTCGATGAAAAGAGAGAACTCTGTGGCAACAGCGCGGCAGAGACAGAGAGTACAGAACATGTGGCAACTATGCGTTAAAAATTCGTCTACCCAGAGTACCTGAAGATGTCATTGCTGTACAAATTCTTTTTATCGATCGGAGTAATTTCATTAGGGTCCGTCTGTTTACAAGGGGCGCTTCGATCGATTCGGACGAAAACAAACTTGAGACGGCAGCCTTAAAATGTACAATGAATTTTCTACGTTTGTAGTACCAGCCGACTTTCCGTTTAAATTTTTATAAGTACAACGCAACAGCTGAGAATTTCTTTCCTTATTCAGAATAGAATACAGAAATAGCAAACAGCTCCCTCTCGCGTTTACCGGGCAATCGTCGATCTATCGGTATTACCATGCAGAAAAAACCTGCTGTAATACCGACCGGCCAAATCGGCCAGACCACGTGACGTGTCTACCCCCTTAATTCCCAAGCCTCACCTAGCCTAATCCTAGAATAAGTAAACATAACTTAGTTCTTACACCTAGGTTAATTTAACAATTATTATTTATCTGTATCTATAACGAAGATACCGAAGCGCCTTTTTCCCTTTTGAACCTCATGCCAAATAAACTTCCAGGGCGCAAATCGTCAAACATAATCACCTAAGTAGGACACTATACGAAAGTTAAACGACCGTAATGGTTTACCTTTAAGCTCACTATCGAGCAGATTGACACACTCTACAGGGTGTCCGCGGGAAGACTGGACAGCTGGTTGTCTATTAAAGTATTGGAGTTAAAATTTTTTTTACATGAAATTGCATGGTTCGAGGGGGCCAATTTATTAGCGCAGACGAATGTTTTTATCGATTATTACTTTAAAAGATACGATGGTCAAGTTCGGTTTTTTAAATGGAACTATTTTTTTGAAGGGGTGACTTGATAGTGCGTTCGAAGACAAATACAATAAGCATTAATGTATACAGGGTATTCCAAAATTGTTGCGGTTCCTTGAAGGGGGTGATTCAGGGGGTAATTGCAAACAACTTTTTCCTTTGCAAAAATGTTCTCCGAGATTTCGTTAACGAGATATTAACAAAAAGCACCGACCAATCAGAGTGCGAGTCTGCGGCCGAGTTCCCGCGCCAGCGTGGCCGCGCGCCGCGCTGCGACTGCGAACAAGCAACTCGGCATGCATCGAAGGAAATTGCGTAGAATGGCAAATGAAAAAGACGTAACAAATAAAATCGAACATTTTGTCATGGTTTGTTGGTCATTTAAAGTGAATAATGAATAAAGGATAAATGGATGAAAATCATGTGTAACGTAAAAAGACGAATACAAAGTTTTTTTCTAGAAGAATCGAAAATAATAATTATTTGAAGTGGGAGGATAAGGAATACGTAAATATCCTTGTGTTAATAACGTAGCCACGAAAAAGTAATGTAACAGGAAATGAACGAATAGTGATCGTAGTTCGTTATTGTGATAAAAATCCCTAATTCAATAACGGCCAACATTGTTGCTGATAACGTAGTCTGTTTAAACAGTCCGAAGAAATATTTACGTACGGAAATTTTGAGAATTATCGCCGGAAATAAGCCACAGCCTGCGTTAAATTTAAAAAATAATAGTTACCAATAATGTAACTAAAACTCACTCTTGTCGGAAATTCACCTGCAGCTTGAAAACACGTGTCACTGGGTCACTGAACCGATCCTGGTCATCGATGGACGAGCCGAGTGCACAGCTGGTCCCAGCTATACGACACTACGGAAAGTTAAGGGTCGCAATGTCAACTACGTCCAGGTTAATATAACAAATATTCACTTCACTGCACGGCTACAAACACTGATCACCTAATTTATTTTTCATGGAACCTGTTGTTCCTACGTTTTAAAAATTGGTGGCCCCGAATGGGGCCGATTGTTGTCAATTCGAGAACTGCTGCACGTGGCCACCGCCATTGCCGATGCATGCTTCAGCGCGGAGATTCTAGCACAAATTCTCACACAGCAGCACTTGCATTTCCGTTGTTCCGGGCGTACACCCAGAACATCGCGTAATGTTCTTGGGCCGTAAACATTTCTGCGACGGGATTGCTAGCTGACTGACAGGATTTTTTCCAAACAACTTCCTCTACCCCCAAGTAGCTTCTCTCGTTCCATTATAAGTTAACTCCCACCAGGACAAGAGGCTTTAGGTAAAAAGTAGCCAGCACAGTTTCGAAACACATGTGCCTTGCAGAAGTGCAACGAACGAACGATCGTACACTTTCACAAAAGCCCGCGCTCCGTCCTTTTACTGCCAAAGTACCCATCGCTTCGAGATAGGAAGCAGACAACACGTGAATCAGTTCGAAAGGGTCCGAAGAGAAGAGAAACAGAAAGTCTTCGAGTTGCTATAAAGAAGAAAATGCATACCTTTCCTGTTTCCCTTTTCCGGTGTCCTCAGTCACGTCTGCTACGAGGCGGAACCAGCTAAGCAGTAAATTACCTAAAACTGTAGGAATCCGTTCTCTACCGCCGACTCACAGGACAATACGGTCATAAACCGCGACCCTGACAAAATAGGGTCGATCCTCTGGCCGATCAGCCTGATTACACGTGGTGTCTGCTTTCATTGGCAGTAAAAGGACGGGGCGCGGGCTTTTGTGAAAGTGTACGATGGTTCGTTCGTTGCACTTCAGCAAAGCACATGTGTTTCAAAAATGTGCTGGCTTATTTTTACCTAAAGCCTCTTGTCCTGGTGGGAGTTAACTCATAATGGAACGAGAGAAGCTACTTGGGGGTAGATGAGGTTGCTTGGAAAAAATCCTGTCAGTCAGCTAGCAATCCCGTCGCAGAAATGTTCACGGCCCAAGAATATTACGCGATGTTCTGGGTTTACGCCCGGAACAACGGTGACGCAAGTGCTGCTGCGCGAGAATTTGCGCTAGAATCTCCGCGCTGAAGCATGAATCGACAATGGCGGTGGCCACGTGCAGCAGTTCTTGAATTCACAACAATCGGCCCGTCGCGGGGCCACCAATTTTTAAAACTTAGGAACAACACGTTCCATGAAAAATAAATTAGGTGATCAGTGTTAGTAGCCGTGCAGTGAAGTGAATATTCGGTATATTAACCTGGACGCAGTTGACTTTGCGACCCTTAACTTTGGGTAGTGTCGTATACCTGGGATCAGATGTGCACTGGGCTCGTCCATCGATGACCAGGATCGGTTCAGTGACCCAGTGACACAGGTTTTCAAGCTGCAGCTTAATTTCCGACAAGGGTGAGTTTTAGTTACAATATTGGTAACTATTATTTTTTAAATTTAACGCAGGCTATGGCATATTTCCGGCGATAATTCTCAAAATTTCCGTACGTAAATATTTCTTCGGACTGTTTAAACAGACTTCGTTATCAGCAACAGTGTTGGCCGTTGTTGAATTACGAATTTTTATCACAATAACTACGATCACTATTCGTTCATTTCCTGTTTCATTACCTTTTCGTTGCTACGTTATTAACACAAGGTTATTTACGTATTTCTTATCCTCCCACTTCAAATAATTATTTTCGATTCTTCTAAAAAAAAAAATTTGTGTTCGTGTTTTTACGTTACACATGATTTTCATCCATTTATCATTTATTCATTATTCACTTTAAATAACAAACAAACCATGACAAAATGTTCGATTTTATTTGTTACGTCTTTTTCCTTTGCCATTTTAATGCAATTTCCTTCGATGCATGCCGAGTTGCTTGTTCGCAGTCGCAGCGCGGCGCGCGGCCACGCTAACGCGAGAACTCGGCCGCCAGACTCGCGCTCTGATTGGTCGGTGCTTTTTGTTAATATCTCGGTAACGAAACCTCGGAGAACATTTTTGCAAAGGAAAAAGTTGTTTGCAATTACCCCCTGAGTCACCCCCTCCAAGAAACCGCAGCATTTTTGGAACACCCTGTATACTTTATTTCCACTGGTTTTTGAGATATTGCACTTGCAAATTTACTGATTTTACATGGAAGAAAACCCGCTGGAATAGTCAAGCACCGGGGGCGGTCTTGCTACCGCCACGGGTGGCATTGCGTGTTGTTCTACGCCAGGAATGGCAGACCCAAAGGCTGGACAATTCTTTTGCGTCAGAAATGCTTCTTAGATAGGTACATCTGCGGTATCGAGAAGCGCGCCGTTAATGTTTCAAAACGTCATAAAATTTACTTACAGTTTGTGCGTAAGGAGAAGTAGGAAAATATGACTCAATTTTCAACTTGAATAGTCTTTTATTTCGCACTTGCTTCCACGCTCGGATGGTCGGTTCTTTTGGGAAGGATGCAAGTTCGAGTGGTTAGAGTTAGGAGGTGTGAAATTTGCTAGACCAAATTTCAACCATAGGGAGCAGATTGTATTAGGATCAATCGGATTTTCATCCCTCGCAAACGCCTGCTCTCACAGCAATACCTCCTCCAAATGCCCACCTTCCCACGCACGGAATACGTCAACGCATGCTTTTGTTTTGATATTGGAGCTCGTGTTTATACTCGAGAGATAAGGGATCTGTGCGAATTTTTAGGGAGGACCTCTCGTCGACAGAGGGTTACCCCTTTCCTTCCTGTGTCTCTCGACGAGGCGTATTGACGGTGGATTGTAGGAGCGTAGATGTCTGGATGCCAGTTATTGAATTCAGAAGACGATAGAAACACTTTATTACAAAACACATAGGGTAAATCCGGGAGACGCGGTCGGGCCGAAGAGTTGGTCGAGTCGCTATATTTCAGACTCTATACGTAAAAACGCGTTAACGTGCAGACCAATTACTTCTCTAGAAGCCAAACAGTTGAATGAATAGCGCCATTTCGCTTCCTTCTATGTTTTTCTGGATTTATAAGCTATAAAATGTAAATAGAGGTTACATTTCACCTCTTTTGTCAAACAGCTGTGGACAGAATCGTATTTAAAATATATTTCTAAGTTTATTTTCGTTTAATGTTTGGGATAATAAGATATTAGAGATATCGAGGGACAATGCAGCCAAAGTATTTGGCCATATTAACTCTTCCTCTCAAAACTAACGAGAAGAACATCTCTCGCTGCAGGAAGGAGAGATGGTCGAGTTATGATTTTTTTTATTACTTTTGTTTATTTTTTATTTTTTATCATTATTTTATAATAATTATTGTTTCTTTATTTTACTTTTTCACTTTTGTATTCATTTTCCTTGCTAATCGCCAGTAGGTAGTTCACTTTTTCCTTGATGTGTTCTTTACTTGTTTAGCGTAAACAAATTAAATATCAATGAAACTGTAGTTGTATTCACTCATAAATAATTTTGCTCTCATCCTTGTTATTTTTCCATGAATTATTATGAGTGTGGTCTCTATCATCGACGAAAACCATTTCTCCCGGCACCTCGGGAGAGGTGGTCAGATGTCATGACTTCAGTTTTCAACCCGATTTACAGTAAATATTGTCTTAAAGCAAGTATCGATCAGTTTCTCTGAATCGGCATAAAATTCTGAACATATTAGGTTTGTTCTGATAAAATAAGTAATATCTCTATTAGTTTTAATAGCCATTTTATATTAGGTCGACCGCGTCACCCGGATTTACCCTATGTACTATAATTAAAGTAAATCGTATTTCTCTCGGACATGAGTACTGATAATGATCGAACTTGCGCCCTACTTCGCGCTGACCGATTACACGGAGGGTAGTTGGCTCACACACTGCACGAATGATACAGGGTAATTCTGGAGCAATGCCAGTCAAGTAGAGATGCGGCCTGGTGCCCCGTGGCAAGGTCAGCCCTGCGCAGTGCCTTACCCGAATTTATGGCTTTCGACCCTCGACGGGGTTCGAGTGCCTATTAAGATGTGCGAAATCTTCGACTTCCGCATTTCTCATCATATCTTTGCGAAAAGGGGGCCAATTGATTCCTTATGTTTCGCCGATGAAACTGACACCAAGAACGACGTAATTCGGACCATAATGAAAGAAATTCAATGAAAAATTCATTTCCATAACCTCAAGCTAATTTCTTTAATAATATGTTAGGTATGATTTTCATCGGAACAACGTTCTGAATCTATCGGCATCGTTTCCATATCGATACGATAAAGAATAAAGAATTTCTTAATACGCTGAAATTAATATTTCACATTTTCACCCTCAACAGCGGGGCGCCGGCCTCAATTCGCGACGGTCGGCCGAGGATTCATACCTGTTTCAGAAAAAAGTAATTCTTTATTCTTTATCGTATCGATAGGGAAATATGCCGGTGGATACCTTATGTTTTTTTCCGATGAAAATCATTGCAAATTTCATGTAAATCGGACTACATATTATTAGCAAAATTAGGTTGAGTTTATGAAAATGAATTTTCCATGGAATTTCCTTATGGAATTATGGACCGAATTGCGTCGTTCGTGGTGTCAATTTCGTCGGCGAAACATGAGGAATCAATTGTCCCCGTTTTCGCAAAGATATCATGAGAAATGCGGATGTCGAAGATTTCTCACTGCTTAATAAGTACTCCGAAACCTTCGAGAGTCGAAAACCGTAAAATTCGGTGAGGCACTGCAGGGAGTGGTCCTTACCTCGGGGTACCAGCCCGCATCTCTTTAGGTGGAATCAGACGGCCCGTGGCTCGGCGAACTTTGCGCGTGAATCGCCGATCCACGCTCCGTCTGATCGGTCCGACTCGGGCTCGCCAAACTGCGGCACGTGGATCGGCGAGCTTGGCACGAGGCTTGCCGAGCCCACGTGCCGTGAGAACGCTCATGGATCGCCGATTCGCGAGCCTGGGCAAGCCTAGGCGAGCCGCCTCAGCTCATCGATCCACGTGCCGTCATATTTCACCTTTACCGAACCTGGATTCCACCTTTTGACTGGCGTAGCTGGAGAATCACTCTGCGAGTTTTGCTCTAGGTAGCGCAAGGCTGCCACGGGAGCATCACGAGATTGCTTTGCCTAGCAAAACTCGCAGGGTGATTCTCCAGCTACGCCCGTCACTCCGTGGCGAGGATAACACCCCGCTGTGCCCATCGAATTTCATGGCTTTTGACCCTTGAAGGGGTTTGAATGCCATTAAAATCTGAGAAATGTCCAGGATTTCCGCATTTCTCATCAGCTCTTTGCGAAAACAATACCAATCGATTCCTTATATTTCGCCGATGCAATTGACACCAAGAACGACGTAATTCGGACCATATTGAAGGAAATTAAAAAATCATTTCCATAACCTCAAGCTAATTTCGTTAATAATAGCTCGATTCACATGAAATTTGGTACGATTTTCATCGGACAAACATAAGGAATCCATTGGCATCACTTTCCCCTTCGATACGATGAAGAAAAGAAGCAAACATTTGAAATCCTGAACATTTCGGACTTTTTAATGGTATTCGAAACCCTTCGAGGGTGGAAAGTCATAAAATTCGATGGGCACTGCAGGGTGTAATCCTCGCCACGGGGTGACGGGCGTACCTCCAGAATTACTGTATCTGTTTAAGAAATAAAATAATTCTTTATTCTTTATCGTATGGATATGGAAGTGTCACCGATGGATTCCTTGGGGTTTTCCGATGAAAATCATGCCAAATGTCGTGTAAATCGGACAACTTTTACATGGGGAATACAAATAGCTTGTGTCAAAGTAGTCCGATTTGCATGATATTTGGTATGATTTTCATCAGAAGAACATAAGGAATCCATTGCCGCCACTTCCTTTTCGATACGATGAAGAAAAGAATTTCTTAATACGCTGGAATGGATATTTCACCCTGGACTGCGGGGACTCGATATGAATTCGCTACGTTCGGCCCAGGATTCATACCTTTTTCCGGAAAAAGCCATAAAATTCGGTGAGGCACTGTGAGGGGGTTGTCCTCGCCACGAGGTACCAGGCCGCATACTTCGACGGGCGTAGCTCCAGAATCACCTTGTATCATTTGTGCAGTGTGTGACCCGACTACCCTCCGTGTAATCGGTCTGTGCAAAGTAGAGCGTGAGTTCGATCATTGTCAGTAGTCCTGCCCGAGAGGAATACGATTTACTTTAATGATAGTACATATGTGTTTTGTAATAAAGTGTTTCTATCGTCTTCTGAATTCAATAACTGGCATCCAGACATCTACGCTCCTACAATCCACCGTCCATACGCCTGGTGGAGAGACACAGGAAGAAATGGGGTAGCCCGCTGTCGACGCGAGGTCCTCCCTAAAAATTCGCACAGATCTCTTTTCTCTCGAGTATAAACACGAGCTCCAATATCAAAACAAAAGCATGCGTTCACGTATTCCGTGCGAGAGAAGAGGGCCTCTTCAAGAGAGCAGCCGTTTGGGAGGGATGCAAATCCCTGGATTGTTCCTAATACAATCTGCTCCCTATAGTTGAAATTCGGTCTAGCAACTTTCACACTCCTAACTCTAACCAATCCAACTTGAATCCCTCCCAAAAAAAACCGCATAAACGGTTAAACCGCACAAACAAAAGTCTCCTTGCGCACAAACTCTAAGTAAATGTTATGACGTTTTGAAACATGAAAGGTGCGCTTCTCGATACCGCAGATGTACCTACTTAAGTAGCATTTCTGGCGGAAAAGAATTGTCCAGCCTTTGGGCCTGCCATTTATAGCGTAGATCTTTGGCAGGTAGGTATCTGTTTCAACAGGCAATGCCACCCGTGGCGTCAGCAAGACCGCCCGGTCCTTGCTATTCCAGAGGGTTTTCTTCCAGTGAAAATCAGTAAATTTGCAAGCGCAATATCTTAAAAACCAGTGGAAATAAAGTGTATACATTATAGCTTATTGGATTTGCCTTGGAACGCACTATCAACTCAGGTCTTCAAAAAAAATAGTTCCATTTGAAAAACCAAACTTGACCATAGTATCTTTTAAAATAATAATCGAAAACAAAATTCGTTCGGGCTAATAAATTGCCCCTCTCGAACCATGCAATTCCCTATTTTTTTTATATTTTTATCGACAATACTTTAGGAGAAAACCAGCTGTCCAATCTTAGGTGGGGCACCCTGTATATACATATATATATATATATCCGCAGGATATGTTAAACGAAACACCGCCGCGTGGGTATTGAAAAGTGTGTGTTTATTACTAAATGGATTAAACTATATATATATATTCAATACCCACGCGGCGGTGCTTCGTTTAACATATCCTGCGCCAACAACTACTACGCGCAACGTGCTATCATACTGAAGTCTGTAAAAACTCGCCGAGCTCGAAAATCTCCTTCTCCTTCGCAAACGCAGAAAGACGTAACATATTACTTGCAAGTACAACATTTGCAACTAATGCAACATTTACCACCAGATGACACTGAAAATGCAACCATAGGAATCGAGAAATGCAGGGGGGCGAAATTAGGCGCGGGACGAAATTTGGGCTCTTCACCCCATGTATATAGAACTCGATAGTTAAGGGAGAATTTACGAGAGAGCGGGATCGGTTGAAATCAGAGATGGGCAAATCATTCCAACCTCTCGGGGTGATTTACGAAAAGTCCCTTCAGGACGTAACACGGGTTCACTTTCTTCGTCGAATAAATTCCAGTCGAATAAAAAACTTTTATTTGATCCGTTATTTAAATTATTTTTTGTTTAGTTCATGCCCAACACTGGTTGAAATGCTCTCTCCTGGTAAGTACGGAAGTATTGCTTCTCAGGCGCAGAAACCCTTAAGGTCTGGGCGCTCTTATTAGTTCCGTAACGACACAGTGCCGACGTACCCGAGGTAAGAAACAGAGATCCTGTGCAGGGTCAACATTTTATCTTGCAACTCGCACTCGTGCGAGCAGGTAAAATGGCAACAGACGCATTCCGCACAACCATGCACTGACCCGGCGTTCGGAGAGAATTTCAGGATGGTCTCTTTCAAATTAACGTCGCAAAGAGCTATTGGAAATTTCCCGGCCGAGGTAACCGAGCCGCGCGCTCCGCTTTTATGATCGGTTTACCACTCGCACCCCAGATTACTGTCATGAGGTTTGAAAAACAATATCGACTGATCTCGTAACCGTCTCAATTTCAAAATTTTTAGCTACGACAGGGTTAACCGCGGCGCTATACTCCTGTACGGAGAGATTTTTCGCCACCTGCGTGTAAAAGCCACAATAATAGCGCATCGTTTCAAAAAATGACATTCACAGAAGCCGGTGTAGGCGTGGCGTTGAGTTGCTAAAAGGTTAAAACATTCAGACACAAAATTTCTAGAAAAAAATTCAGACACCGCTATAATCAAATGCACGTCCCATTAGTTACCTTTTACGTCCGATCTATGCGTGCATTGCATTAAGCATAAAATTATAAAAAAAAAAGTAAACCAGAACAATAGATTTTGAGGCCTGCAGAACTAATACATAATTGAGTAAAAATTTAATTTCTCAATTTATGAAAGTAATGATACAGAAACAACTAACCTATTGTTTATCAACACCATGAATTTTAAAAACAGTACTAATTACAGTATCAAATAAACAGTTTGCAAAAGCTTTTCATAACAACTATGGTTAAAAAATTGATAAAAGAAAAATTAAATAAACGTAAAATATATTAAATTATCTATCCATTAAGAGGGAATAATTTTTCCTCATTTTTCGGCGCAAATTGCATTCCGATATCTTTTATAGTTCAAAAGTTATACGAAATAGTCCCCAAATATTTCAACCCGGGCCGGGAAATTCTGAATAGCTCTTTGCGACGTTAATTTGAAAGACACCAACCCAAAATTCTTGAAGCTTGGGCATCACTGCGGTCCAGCGGTAGCTGGCAGCTCTCCAAACGCCGGGACGGTGCATGGTTGTAGTGGAATGCGTCCATGAGGCGCTGTTGCCATTGTACCTGTTCGCGCGAGCGCGGGTTGCAAAATTAAATGGTAAACCTGTATGTCCCTCTTCTTCTTACGACTGGCACGTTGAAACGGTACTGACATGATACAGAGCTCATATGTATACCCAGACGTTAAGCCCCCTTCAGATTAGTCAAGTTACTTGAATTCAGGCGACTTAAGTATGACATTTCTTTACCACTGTGTACCTGTTATTTACTTGACTTAAAATATCCTTCAAGTTTTTTTCATGTTTCAAGTATAGCGTCTTTTAACTTTTACTTCCCTTCAAATACAATTTCAATAGCGTGAACGTACGTACGAGTGCGAATTTGAAGTCACTTGAAGTAAGCTAACTGTCTATTATTTTGAAAAGTGAGGTTATAATCATAAAACAATGACTAAGAATAGATGGAGTAATGACAGAATTTCTAAATTCTTAGAAATGTATGAGAAATATGATATTTTATGGAATAACGAAGGAAAGAAGTATTGCGATAGAAACGCGAGAGATCAAAGTATGGTAGAATTAGTGGCCGAATTAAATAATTCGAAGGATTTAATATGGATTTCCATCATATTTTTTAAAATATTTTTAATAAACTCATTCGAAATTTCGTTCCTTATTACACACACTCCGGCAAACGCCACCTCCTTTAACGCCATTTTAGATATCTACTTGCATCAAGTAATATTAACAGTAACTTGAAGGCAACTGACACTACAGAACACAAGCTTGGAGTTCTGTGGGATATAGCATCTCTCGCCTTGCTCCAAACTGTCTTCCAGAAATCGGTTCATTTGCGCGCGAACCTCGTACATAGCACGATTGTCACCTGTGCATTATCAGGTTGGCATTATTACCAAATTAATATGCATGTTGATTTTTCCAAAGTTGCCAAGAAACGCATAGTCTATTTCCACAGACTTAACGATGTTTCCCATCCGAATCAGTAAACCTGAATACAAGCAACGTGGTTTCATGTCGTGTCGCTAGACACTCGGACGATGTTACTGTCAGCGTTAACTTGCATTCAGTTCTGCGGATACAAGTAGGCAACGTGTGCCCGAGCGATTGTTGCCTGGTCGATACGTGGTTTAAAACTAAGTGAAGCATGCAATCGGAGGAGTGAAATTCACCTACCAACCCGGATAAAAGGTACTCTCCGGAACCTGAAATTATCATCACATCCGGGCAATTCTGTTCACACTCGCTGTTTTTATTTCAAAGGAACGATGCAATAAAGAAAAAAAAAGTAATGTTTCAGTCTTTTGTTACGAGCTGAGTTCTGATAAGGGTAGAGGTGGAGTCGAGGATTAAATTTATTAGTTTAAGTTTGTTAGTAGTGGTCGAACCGGTGCCTGGCTAACACCGGGAGCCGTTAGAAGGTTAGAATTGGAAGTGCGTAAACCAGGCTTGCCCCATCGGGTGCAAATACCTCCTGAATTTCTGGGACCCGGGTAACAGCCGAGCGCAGGACTGTTCCATTGCTACCCGTTGCGAAATTTGTGAGAGAACTGCATGAGTGTGCGTCCATGTAGAAGAGGTCTTCGGATCCAAGCAATAGACTCGTGGTACGAGCCTACGTGGACAGCCGCACACTCATGCAGTTCTCCCGCAACCCATGCTGTGGTTAGCAACGTAACCAGTCCCGCGCTCGGCTGTTGCCCGGGTCCCAGAAATTCAAGAGGTATTTGCACCCGATGGGGCAGGCCTGGCGTAAACTAACTGGTGTTAGGGATGTGCGGGTAATCGAATGTGTCGGGTACCCGAGCGGTCGGGTCGGGTCGGGTAACGTCGGGCGGGCTCGGGCGGGGGCCCGGGACAGACGGGCCTACGGGTAGTCCAACTGTGTCGTGTAGCCCGATTACTTCGGGTAGCCGATATAATCGACTAGCCCGATTGTGTCGGGTAGCTCGATTAATTCGGGTAATGCGGTGCTTGATAAGTTGATATACGTATTCAGCTTTTTTAAACAACCGAGTACTCGGCAAGCATGTACAAAATCTTTACATAATAAACAATATGTAACTTTAGAATAAGATAATTTTCACGTGAAAAAATAATGCTTCTAACGGATTTATTCAAAATGACCTTCATTCGATACCTACCACCTGTACAGTGTGTCCGCGGGAAAGCTAAACAGCCGGCTTCCTCCTAAACTATTGGAGATAAAAATATAAAAAAAATAGGGAATTGCATGGTTCGAGGGGGCCAATTAACTAGCGCGAACGAATTTTTTTATCGATTATAATTTTAAAAGATACGATGGTCAAGTTCGGTTTTTCAAATAGAACTATTTTTTTTGAACACCTGAGTTGATAGTGCGTTCCAAGACAAATTCAATAAGCTTTAATGTATACACTTTATTTTCACTGGTTTTTACGATATTGCGCTTGCAAATTTACTGATTTTCACTGGAAGAAAACTGTCTGGTATAGCACGGACCGGGGACGGTCTTACTGGTTCCACGGGTGGCACTGCCTTTTGAAATAGATACCTACCTGCCAAAGGTCTACGCCAGGCCCAAAGGCTGGACAATTTTTTTCCGTCAGAAATGCTACTTAGGTAGGTACATCTGCGGTATATTTATTTTGCACTTGCTTCTACGCTCGGATGGCCGGTTCTTTTGGGAGGGATGCAAGTTCGATTGGTTAGGTTAGGAGGAGTGAAAGCTGCTGGACTAAATTTCAATCATAGGGAGCAGATTGTATCAGAACCATTCGGATTTGCATTCCTCACAAACGGCTGCTCTCTTGAAGAGGCCCTCTTGACAGCAATGCCCACCTTCTCTCGTACGGAATACGTTAACGCTTGCTTTTGTTCTGATATTGAAGCTCGTGTTTATACTCGAGAGGACCACGCGTCGACAGCGGGCTACCCCTTTTCTTCCTGTGTCTCTCCACGAGCCGTGTTGACGGTGGATTGTAGGAGCGTAGATATCTGGATGCCAGTTATTGAATTCAGGAGACGATAGAAACAGTTTATTACAAAACACACATGTACTATAATTAAAGTAAATCGTATTCCTCTCGGGCAGGAGTACTGATAATGATCGGACTTGCGCCCCACTTCGCGCAGACCAATTACACGGAGGGTAGTCGGGTCACACACTGCCCAAATGTGTGATGCGCTGGCACCCCGTGGCGAGGCCAGACCTTCGCATTGCCTCACCCGATTTTTATGGCTTTTTCCGGAAAAAGGTACGAATCCTGGGCCGAACGTAACGAATTGAAGTCGACCCTCCGCAGTCGAGGGTGAATTATCCATTTGAGCATATTAAGAAACCCTTTTCTTCATCGTATCGAAGGGGAAGTGACGCCAATGGATTCCGGGCGTTCTCCCGATTAAAATCATGCCAAACATCATGAAAATCGGACTATTTTTACATAAGGAATACAAATAGCTTGTGTCAAAGTAGTCCGATATGCATGATGTTTGGTATGATTCTAATCGACGGGACCCCAGGAATCCATTGACGTCGCTTTCGCACAGATCTGATGAGAAATGCGGAATTCGAAGATTTCTCACTTCTTAATAGGTACTCCAACCCCTTCGAGGGTCGAAAGTCATAACTTCGGAGAGACACCACGGGGGGTTGACATCGTCACGGGGTATCAGGCTGCATCTCCTTGACGGGCGTTGCTCCAGAATTACCCTGTATCTGTTTAGGAAATAAAACAATAGTTTATTCTTTATCGTATGGATATGGAAGTGTCGCCGATGGATTCCTTGGGGTTTTCTGATGAAAATCATGCCAAGTGTCGTGGAAATCGGACAACTCTTACATAAGGAATACAAATTGCTTGTGTCAAAGTAGTCCGATTTGCATGACATTTGGTACGATTTTCATCAGAAAAACATAAGGAATACATTGGCACCACTTCCCTTTCGATACGACGAAGAAAAGAATTTCTTAATACGCTCAAATGGATATTCCACCCTCGACTGCGGGGGGTCGACTTCAATTCGTTACGTTCGGCCCAGGATTCGTACCTTTTTCCGAAAAGAGCCATAAAATTCTATGGGCACTGCGGGGTGTTGTCCTCGCCACGCGGTGACGGGCGCAGCACCAGAATCACCCTGTACCTACCTTTTTATGAAATAAAACAATTCGTTATTCCTTATCGTATGGATATGGAAGTGTCGCCGATGGATTCCTTGGGGTTTTCCGATGAAAATCATTACAAATGTCGTGTAAATCAGACAACTTTTACATAGGGAATACAAATAGCTTGTGTCAAAGTAGTCCGATTTGCATGACATTTGGTATGATTTTCGTCAGAAAAACATAAGGAATCCATTGGCGTCACTTCCCTTTCGATACGATGAAGAAAAGGGTTTCTTAATACGCTGTAATGGATAATTCACCCTCGACTGCGGAGGGTCGACTTCAATTCGCTACGTTCGACCCAGGATTCGTACCTTTTTCCGGAAAAAAAGCCATAAAAATCGGGTGAGGCAAAGCGAAGGTCTGTCCTCGCCACGGGGTGCCAGCGCATCTCCTTGACGGGCGTTGCTCCAGAATTACCCTGTATCATTTGGGCAGTGTGTGACCCGACTACCCTCCGTGTAATTGGTCTGCGCGAAGTGGGGCGCAAGTTCGATCATTATCAGTACTCCTGCCCGAGAGGAATACGATTTACTTTAATTATAGTGCATGTGTGTTTTGTAATAAAATGTTTCTATCGTCTCCTGAATTCAATAACTGGCATCCAGATATCTACGCTCCTACAATCCACCGTCAACACGGCTCGTGGAGAGACACAGGAAGAAAAGGGGTAGCCCGCTGTCGACGCGTGGTCCTCTCGAGTATAAACACGAGCTTCAATATCAGAACAAAAGCAAGCGTTAACGTATTCCGTGCGAGAGAAGGTGGGCATTGCTGTGAAGAGGGCCTCTTCAAGAGAGCAGCCGTTTGTGAGGAATGCAAATCCGAATGGTTCTGATACAATCTGCTCCCTATGATTGAAATTTAGTCCAGCAGCTTTCACTCCTCCTAACCTAACCAATCGAACTTGCATCCCTCCCAAAAGAACCGGCCATCCGAGCGTAGAAGCAAGTCCGAAATAAATATACCGCAGATGTACCTACCTAAGTAGCATTTCTAACGGAAAAAAATTGTCCAGCCTTTGGGCCTGGCGTAGACCTTTGGCAGGTAGGTATCTATTTCAAAAGGCAGTGCCACCCGTGGAACCAGTAAGACCGTCCCCGGTCCGTGCTATACCAGACAGTTTTCTTCCAGTGAAAATCAGTAAATTTGCAAGCGGAATATCTTAAAAACCAGTGAAAATAAAGTGTATACATTAAAGCTTATTGAATTTGTCTTGGAACGCACTATCAACTCAGGTGTTCAAAAAAAATAGTTCCATTTGAAAAACCGAACTTGACCAACGTATCTTTTAAAATAATAATCGATAAAAAAATTCGTTCGCGCTAATTAATTTGCCCCCTCGAACCATGCAATTCCCTATTTTTTTTATATTTTTATCTCCAATAGTTTAGGAGGAAGCCGGCTGTTTAGCTTTCCCGCGGACACACTGTATGGTGTTACATCTGAACTGAAAGAAGGCACTGAAGTGTGTAGTCCTAAGAATCTTAAGGTAAACAAATCTCTGAATGCGGCGATGCACTTCGACTATGTGTCACACCATGACCCATCGAACCGATACTATAGGACGTTAAATGTTTCGACTAGTTTTAAGTTAACGAATCGACGATGCATGGTTGAAGCTCAGTCTTCAGTCAATTCAGAAAATCATGAGTGATAATAATAATAGTAATAATAATAATTATACGGAAAGCTCTTCCACCGTATCTAATACAGATGAAAGTGTGGTGCGGGCAACTCGCAAGAAAAGTAATATTTGGCAACACTTCGAAAAAATAGATTCTTCCGGAGCACGATGTAAAATTTGCTTGAAACAGTTTAAAATAAAATATTCCAATACCAGTTCGTTACTTCGTCATCTTAAAAGTATACATAATGGAACACTCAATAATGGCACGAGATCAAACGAAGCGGGACCCACTGCAGTATCAACCACTAGCAACATTACGTACTTAGATAAAAATTCCAGTAGAGCAAAAGAATTAACAAATGGAATTGCACGCCTGATTGGCATGGACTTTCAACCGTACAGTATCGTCGAGGATCTAGGATTTTGTTCATTATTACATATTGCAGAACCATGATACAAAATTCCTTCTCGGACAACCTTCTCACGAGTGATAATCCCAAAATTATATGAAGATTTGAAACTGCAAATTAAAAACGATATATCTACAGGTATAAATTATACTCTTTTTTATTATTATTTTATTGCCTAATTATACTATTTTTCTTTATATTATATTTTGTTTTATTCATACATGTTATCAGCATTAAGAGGCAACAGTGTGTTTGCATTGCATACCGATGGTTGGATATGGCGAGCAGTATAAAGTTACATTTCTTTAACAATTCATTTCATCACAGAAGATTTGGAACTAAAACATTACATGCTAAATTTACACCATGTACCGGAATCATATACATTCAAATATATACAAAGCATAATATTAAATTCTTTAAACACATGGAACATAGATATAGAGAAATCGGCATATTTTACAACTGATAACGGAAGTAACATGGTTAAAGCTATCAACACATATAAAAAGTGGACAAGAATTCCCTGTTTTGCCCATTCTTTGCAATTAGCCATTAAGACGGGTATGAAAAATTTTAGGCAATACGATAAACTCAGGAAAAAATGCAAATCTATAGTCACATTTTTCGCAAAATCAACAACCGCTAGAGAAAAATTCATGAATATTCAAAAATTTGTTCCAGCGATTTATTTTATTACAAAGTGCATTAAACATGATTCTTTGCGAAGAAAAGATGCCAAACAATTTAAGCATCGCAGAATGGGTTTTATAGAATGTTTAACAACCGTAATGGAACCAATAAAGGATGCCACAGAAATCATGAGCGGGGAAGTTTATCCGACAGTATCACAATATTATCCAATGTATTTTGCATTGATTAGCATTCTTCAGGATCATTCAATAGAACATCCATTAACAACAGATATTTGCAACAGTGTTCGGAAGGCATTAAAGGTAATTTCAATTATATATTTAAATTTTGAAACAAAATAGTTTGTACAAAGAAGTGAAAAGTACATTATACTAACTAACATATGAAATTTTATTTGTAGAAACGTTTCGAACCAATTATACAACACAATATATTATACATGTATGCCATGCTTCTGGACCCACGATTCAAAGACCATCTTCTATCAGTAGAAAAAAAAACTATTATTCTCAAAAACTTTAGCGATGAAGTTTCATTAATTCACAATGAGAGAAATACTATAGAAAACAACGGAGAACATAGCAATGCTGAAGTGCAAAGTACACGTAAAAATGGTTCGATTTTAAAATAATAAGTACTGACAATGTTTCTTTATTAATTTTTATATTACAATTTGTTTATTAGGTGGGGTAAAATCTAAAATAGTGGATTTTTTTTATAAAAAGTTGGGGAGAGCAGACGATGAACCCCAAACATTTGTTACGTATGTGGAATCTTCCCATACACCACTCTCAACCACTTTCGAGCTCGCTTCTGAGAAAGGAAAACGCCCTAAAATCCTTTTGCTTATCATACACCACTAAGGGGGGTCATGATCTCGACCATCTGGATCACGACCATGGGAACGGGAGTGACACGACGACGACCCCGAAGGATTTCCTTATATGGAAACTCCTAATGAATCCCCACTCATTTTTGGGACTATGTGACGTCCCACTATTTTTCGCGCGGTATTAAAACAAGTCTCTCTCTTCTAAATCACTCCAACTCCAATGAAGCCTCAACTCATACCTTTTTCCCGACTACTGATCGCCTTGGCGATGTACCTTAGTGGTCCTCATCACAAGACGGTCAGCCACTAAAATCCCCTTCCCCTCTTCGCCCTATGAAGCATAATCCCCTTCATATCGAATCTAAACAAGTCCCTCGTCCCAAAACCACTCTTAAATCGAGACTATGTCTCATCCCCTCCTTATGACTAAAGAAGTCAAAGCCACACGCACCCCTTCCCAAATCAAAAACCCCAAAACCCATCAAATGAGTTGATTATTCCCCACAGCAAAAGCCCAGAAACCTTTCGCGTATATAAAAACCCCGGAAATCAGGAATCCTATTGCCTATAGGACTAACTTTGGAATAACCTTTCATATATATAAAAACCGCGGAAATAATACTGCGACGCATGCCTGGCGTACGTGCCATGGTGCATACTGCGCTCACCCTTTACCCCTAACAATCTTGAAAATCACATAAATACCCGGGCCCAAGAGGCCGTAGCCCTCTTCTACAGAATCCACTGTCACGGAACTAATGTAATAGAGTCATTGTGAAATATTTAAAGTGTTAAATTCAGTGATCTACGGCAACTAACGTAAGCGATTGTTACTAATTATTATTATACTGTGTATCACCTCCATACCATTTATTATTTTATATCAATAACGCTTATTGCATTTCGTATTTCTTTTCTTTACTAAAGCTTATTGCTCATATTATTGAACTTTATTAACGCCGGTTGCGTTTCATATATTATTTTCTTGTATTAACGCTTACTGCATTTCGTATTTCTTTTCTTTACTAAAGCTTATTGCTCATATTATTGAACTTTATTAACGCCTGTTGCGTTTCATATATTTTCTTTGATTTATTCTCATGTATTCATGTTCATCTTCTTATATTATTATTATTATAACTTAAACCGCTATCGCTGTGCATATATTCGTGCCTAAAGTTAATAAACCGCTTTACTTTAAATCACGCTTCGCATTATTGTGTTTATCCTCTTGTTACGAAGGCTCCGAACCCAAATAAGCTTATTGCAACAGCTGATCTCGGTTCGCGAACTCAAGTGTTCTTACAGTGTTTACCAATGTACTTTTGCATGGCCCGCGTATAGCCATACGTCTAGACATATTTCTCGGAAATATTACGTGTAACTTCTTATACGAATGCAACAGTGAATTCAATTACCACACCAAAACAAAGTGCTCTAACGGGTGTCATTTAAATACACAACAGTCATTTAAACCTTCCCTGGTCGCTTTGTGTCGCGAAATCAATTTTCGTGCTGAAACATTCCTTCCTGCCTTGTGCCGCGAAATCCACTTTCGTGCCAAGACTCCTACCCTGCTTGTGTCGCGAAATCCACTTTCGTGCCAAGACTCCTACCCTGCTTGTGGCGCGAAATCCACTTTCGTGCCAAGACTTCTACCCTGCTTGTGTCGCGAAATCAACTTTCGTGCCAAGAATCCTACCCTGCTTGTGCCGCGAAATCAACTTTCGTACCAAGACTTCTACTGTCATTCCCCTAAAAGACCTCAACCCGGGACGTGACAACTATATAAACCCTTTGGTTTCTACCCTCGTTGGTTCAAAGCAGTACAGTCACGCGTAGAGTAACGTCGTGTCACGCTCGTACAGAGTTGGTTAAATTTAGTAAGATCGAGCTAAAGTCTCCGTCAGAATCATAGTTAACCTCATAGAATCCGCGAATTCGGTTTATATTCTATTTGGCACTTTTGAAATAGCCACTCGTACGTCCCCGCATCGCCAGTGCGTCAACACCGTGCAACTAGTGGTAATTAACTACACTATTTATTATTTCATCGCGACATTTACATTTGTATCATAATTGATTATTCAAAATATGAATGGTGTTCACGTATAAATCGAGTAGATTCGTTAAACCCATCTTTTACCCAGCGATCCTTATAATATTAGTAGCACTCACCCACTGATACAGCTTTACCGCTCGAGTTCTATCAAACATAAATTAAGAGTTACGAGGCATTACTAACATTTCCCGCGACTCCCTGATCTAGCATCAGGTTCGTTCGCAACCCTTCATCCAAAACAAAGCATCTTCCCCAACCCAGTGGCTCCCCGATTTCGCATCGGGTTCGTCCACGAAACCTTACCCTCCGACGGCTCCCTGATTTCGCATCAGGTTCGTCCGTATCCTACAGCTCCCTGATTTCGCATCAGGTTCGTCTGTAAATCTACCAACTACCGAACAGCTCCCTGGTTTCGCACCAGGTTCGTCTGTAAATAATCCAACCTCCTAACAGCTCCCTGGTTTCGCACCAGGTTCGTCTGTGAACTCTATCCTAGTGACTCCCCGATTTCGCATCGGGTTCGTTCACGACGTTTCACCCTCCTGCGGCTCCCTGATTTCGCATCAGGTTCGTCCGCGTGTGACTCCATTCCTAGAGGCTCCCTGAAATCGCATCAGGTTCGTACTCGTCGTCAACAATCCTAGCGGCTCCCTGATTTCGCATCAGGTTCGTCCGCGCACCTAACTAACAAACTCATAAACAATATTCCTTGGGAAATACCCTTCTCGCCGGCCTCTCGCGTTGCCGCAGCCCCGGCTCGTAACACATTTAATACGCGGAAAAATGGAGAAATACAAATGTACTTTTCTGAAAGATTAATTTCAAGGGAAAAGAATGTTATGGATTGGTGGAAATTAAACCGCGTAAGGTATCCGATATTAGCATTAGCGGCTAGACATATTCTCGCTATACCGGCGACGCAAGTAACAAGCGAGCGGTTATTCTCCTGTTCCGGAAATATCGTCACAAATACAAGGACAAAGTTAATTCCGGAAAATGTGGAACAACTTTGTTTTTTACATGCAAATTTAAAATAAATACGTTAAAAAGTATATTCATATGCTTGTATAGGTTTCTTAAATACTATGAAGCATCCAGGTAATATGCGTTTTTAAACATGTATTTAGTACTGCCATATTGAAAAAAGAAAGTTTAATGTATTATTAACAATAGTTTAAAAAAAAAAGATATACAGGGTGTCCCACCTAAGACTGGACAGCCGGTTTTCTCCTAAACTATTGGAGATAAAAATATTTAAAAAATAGGGAATTGCATGGTTCGAGGGGGCCAATTAATTAGCGCGAACGAATTTTTTTATCGATTATTATTTTAAAAGATACGATAGTCAAGTTCGGTTTTTCAAATGGAACTATTTTTTTTGAACACCTGAGTTGATAGTGCGTTCCAAGACAAATTTAATAAGCTTTAATGTATACACTTTATTTTCACTGGTTTTTAAGATATTGCGCTTGCAAATTTACTGATTTTCACTGGAAGAAAACTGTCTGGTATAGCACGGACCGGGGACGGTCTTACTGGCTCCACGGGTGGCACTGTCTTTTGAAATAGATACCTACCTGCCAAAGGTCTACGCCAGGCCCAAAGGCTGGACAATTTCTTTCCGTCAGAAATGCTACTTAGGTAGGTACATCTGCGGTATCGAGAAGCGCACCGTTACTTTTATTTCGCACTTGCTTCTACGCTCGGATGGCCGGTTCTTTTGGGAGGGATGCAAGTTCGATTGGTTAGGTTAGGAGGAGTGAAAGTTGCTAGACTAAATTTCAATCATAGGGAGCAGATTGTATCAGAACCATTCGGATTTGCATTCCTCACAAACGGCTGCTCTCTGGAAGAGGCCCTCTTCACAGCAATGCCCACCTTCTCCCGCACGGAATACGTTAACGCTTGCTTTTGTTCTGATATTGAAGCTCGTGTTTATACTCGAGAGGACCACGCGTCGACAGCGGGCTACCCCTTTTCTTCCTGTGTCTCTTCACGAGCCGTGTTGACGGTGGATTGTAGGAGCGTAGATATCTGGATGCCAGTTATTGAATTCAGGAGACGATAGAAACATTTTATTACAAAACACACATGTACTATAATTAAAGTAAATCGTATTCCTCTCGGGCAGGAGTACTGATATTGAGCGAACTTGCGCCCCACTTCGCGCAGACCAATTACACGGAGGGTGGTCGGATCACACACTGCCCAAATGATACAGGGTAATTCTGGAGCAACGCCCGTCAAGGAGATGCGCTGGTACCCCGTGGCGAGGACAGACCTTCGCATTGCCTCACCCGATTTTTATGGTTTTTTTTCGGAAAAAGGTACGAATCCTGGGCCGAACGTAGCGAATTGAAATCGACCCTCCGCAGTCGAGGGTGAATTATCCATTACAGCGTATTAAGAAACCCTTTTCTTCATCGTATCGAAGGGGAAGTGACGCCAATGGATTCCTTAAGTTTCTCTGACGAAAATCATACCAAATGTCATGCAAATCGGACTCCTTTGACACAAGCTATTTGTGAGGAATGCAAATCCGAATGGTTCTGATACAATCTGCTCCCTATGATTGAAATTTAGTCTAGCAACTTTCACTCCTCCTAACCTAACCAATCGAACTTGCATCCCTCCCAAAAGAACCGGCCATCCGAGCGTAGAAGCAAGTGCGAAATAAAAGTAACGGTGCGCTTCTCGATACCGCAGATGTACCTACCTAAGTAGCATTTCTGACGGAAAGAAATTGTCCAGCCTTTGGGCCTGGCGTAGACCTTTGGCAGGTAGGTATCTATTTCAAAAGACAGTGCCACCCGTGGAGCCAGTAAGACCGTCCCCGGTCCGTGCTATACCAGACAGTTTTCTTCCAGTGAAAATCAGTAAATTTGCAAGCGCAATATCTTAAAAACCAGTGAAAATAAAGTTTATACATTAAAGCTTATTGAATTTGTCTTGGAACGCACTATCAACTCAGGTGTTCAAAAAAAATAGTTCCATTTGAAAAACCGAACTTGACCATCGTATCTTTTAAAATAATAATCGATAAAAAAATTCATTCACGCTAATTAATTGGCCCCCTCGAACCATGCAATTCCCTATTTTTTTTATATTTTTATCTCCAATAGTTTAGGAGAAAACCGGCTGTCCAGTCTTAGATGGGACACCCTGTATACATACCACTTACTTTTGGGGGCTGTTACGTGAGAATTCCCCTTAAGTAAAAATTCAACTTATGCACCTTACATACAAAATTAATATACAGGTTGTACGTATCGAGTGAAGGTTATTTTGAATAAATCCGTTAGAAGCATTATTTTTTCAAGTGAAAATTATCTTATTCTAAAGTTTCATATAGGTAAAGATTTTGTACATGCCGAGTACTCGGTTGTTTAAAAAAGCTGAATATGTATATCAACTTATCAAGCACCGCATTACCCGAATTAATCGAGCTACCCGACACAATCGGGCTACACGAAGTAATCGGGCTACGCGATATAATCGGGCTACACGACACAGTCGGACTACCCGTAGGCCCGTCTGTCCCGGGCCCCCGTCCGAGCCCGCCCGACTTTACCCGACCCGACCCGAGCCCGAAAAGTCGGGTACCCGCACACCCCTAACCGGTGCCTGGTTTGAACTGGGAGGCACTAGGACACCAGGGAAGTCCCCTTTAAGGGGATGTCGCGTGCGGAGTTGCACGAAGCGCAGGGGGGGAGGGTTGCGAATGAATCGCTAGTTTGCACTCGCGCCAAGTCCCTCCCCTCAGGCGCGCAACTCCGCACACGAGGTAGACCACCTTGGAGGTTTTAGTGGGTTCGAGTCCCACATAACCTCCTGCCCGGCCCCGCGGGCGGGGGGTATCCGTGGGGATTTCCTCCAAGTAAAAAAAAAAAAGGGAGGCACTAGGAGGTTGATTGTCGTAGACGAACCAGTGCCTCGCTAACACCGGGAGCCACTAGGAAAAGTTATTTTTGCCTCGTGACGTTTTAGTTTGATACACCTCGAGTGGTTAAAGTGTATCGTTGTGGGTTTACTGCTGAGCTGAAAATTAGGTAGATTTGGTTTCAAAATAAAGAACTCCAGGATACAAAACTATCAAAGTATAAGTACAAATGTTAAAGTGCAATTTTGTCGCGTAAACTAAAAAAAAAGTAAAAAATACGCCAAGTACATGAAAATGTCGAGGACAAAAAAAAGTATTATCAAAAATCACAAAAAAAAAGAAAATAGTATACATGAAAAAGTCGAGGAAAAAAAAGAGTATTATCAACAAATAAATATAAAAAAAACACAAAAAAAGACAAAGAAACATGAAAAAGTCAAGGACGAATAAAGTATAATTATCAAATAAATATAATCACATAAATAAAAAATAAAAAATATAATTACAATATAAAAAAAGATGTGAAATCAAAATGAGCTGCAAGTACATCCCAAAAAAAAAGAAAATAATATAATCACACAAAAAAGAAAATAATATAAGTACAATATAAAAAAAGATGTGAAATCAAAATGAGCTGCAAGTACATCACAAAAAAGGAAAATAATATAATCACACAAAAAAAGAAAATAATATAATCACACAAAAAAGAAAATAATATAATTACAATATAAAAAAAGATGTGAAATCAAAATGAGCTGCAAGTACATCACAAAAAAGAAAATAATATAATTACACAGAAAAAGAAAATAATATAATTACATTATAAAAAAAGATGTGAAATCAAAATGAGCTGCAAGAACATAAAGGTGCTTTCCAACTGCGCTTAAGATGACACAACTACATATACACAGCTAAAATGCTGTGTTATTCCATTACTCATATCGCGGACATTTTAATTAACCCATCAAAAAGAATCCCATTTAAAAACATTGTCGTAAATTAATAGCTTTACAAAATTAATGATATACAAAAATTGCGCCAATTATAACAATGCCTATTTATACAAAGAGAAAAATTTATTAAATAATACCCATCACAAAGAATCCCATTTAAAAACATTGTCGTAAATTAATAGCTTTACAAAATTAATGATATACAAAAATTGCGCCAATCATAACAAAGGCTATTCAGACAAAGAAAAAAATGTATTAAATAATATTAAGCAGATATATTTTTATACAAATAAATATTTTAATACGAATAAATATTTTATTCAAAATACTTGGCGCTGCGCCCCGAATTGGTGTTGCTAAACTGAATAAATATGTATAAATTGCATTAATCTTTTTTTCTATCTTTCTTTCTTGTGCGTGCTTTCGTGAATGTGCGTATGTGTGCGTGTGCATATGCTACGTATGATATTAGAGTCAAATATATGTACAATAATTCTGACTGTGTTTCTAATATGTATATATATAATATGTATATGTTTATGTATTTTAGATTGTAAGGGAGTTATTGTTAATTATTAAGACTAAGTCAATTAACATTTTTTCGGTTGCGCAGCGCCAAGTATTTTGAATAAAATATTTATTCGTATTAAAATATTTATTTGTATAAAAATATATCTGCTTAATATTATTTAATACATTTTTTTCTTTGTATGAATAGCCTTTGTTATGATTGGCGCAATTTTTGTATATCATTAATTTTGTAAAGCTATTAATTTACGACAATGTGTTTAAATGGGATTCTTTTTGATGGGTATTATTTAATACATTTTTTTCTTTGTATAAATAGGCATTGTTATAATTGGCGCAATTTTTGTATATCATTAATTTTGTAAAGCTATTAATTTACGACAATGTTTTTATCGCGTAAACTAAATCCACCTCTGAGTTTTCATGCACCGAGAAATGTGATAGTTGCTTTTTAGAGAATAAGAATTTGCGTACCGTATGATTTGGATTGTTTGAAATAATGCTAGAAAGGGAATGGAACTCGGTCTTGCTTTGACTTCTATCGTCTTTGAACTTTTGGCTAACACGTTCAGCAACCCGGAAATTCAGAAAATTATGAAACTCGGTGTGCAAGTAGAGTAGTTCGTCCGTAACACAACCCTATTTTTCGTTGGTGCCATCAAGCATTTTTTAGGGGTGAAATTTTGAAAAAAATGCAGAATTTTCTTTTCCGTGGAATATCTCCAGAACGGTGAGAGATATCGAAAAGAAGTTTAAACAAAAGTTGCAGCCTTCTTTTATATCTACAAAACAGCGCAAAAATAATTTTCGAAAAATATGGATTTTTCAAGTTACCCCCACCACCAACTCTTCAAATTAAGTTTTTGTATTTTATAAATATACGCTGGCATACCTCTGGGTAATCTCTTTTCATACATATAAATAGTTTATGTGTTATATTTTTTTTGCAAACAAATAAAACCTCTATTATCGAATTTGAAGTCCATTTTGGCAGTTTCCATTAATAACATGGTTTCCTAAAGCCATATTTAAATTCTTATTTATGTAAGGTTCAGACAGCTTTCAATTATTTAAGCAAGGCAGTACGTACGTAAAATTGCATCCAAGGTAAAACTCATTAAAACTAATCAGTGACGTGCATGAATCAGTATGATAACAGCACATTCGTACATGCATTACTTGAAGTGTAATCTTATTAGGCTATTTTGGAAACCACACGATAAATAAATAATGCGTGAAGATTCACAATGACTTTACAAAATATATATGTTATCATTGAAATGACGCAGAATCGCATTGATGCGGATAACCTTGTCGAACCTTCAGATTTTCCGAGTTTTCGGTAAACATGTTTTTGTACTCGCGTCTTTGAGTGATATAAATATTCCCGAGGATGTAGCCAACGGCAGTTACATTTTTCGCAGCAGTCAGTTACCATCCAATTGAAAAAAGTGAGTGATCATTGTTTGAAAGACTATTTTCTTTAAAATGCAGACGATTAATGTTGCTAACGTAATACACATGTTAGCCACTACATTTCAAATTGCAAGTATAACACAGACACCTATAATCCCGGTAGAAACGGAACTGCACAATGAAATTCGGGACATTATAAAAAAGTTTCAAAACATACATTCCCTACCATTAATTGAACATGATTATGTGCTCGATTATGCCGATCCATCAGAACCACATGGTGCACAAGTTGTAGAGTACATTATGCCTGCAGAAGAAGAAGAAGACAGTTTTGAACCTGCAGAATGTACTGTTGATGATGAAGGTGGACAAGTTGACTTAAGTTATGAGAGAAAAGCTGTAACGTTTTGGAAAAACGCAAAAAAGGCACGTCGAACGCTTACCAGTGTACAGAAACATTATCGCATGGTTAAATCTTTGCAGCAGCTATACAGGTGGGAGGCGAGTGTAGAGAGAGGTGGAACAAATGCAGATAAACTTGCATTTATTGCAGAATATGTACAGCAAAAGTTTGAAGAAGCTTGTGACAGAAGATCTATTGTTCATGACATGAATTTAAGAGTGTGGGCCTTGGAGGCAAAAAACCAGGTGGACCTACCCCAATTCGTGGCAGGTAAATGGTGGATTTGGAACTTTAAAACTGCGCATAGAAGATATTGACAACATCAAAAATATTGCAGAATCGTTTGTTTCTCGCGTAAAGTCTAACATCCCAGCTGTCGGAGTTGAAGAAAGGGTATAGCCGGTTAAGATGGTCAAATGTGCCCCTGAACCGAATTCAAATCACGATGAGTCATTCGAAAGCTTATAAAAAAAGAATGATTTCTGTCAAGTTTCAACTTCGTATCTCGACCCGGGGGGTAGTAAAGGGTAAAAATAGAAAATCAGGTTTTTGCCGAATTTCTCCTATACCAGCGGATGAAAAATTTTGAAAAAATTCAGAGACATGTCTGTCATCGGTGCACATATTAGGGAATCGCGTCAGATTTTTAAATTGAAAAACCAAGCTGTGAAAAATAAAAAACGCCAAAAAATGCTGAAAAATGCCGGTTTTGTATCGAAGCAGTCTTGATACTATAATTATATTTTTACTGTAAGTCCCCATCGTTGTTACTATTGTCTTGAATTTTTTTCAGATTTTTCAATTTGGTGCGCCGCAGTTAAAAAAATTAAAAACCGATTTTTCCGCCGTTTTTTCCGTGTCAGAGTAACTAATAGGTCGAACTTTCGTACATACTTTATGGAATAAACCTTTTATGCAATCTTCAACGTCTTCACATGCAGCAAAACAGCGTAGAAATTAAACGAACTAAACATGCTGTGACATTACAGTCTAAAATGTCTATCATATTTTCAACGGCGCCAATGGCGCAGCGGTAAAGTGTCCGACTGTTGAATCGTTGCAAACTTTTTGAACGTAGGTTCAAGCCTCGGAACTTCTAAGTCCCACAGGGTTTTTTTTCACATTAATTATGTATTTTTTCGATTTCTAGCTATATGACAATGATCGATATTTATATACAAATGTTTTAAAAACATATTAAAATTATTTCAATAGTTGAAAACTATTGTTAGGTATCATGCCAATTACAGCATTGTTTAACTTTTGAATTTTGGAAACAAGAAAGAGTTGTATGATCTATAAGAAGAGGCGAAATAATTACAAAACAACACACAATTGTTGCTGCAATCCATCCACAATTGTTAAAGGTAAGAGATTGGAAAATCAATTTCATATAATATTAATTTAGTGCAGGGAATGTTACAACAATACTGTAATTGACGGCATACTTGATCAGAGAAACGGTGGCATCAAAATCTTCTCAAGTCATGTTTATGTATATTTCAATTATTAAAATATTTTTAATGTTTTTAAAACATTTGTATATAAATATCGATCATTGTCATATAGCTAGAAATCGAAAAAATACATAATTAATGTGAAAAAAAAATGACCCTGTGTGGGACATAGAAGTTCCGAGGCTTGAACCTACGTTCAAAAAGTTCGCAGCGATTCAACAGTCGGACACTTTACCGCTGCGCCATTGACGCCATTGAAAATATGATAGACATTTTCGACTGTAATGGCACAGCATGTTTAGTTCGTTTAATTTCTACGCTGTTTTGCTGCATGTGAAGACGTTGAAGATTGCATAAAAGGTTTATTCCATAAAGTATGTACGAAAGTTCGACCTATTAGTTACTCTGACACGGAAAAAACGGCGAAAAAATCGGTTTTTAATTTTTTTAACTGCGGCGCACCAAATTAAAAAATCTGAAAAAAATTCAAGACAATAGTAACAACGATGCGGACTTACAGTAAAAATATAATTATAGTATCAAGACTGCTTCGATACAAAACCGGCATTTTTCAGCATTTTTTGGCGTTTTTTATTTTTCACAGCTTGGTTTTTCAATTTAAAAATCTGACGCGATTCCCTAATATGTGCACCGATGACAGACATGTCGCTGAATTTTTTCAAAATTTTTCATCCGCTGGTATAGGAGAAATTCGGCAAAAACCTGATTTTCTATTTTTACCCTTTACTACCCCCCGGGTCGAGATACGAAGTTGAAACTTGACAGAAATCATTCTTTTTTTATAAGCTTTCGAGTGACTCATCGTGATTTGAATTCGGTTCAGGGGCACATTTGACCATCTTAACCGGCTATACCCTTTATAATGCAGACGAGAGTGGTTTCAACCTGGAAATACATTCTGGGCGAACATTGGCGAAATTAGGAGTGAAAACGGTAGAAGCGACGATTCAGTCGGTATCTTCTACAACACATAGCTACACTATAATGCCTATTATATCAGCAAGCGGACGTCTTCTTTCACCACTATGCATAGTTTTGAAGGAATCTACAGGAACACTTGGTCCGATAGTGCAAAGAACTCTATTCCGTCCGGTCAAGAGACATGGTAGTGGCTCGCGCCAAGTATATATATATATATATATATATATATATATATATATGCGCAGCGCGAGACACAGAGTGGCTCTATTACGCCACGACTCGCTATCAAGAACCCTGAGATTTCCGAATATCAATAACGGCTGATCCGATTAGATTTTGAATGGTCTTAATGCATAGCCTGGGTTTGATTTACATAAGAAAAGTGTCTTCGTTTTGTTCCTACGGACCTTATGAGCTGAGATATTTCGATGTAAAGTGGCAATTTGCCGATTTTCATGTTCGTAAATTTCTTCATCGTCATCGTCCTACACTTCTAGGCAAGAGGGGTGTATGAAAGGGTGAGGAAATGTCTCTCAGGCACGTCGCTCATTGGATGTGGGTTTCGGCCAATCGCGTAATAAATTTTGTTGTGACGTGACAGCTAGACAGAGATATTATAACCTACCAAGTGCTACATATGTGTCAAATGAAGTAAGTTGTCTGAATTTGAAATGTCACGAGTTTTGACACCAAATAGGACACTGAATTATTGTCTTAATTAACAAGGTAAGTTGCCAGATATTTTTATACTAGCAATTTAGAGATTTTTGTAAAGCTTATATATATTATTTTTAGAAATGAAGAAGACGCAGAGGACTTGGATAAAAATGAAAGTAACGCACGGGCTTGGATATAGAATTGAAGGGGACGCACACGCTTGGATGGATTTCAGTGGTGCTGTTTTGCCTGGCGGCAGTTTTATTTCCTATGGGCTTCCACATCGACGAAATTGGCGGACAACCGTATCATGACAAAAACGTCCCGCGATGTCGAGTGTAAATTTAGAAGTCCGTATTATTGGCGGACGCTGCAGGAACGGCACCGTGTGCCGCTCAGGCAACATTCGTATATAATAGGGATTCACGCTGCAGGAACGGCGCCGTGTGCCGCTCAGGCAACATTCGTATATAATACGGATTCACGCGGAGCGTTCCTGAAATGCAAACACACGGAATACAGTAGAGACACTGGCAGTACTTGGGACATCTAATATTTCTTTTTCACAAATATCTTTTGTCGCTGTTTACAGTTTAACACCTTCCTTGAACGGTATAGTTATATAATTAAGTCATGTTATTAATTATTTATATCACATACTTTCCGTGTTCGCCTATGTTCCCCCGGAGGTTTCCTGTGGTATTTAATACTGTATTCCGTGTGTTTGCATTTCAGGAACGCTCCGCGTGAATCCGTATTATATACAAATGTTGCCTGAACGGCACACGGTGCCGTTCCTGCAACGTCCGCCAATAATACGGACTTCTAAATTTACACTCGACATCGCGGGACGTTTTTGTTATGAACAATAGATTAAATGGCAATAGCAGAGACACTGGCAGTACTTGGGACATTAATATGTGATATAAAAAATATGTGATATAAATAATTAATACAATTACTTAATTATCACGATAAGGTTTAAGCAAACTGTTAAACTGTATACGGCAATGAAAGATATTTGTAAAGTTGTCTGAGCTGTGCAATGTAAATCCACAAACACTAAAAACTAGAAAATGAAAAAACATATAAAAAAATTTGTTAAACAATTGTATTAAAAATGTAGTACAAACTAAAAAAAAAAATCGTTTCTTGTACTACGCTGGATATTTCATAACAAAATATGAATCAATTTAATATAGCATCAAGCGTCGAAATGAATTTGTTGTGAGATATCCAGCTCCACCATTAGGGAGATATAATGGGGTTGTCAAAACGAGCCTTCATTTTTGAATAATTTGAGTTTAATGTTATGCACGGTAGGAGTACAACTTCGAATTCGTAAGCAAACTTTTCAATCAACGGTTGTAGCTGCAGCGGTAAAGTGTTCGTCTACGGTGCTTCGAGGTCATGTGTTCGAATCTTACTGAGGTAAAAAAGAATTTTCTATTTATTAAAGACACATGGACGTTGTTATGCTACTACGATTCTGCACACGTTCATGTCTACGTCGTTGTCCCTCGCAGCACGGAATAATTACTATAATACTACCGATATTTTTATTTTTGGCCTATTGTCCGGAACGTTGCGTGACCATTGCTGTAAAACCTCCGGAACGTTCCGTGACCATTGATGAAATATCCCCGAAACGTTCCGTGACCATTGCTGAAAAATCCCCGAAACAACGTTGCAGAAATAACTCCCGCAATGTTGCATAGGGGCGGACATAGCAATGTACTTGTAACGTTTCGGGGACATTCCGTGCAATGTTTCAAATGTTGCAGCGCAACGTAACTGGGACATTCATGCAATAAAGTGTGCTGTAGGGGACGAGATGTATTCGAATTTCTTATAACCCTGTGCACAGAATATGATTGTATAAGACAGTTGGTAGAGCACCAAGTAACATCAAAAACTCGATGTAAATCTTGTGATTATACAAAAACAATTACATCTGATAATTTAGTTGTTTCAATCCTTATTAACAATTTGAAAAAAAGAAGCTATAATCTAAACGATTTATTAAACGTTAGATTTTTACACTGGTATAAATCAGATAACGGATCATGTGAACAGTGTACGGGAAATGATATTATGTTCAAGAATGAATTAATAATGACGAAAGATATAGTTATTATTCGTTTACTATTATTTTCATTACAAGACGATAAAATAGTCAAAGCAAAACGTAAATTTAATATATGTACTATTCCCACAACCAATGTATTAATATCAGGACAATCATATAAAGTTATGAATGCTATATTTCATAGTGGTTCATGTATTGAAGATGGCCATTACACCAGTATATGTAAAGAAGAAGGAATGACAAGTAGTTGGATTGAAGCTGATGACGTGCAAATAAAAAAAAAGCAATGGCTCAAAGGGGCTAAAGATCTTTATATTTTGTTCTTACAAAAAAAAGATAATAAATAAATAAGCCAACAAAAACCACCACGCTATGGAATAGCTGAAAGAAAAATGGTGCCATTTGGGCTCCATATCAATCAACAATCAAAACAACACAGTACGATAATGTCGTAAATTAATATCAGAAAACACTACAAAATGTGTGAAATCCCCACAAAATTACCTTTTCACAAAAAGGTACAAAAAGAGCGCCAAGTATATAGTCCCATCAAAAAGAAACCCATTTAAAAACATTGTCGTAAATTAATAACCCAGCAAAAAGAAGACCATTTAAAAACGTTGTCGTAAATAAATATAAATATAAATATCTTAAAGTGCTTTATTTAACTTTATGAAAGTAATGATATACAACAATTGCGCCAATTAACATAATGGCTAATTAAACAAAGAAAGAAAGCATTAAATAATAATAAGCAGATATATTTTTAGACAAATAAATACTTTAATACGAATAAATATTTTATTCAAAATACTTGGCGCTGCGCCCCGAATTGGTATTGCTAAACTGAATAAATATGTATAAATTGCATTAATCTTTTTTTCTTTCTTTCCTTCTTGTGCGTGCGTTCGTGAATGTGTGCGTGCGTTCGTGAATGTGTGCGTGTGCATATGCTACGTATGATATTTGAGTTAAAAAATGTGCAATAAATCTGACTGTGTTTCTAATATGTATATGTATAATATGTATTTGTTTATGTATTTTAGTTTGTTGGGGGTTTTTTTTTTTTTACTAAGTCAATTTTCATTTTTTCGGTTGCGCAGCGCCAAGTATTTTATTCGTATTAAAGTATTTATTTGTCTAAAAATATATCTGCTTATTATTATTTAATGCTTTCTTTCTTTGTTTAATTAGCCATTATGTTAATTGGCGCAATTGTTGTATATCATTACTTTCATAAAGTTAAATAAAGCACTTTAAGATATTTATATTTATATTTATTTACGACAACGTTTTTAAATGGTCTTCTTTTTGCTGGGTTTTTAATTTACGACAATGTTTTTAAATGGGTTTCTTTTTGATGGGATTAATATTTACATCGGAGCTTCAAAGTCAGGAAAACTCACGTCTGAACATTTTAAAAATTGGTTTAGCGAAGTGTATCTACCGAATACTGGCCGTAGAAGCATGCTCCTACTCGACTCGTGGACGGGACACTGCCCAAATGAGTTACAGCAGTTGATTCCACAAGACAAGGAAGTAACTTTTTCAATGATTCCAAAAAAACGACGGGCATCATTCAGCCTTTAGATGTGTTTGGATTCCGGATTTGGAAAAATTTCGTGCGGACATTTTCGGATAATGTGATTCTCCAAGAGAGAGATGTCAATTTGCACTTACGTAATGAAATAATTAAATTGCAGTCCCTAACCCACAACCAGTTTTCTTCGCCTAGATTCAAAAACCTTTTTCAATATGCTTGGTTTAAAAGCGGATATCTAGAAACGCATCCCAGCGAATTTCAAAATCCTGTAGATTTCTGTTACTTCAGGAATGAAAAGCTTATACCCAAATGTAGTATTTGTGGGGAGCCGGCTTTTATGCGATGTGCATGGTGTGGCAAGTATTTTTGTTTTAATCATTTCTATGAAGAATATCATTATTGTACCAATTACGAACCGTAATTTTCAATGTATCTATCGCCTTCTATTAATATAATTCTTTCAATGTATAATCAAACAATACAACATGTACAAAAAGACACTGCGAATGTTTAAATATTACTTTATGCGGCCACTTCATTAATGAAAACTGCTATGATGTAATATTATATATATATGTTATTAGTGGGATAGGTAAGTAAAATTGATGCAGAATGATTTAAAATTCATATACATATGCATTATGCAAATCGGAAGGTTCTACAAGGTTATCCGCATCAATGCGATTCTGCGTCATTTCAATGGTAACATATATATTTTGCAAAGTCATTGTGAATCTTCACGCATTATTTATTTATCGTGTGGTTTCCAAAATAGCCTAATAAGATTACACTTCAAGTAATGCATGTACGAATGTGCTGTTATCATACTGATTCATGCACGTCACTGATTAGTTTTAATGAGTTTTACCTTGGATGCAATTTTACGTACGTACTGCCTTGCTTAAATAATTGAAAGCTGTCTGAACCTTACATAAATAAGAATTTAAATATGGCTTTAGGAAACCATGTTATTAATGGAAACTGCCAAAATGGACTTCAAATTCGATAATAGAGGTTTTATTTGTTTGCAAAAAAAATATAACACATAAACTATTTATATGTATGAAAAGAGGTTATCCAGAGGTATGCCAGCGTATATTTATAAAATACAAAAACTTAATTTTAAGAGTTGATGGTGGGGGTAACTTGAAAAATATGGATTTTTCGAAAATTATTTTTACGCTGTTTTGTCGATATAAAAGAAGGCTGCAACTTTTGTTGAAACTTCTTTTCGATATCTCTCGCCGTTCTCGAAATATTCCACGGAAAAGAAAATTCTGCATTTTTTTCAAGGGGTGATTTCACCCCTAAAAAATGCTTTATGGCACCAACGAAAAATAGGGTTGTGTTACGGATGAACTACTCTACTTGCACACCGAGTTTCATAATTTTCTGAATTTCCGGGTTGCCGAACGTCCCTTGTCAGTTGCGCGCTTGCCACCGCTTCACGGAAAATATTATATCTCCGTCAATTTTGTGGATTTGTTCATACAATTTGGAGAGAGCATTCTTGAAACGCACGTCTTTCAGAAAATATAAAAAAGAAAAAATTGATTTCTCCGATTTTTTACAGTGGATCAAGAGGGAGGGGGGCAGTTTCAGTCTCGTCGCGATGAGTAGGAGACGCTCCCAAAGTTGATATGTTCGAGAGCGTGCCCACACTTCCATTTAAAAAAATGTGGGTGACCTTGAAACCTCGGAAAATCTGACCATGAGAAAAAGATATTTTTTATCACAATATTTGTCCCTTCGAAACGAATACCTTCTTCTTTACACGAAAATATTTAGATATTTTTACCTAAAGGTTTTAGAAAAATTAGTGTTATCGTTAGGTGACTCACCCGATGGATAATCCCCCTTACAGCCCCGTACTGATTACTTGAAAGAAATTCAATACCTATATGTCGATGTGTTTACGCAAATTATAATATCTCATTTGAATCATAATTAATAAAAACCTAAAATAATATCGATAAATAGATTTATAATTTCTTCTACTACTAAACAATAAAGCATTTCGGAGTACTTTTTTTTTAAATTTATAACTGAGTACCTACTGGAAAACCTTCTGTAGGTAATAATAATAAAACATATTCATCTACTTATATGCTATATAAAGTTTGTTAACAGAACACTTTAGTTCTAGGTAGAATTTTTTATTTTTACGAAGAAAAAGAAATGTAAAAGCACAATATCTTTTATTATAGTCCAATTGTAAATATCGAAAAGCTTCACATATTGAAAGTGGAGCATTAATTTGAGGAAATGCAACTTTCCCGTTGACGCCTATAGTGTCACAAAAATCATTAATAATAATATGATAGTGACGTACATAGCACTTAATGTGAATGTCATTTGATATCTGATAATCAGAATAATCCTACGCACACGTAATAACGACTTATACGGTTATTTGCACGAGAACACACTACTTAGTCGCAAGACTGCATTATAAATACGGAGATAGGTACTGCGAATATGCAGCGTATTTTTGCCTTTTATTCATGTTATTTAATTATGCTGTTATCACTGTACTCATATAGAAAATTATGTTCAAACGAGCGTTCCATGTTTCTGTCTTTCACCATTTATTACGAAATATGGTTTCTGATATAACATGGACAATTTATCAAACATAAATTCCATATAAGATGGAAATCTAAATACGTTTAATTTGTCATGGTAGCCACGCTTCAAATACATATATTATGTATAGGTAAAATGTTAGGAAAGTTTTGTCGAACAATTGCGTTTGTTATAATTTTTTTAAGTATTTCCCGTCACACTTTATACACTGCACCATACGTCGAAACCAATTATCAAAAATTTGTTCCCACTTTTCTTTAGGTACAGCAGCGCATGCTTCGTCCCACGCAGCAATTAATTGATCTTCGTCTGCAAAAAGACGTTCTCTTAATTGATTTTTGATATACGGAAATAATCCAAAATCACAAGGGGCAAGATCTGGACTGTATGGAGGATGCTCAAGTAATGTTAAACCAGAATTCTATAGGCATTGTTGCGTGATATGCGCTCGATAGGCCGGACCGTTATCATGGTGAAGAAACCAGGAATCCATTTTTGAACGTGGTCGTAATTTCTTCAATGATTGGATGATTCGCGGCAGACAATTTTCAATGTACCAAATTGCTGTGACGTTCTTTTGGTCATTCAGGATTACTCGTTCAATTAATCCACATTTTGCGAAAAAAACAGCGATTATCCTTTTTCGAGCTGACTGCACGTGCTTCATCATTTTCGGGGCTTCCTCAGCTTTAACCACCCACGCTTTGCTTTGCGATTTTGTTGGCACGTCATAATAATACAACCACGTTTCGTCACCGGTCACGATAGAATTCACCAACTTTGATGTTCCAGATTGAAATTTTTTCAACATGTTTTGGCACCACTTAATTCTGAATAGTTTCTGTTCTTCCGCAAGCTTGTGAGGCATCCAATGGGTACAACATTTTTTTAAATGGAGTTTGTTATGTAGACTTGTATGTAAGTTCTCAGTTTGCATACATGTCACGTGGGGATTGTGTTTAATTACACTTCGAACGGCAGTAGTGTTTCCTGAAGTGAACAATTCTGCTGGCCGTCCGGAATATGGATCGTTCTCCAAGTTATAATTACTATTTTGAAAACCTTTGTACCATCGTTATATAATGTTTGAGAAAGGATATTTCCTACGAAATCCGTCAAATAGTTTTTTATGCCACTTTTTGGTTGATAAACCACGTTTAAAATTGGACAGAATAATCACTCAGTGACTACGCATCGATAAAGATGATATTTTTTTAACTTCACTGAATGAACACTTGGCACCTACTGAATAGAAACGGCTAAAACTTGGCTCGAGTGTATAGAAATGGTCCATGTTTAGACTGGCAGATACATGTACCTTCCTGTTTATTTGCATCAGCGTACGACAAAACATTCCTAACGCTCCATATATTTCGAAAATCTAGAACCGTTCATATCTACTAATTAATATTTGTGACAAATTTAGAACGAAATACAAAAGAGTATGAAATTTTCTGTATTTTAATTATTATTAGTCATTTGTTCTTTTTTTTGCGTATGGAGATGAGAATGATTTCTTGTGAAGTTCAAAATAATTTAATGTTCAGCCTACAAAATATCGAATGAAGTAATAAATTAGAATGATATGTACGTTTGAAAAATTAGGATTGGAATTTTTCATGCATCTTCCATTAATATGAACTACTTTAATAATAAGAAGAGGTATTTGTGTATATTTAATAAAATGAAAGTTATTTGAAGAAATAATTGACTTATAAAATTACATTTATATCTTGCAACACAATTTCGTACTAGCAGTACTTCGTATATTGGGACCGCGCCACTGATTAAGCAACAATCTCATTATCAAAATTCAACGATAGGTAACATAAGTATATAAATCTAAAATTTAATATTCTCTGTTCAGAGACTTTTAGTTTGATAACAGTCATACACAGTCTTATTTACACAGTAATTATAATATTATATAATACAATTATGAACAAAGAAATTAAATAAAACAGTAACGGTAATTAGATGAAACAGTTTTATTCCCTAAATACTATTGTAATTTAACTAACTTTTTTAGTATATAAACAATACATTTTTAGTTTGCTGTTAATACTTCAAAGCTCTTTCTTTTACAACAATAATTAGTAGATACTTTGTGAAGTAAGAAAATTCATTTACAGAAATTGTTGTATATACATATGTACAATGCAATAAAATGCACAGGGCATGTATTACTTAAGAATAATAATAAGTGAATTTAATCTCGTCCACATCTTACAATATTTATATTAAACTTATAATTGTCTTCTAAGTAATAATATTGTTGTAGCGGCTTTGGCGCTAGCTGCTCACCTTCTTCTTTAAGGGGTGATTTTAACCGTTACGCGTTGGAGGCTCGGGTTTTTCCCCGTGGGACTGGGTGAGTCAGGCTATGGCCACTTTACGCATCTGGCAGCCAGACTCGCCCTGATCAGAGATTTTCGGCGTGCGGGCGCGTTTTCGCGCCACAATTTCCCGCGCGATTTCGGCGTCGCTTGAGGGACGCGGCCCTCTGAGTGGGCTGTATAAATAACCCTCCAGAGGTGACGCTCGCCCTCGCTCACTTGGAACATTATTTAATCAATAAATTTAATTCTGTGTATTACTGCGTATCGCCTTCTCGCGTATTAAAAGGAGTGTGGTGAAAGAGTCAAAAGTATTAATTTCCTTTTCACCCCTCAGTGTCACAAAAAGGTATTACTGATATAGAAAATATACTTATTTCTTTTGCGGTCTAAATGTTTTATACTCGTCTTTTTGGTATTTACAAAATGGAAGGGCATATTAAAACTGCAAAAAATGGTCAAATATGTGTTTTAATTTCTTGTCATAACTTTTAGACAGTAATAGGTATAAGGCAAGTTATTTTATGTAGCAGCGAGAAAATCTTCTGGGGGTGGGGTATCAGATAGAACGACCTTGGTGGATTCTTTTGGTAGAAAAATTGCACGGACATTCATTGGAGTACTCTCGGAGCTTTCTATGCATGAGGTAATACTGCGGCACAGTTTATTGTCCGAACGTGAGAACAAAATTGCTAGACGTGGAATATATGTAGCTCTTGGGGCTCCTATTATCTCACCTATTCATTGTATGTCGTAATACGGCGTAGGTTCCTTTAGGTTCTACTTTCACAGATCTTTGAAAACGCAAAAAATATTGCAAAATAATTTTCCAAGAATCGGATTTTAAATAACTTCAAATTTACTAATAAACATGCTTTATTATGGATATTTTTCTACTTTGCCTTTTTTAAACACAACATCGTCATAAAATCCGCTTTGTATTTTTTCTTTGGGGGGGGGGGGGTCCAAATGCAGGCACAATTAACAATTTTCCTTTCAAATAATAGATATTTGTTTTCAATTGCGCTCAGCTTTTTAAGTCGCAAGGCGTGCTAAGAAGTGCCTTCTATTTCGTTGTGTGTGCCTGTAGTTAACAAACATGTGTAGGTACCGACACTAGGATAGACCTTATTTTTCGACCATCAAATTTTTAGCACGCCGCCCTCTAAAGTTGTTCCATTTCATGAAAAAATAATTTGTGCAAAATTTAAGATCGATAGGACGTCGGAAAGACGTGGCACGTCGAATGCGAAGTTTTGAAATAGGAGTAACTGCACGCTAAATGTAAAGAGTAGCGTGTTTCTAAAAACTTAAATGAAATATTTTATATTTTAGGGAATATTATAATTCTTTACTTATTTAATATTAAGTTTTGTCCATATGTGTATTGAAACTCAAGTTTAATTTGTACAAAATAAGACTATTTCACTCTAACTGGTCCGTAATAGCACCCAAATATGACATACCACTTTCGACACCGATTAGACTACTAGACGGTGCAAGTTCGATGCAGTTACAATCCATTGGGACGGAAAACTATTACCAATTTTAAAGGGGACAGGAAAGGTCGAAAGATTACCAGTGCTGAACAGTTGCAGAGGTTGGGAAGAATTACTGAGAATTCATGAATTTGTTCATGAAACAGTCATGAATTTGTTTTGTAAGTGATCTCATATTATGATTCTATATTGCTACAGAACATAAAAAGCCAAATCTAACGATATATAAACATGTATATTGTTGTGACCCAACCGACACCTAAGCGTAACGACACCACGCGCATTCCGAATGCCACAATCGAACGGCCGAAATCCGGCACAACCGCGTAAAGGCGGGATCTCCTACCTGCGACCGGTCGCAGCGATTTGACCCAGCGACTGGCCCTAGGCTGAATCTCCTTGCCTGCGACCAGAGGTGTGCTCGGGACGGGCCGGAAACTTTCGGGCGGGATCGAGCGGGGTCCCGAGACTCGATTCGGGCTACAAGCATAGCCACCATGAGCGGGCAATTTGATTTCAGGTCGGCTCGGCAAAACTCGGACGCGATCGGACGATATCGTTACCAGTAATAGATCAAAATTATTACCCGAGAACATAGAAAAATTATGTTTCTTACACGTTAATTTGAAATAATAAAATATTCGCCTTCCTGTATATTGTTGTTACTATGAAACATCCAGGAAATATTCCTTTCTGTATGCTTATAGTTGTTCGTACGTTTTCTATTTTAAATCTGAACCTATCCCGAAAAAGATAATACCCTATATATCCCCTTTACATAAAGTACTAAGTATGAAGTATATTTTATTAAAATTTTAAAATATTGTCGATATAAAAATAGTCTTCTTCCCAAGTTCTGAACATGGTATTTATTTAAGTACGTACATGGACATGTTCAGTATTCACAGACTATTTGGTAGGAATGAAAATACATATATATGTAAATAAATAATAAGATACAAATTATGATTCAACAGGAGACAGAAAGGTAAAAACTTATCACTCTGGTATTGATATAAATTATATACATAATTCTTTTCGTCTCGGTCCTCTCGTAATAGCTGGCTTTCGAGCCGATCGCGTCCGAGTTTTGCCGAGCCGACTTGAAATCAAATTGCCCGCTCAGAGAAGATATAATAAGAAGCGTCACGAAGTCATCGTACGCACTACCCACCGACAGAGTAATATACGGATTAACTCAGACTGAAGAATGCCTAAAATTATCAAAGACAGCACAACGTTCTTGATTGCCCTTTAGAGATACTGGCAAACAGATGTTGTCGAAACATTCTTGGGGCAATATGAAATTACCGGTCGAAAGCAATGAATGACTTCACGCTTCACTTTGAGCCCGCTTTTATCCCAACGCACAGTGGACCGGAATCTTAAGAAATAGAGAAATTATTCAACATGCCATTTTTCGCAATCGAAATGCCGAATCATATTAAGCTACTTCATAAAAAAAGGTGTTTGATTTTCTTTCGGCAAAGATAGAAAACTATTACTGGATCTACAGAAATGCATAAAAAGTTTAAAACACCTTCATCTGTATTCCAGTGGGAATCTTTTGACCTACAATTAGTTCTATAATTTTTAAAATCTTTATTTCTGACTTCATCTTGGGTCTCTCCACCTAATTGGCCGATTGCAAGGTTGCCAAAATATTTTATATTTTCGCAGGAATGTATCAACACTTTGTAAACAGTGTTTGGTTATATAGGATAACATGGATACAGGTTTAAAAATATTTCTGCATGTTTTGCCTTGTGGGACAAAAGTGGGCTCAGAGCGAGGCGGAAATTCCAATTATCTTTTACAGCCGGTAATTTAGAATTTTTCGAAGCGAAATTTCTTCATTCGTTTACGGTAGGCAATAATTGCTTGTTTTCGAAGCGTTCGTCGGGAAGTATTTGTGTACCTGATGTCGAACAGGGACAATCGACACCGTGCCGTTTCTTTGCAGGGGTTTGAACTTTCTTCGCACTGAGTTAATCCGTTGATTGCTCTGTCACCGGGTGCTACACAGGGACTTGGGACCGGCACGTACCGTTGTCTACCACCGGCTCGCGGGACCATACGGTCATAAACCGCGACCCTGGCGAGACGCTCTGACCGATCACCCTGATGAATTTTTCACAGCGAGGTGAAAATTCATTCGTTGTTTACGAGCGGTAATATTCATATTTTCCCAAGAACGTTTCTACAATATCCGTTTGCCACATTTCTAAATGGCAATCAAGCACGTGGTGGGTCTTTAAGAACTTTAGGCATTCTACAGCCTGAGTTAATCCGTATATTGCTCTTTCAGTGGATAGTACATATGTATTTTGGAACCAAATGTGGTAGATATTTTCTTCCCTCACTTCGTCAACAGAGAGAGAGGGTCTCCCCTTCTCGAAGAACGATGTTTCCAAAATGTTAGTTTCATAATTATATCAAAACAACAATTACTTTCATGTCATTTTCTCTTCTTTATACAATGAAGTGAAAAATATAAATTAGTTGAAAGCAGAAACCTTGTAGGTACTGTACGAATTCTCATTATCGTTATACCTGGTTATGGATGGGTATTCTTTCATTGGCATGCATTTATATTCATAATACGATATCATTTGTTGAGACGAAGTAAAGAAGTTCGAACATAAGGTCATTTAATGTCGCTTGAGGTTGTAAATTACATATCGAGGCCTCCAAGAAGTCAGGTACATAAACGACAAACGGTGGTCGTCTCGTTGAACCCTATTTCACCGTGCTAGGCACTTGTTATAATATCTACATATGCAAGATGTGACAAAGATGATACCAATATAGCAATTAAAAAGTATTATCCAACATCAATACGCCACGCGAAGGGGTAGAAGAGAGGTAGTCCGCTGACTGTGCGGGATGCCGCCTGCTTGATCCTCCCGACAAATTCAAGACCGATCTCTTATTTCTCGAGAATAAACACGCAAGGTATAGGGAGGAGATTATATTATGTCCAGTCGGTCCTGCATTCCTTTGAAACGGCAACTTTCCACCACTGCACCGTAATATCTCCTCCCTATGGCACACGTTCTCTTGCACCGAATACGTCAGCGCGTGCTTTTATTTTGATATTCCAACGCGTGTTTATATTCGAGAGATTAGGTATCACGCGCAGTCAGCGGACCCCCCCTTTTCTTCCTGCGGCTCTCCGCGAGGCGTACTGGTCTTTCTGCAGAATAATTTCGTTTCCTACACCATTGCCAAGGAAACATTCTTCGATCTAACATAAGAACATCTTCTTCTTTTGGTAATTGTGCGGACCTTAAAATTAATTTTCGTCACGGTCAACGTTCCAACCATACTTATTATTCTTTTATACTGGAGCGAAACACGGTTTATTGCCTGCCGAACGTAGAGGAATTAGCTTGTAGCAATTGGGGATTAATCCTAAAAATTGTTCCGCTGTTCTGGAAGTTACTTGGCAGATGTTTCCTAATTACTGTATATCGTGTAGGGGGCCAAAGGTCTAGTGTCATAAAGCTGTAGTAAACCGTGGGTCGCTAACAATCCGTTTAGGGCATCACTCATCACGCTACATCATGGAACTTCGCGCGTGTGTCGATAGGAACATTGCACTTTCCACGGCATATTTATCAAATTCTTGTAGTTTTATTGGAACTATTGACGCTAAATCATGACGAATTGACGTTATTTTCTTAAATAACGTCAAACTTATATATTAACACTTTTAGTATCAATTTCCTTAATAATATTCGGCATTTTTAAATTGCAAAATACAGGATGTTGCATTTTTTCCCATTTTTGGGGATTTGCCCCCACTGTGCGACATAGAATACACGTATTTAATCCATAACTGCCAAATATTCGCGAATGCTTTTTCCGCAGTAGCAAGGTCTAGATTATGTTGATTAGAAAACAAACAAAAAATTTGTTCAGAAGTTTCCGGAAGTGGAACTAAAAAGGGATGATTGCTGACAATTTTTCAATTGGTTTCTTATGGAAAAAAAATGTATATAACTAATTATTTGCTATTACTTAACAGAATAGACACTACTCATTTGGGACTCCAAAAATTGTTTTCTTTTATATCACCAAAAATTAAAAGACTCGATTTAAAATTCTGCACGAAAAATACATACAATCATAAACACGTGTTTGCACACAGATCAGAAGTAGGCGTCATGATATTTTTACCGTTTTTAGGTGCTCATATTAGTAGTCTACAGATAACATAAAAATACATATCTTTTGAATTCTGACTTCTTTCCTTATTTCTTGGGATTCTGTCATACTGTGGCAATGGGTCGCAATGCGACTGGTCGCTAGACTCCGTCCAGGAGGAGTCTAGCGACCGGTGGTCGCAATGCCAGCCTGCGACTAGGTATAATGGGAAACAGACCCTCCTCGCATTGTGTTACCTCTCGAGTAGCCTAGGCTGGTACTCAAACAGACTCGCGTCAGGCTCCTATGTCTGGCGCATACCCGAGGATCGCAGTCGCTTGTAGGAGAACAGATACATGCTTTCCCATTGCAGGAGTATACTGCGACCAGTCGCTGCGATCAATCGCAGCGACCAATCGCGGGTAGGAGATCCCGCCTTTAAGGGTTCTCGGAAGCGCACCGAGAACCGTCAGCATATGGTGAAACATCCAAAAGCGGGCCAACGACGGAGACCCCGATGGTCCCCGCTTCGCCCCGATTAAAGTATAAGAACGATGTACGAGCAATGGGAGCTCAGACTCTATACCAGACTTTATATGAGACTCACGCTTGTTTAGGCACAGTGTCAGTGTCACCCACATCGGGACAGAATAATCTTGTTAATCTTACGGTGAGTTCCAACTCTTTAAGGGAAGAGGTCACCGAAATTTTGAAATCCGAAAATATTTGAGACATGCGGAATTCCTCTTAAGGGAAGGAAGTAGGTTGGAAGTAAAGCCCTTATGCCAGTCTGGACACAGTTTTAATCATTGCTTTTCATAGAATTTACATTACGTTACAAAAATCAAGCATAACTTCAAAAATGTTCTTGCGCAAAGTGTGTGATGCCACAGCCTCCAGGTTTTCCAGCGAAGAAGGGTCCATAGTAAAGTAAAAAATTGTGTATCGAGAAGTTTCTACATCTCATACTTTTTAAGCTAAAAATTATTGAATTTATTAAATGTCTAAGATGCAAAATTTGACCAAAATTTTGCGGAAAAGCAAGCACAGCGCAAAGAGTTTTGCAGATATCTTCATGCCGATACACAATTTTTTTGGTTTCATGTTACTCATGAAGCACGCCGAGCTGTAAGAGAATCAGACCAACAGTTTTGCGCAAGGAATATTATATATATTAAAAAAGTAAGTTTTGAGATAATTGCATTTCAAATCTAAAGAGTAAATTTCAGACCACTTTCCATTTTTGTATAGTCTAAAATCCACCTGGTTGATACACATCCTCAACAATCTTGCGTCTCTTCTTATCAGCAGCAATTTTCTTTGTGTTTTGTTTCTTCTTTAAGCGCTTTCTTGTAGTAGATTGCTGTTGTGCACTGCAGGTTTCTCTTCTCTTGTCCCTGTCTCTACACTGCATTCCATATTAGAGCATACCGACGCCCCTACCGATTTGCGACCGATCTGCGCAACTCCCACTACTACCCACAATTTGAACCACATGCGATTGGTCGTGGTAATTTCCAAGGAATAACTGGTACATCCCAAACGCGGGACCTGACCGTTGTCAACGTAAACAGTGGACGAAAAGTTAACAGAGAGAGTAAGTACAGGGCCGTGCGGCGGAGAAAAACATAGGAGTCGAGCGTAGCAACGCTTCCTGAGGGTCGTGCCTGCGCGAAATCGGTATGCTCTAATGTGGAATGCAGTGTAGCTATACTTATAGTTGTTTCAGACACAACTTCTCCAGCTGTTTGTTTCCTCATTGTCAATGAGCCCACACAACCCATATTAAATTCTGAAACAGCACGTGCCACAGCTACTTCAAGCCTTGCCTTCGATACAAATGTTGTTTTCGGGCAGAATCTCCACACTTTTGCATGGAGAGATTCATTTGCATTTTGAGTGCCTCCCTTACAGCACCGTGCCATTAAATTTTCATTTGACAGTCTTTCATAAAGGGTTTCACTTTGGTGGCGACATCTTCAGACAGTTTGAGTGACATGTGTGTGTGGCTTATCGGTTTTCGTCTAATACTTTTTGCTCGATTGTAAAAGCACCTCGATTGCTTGCCCTTAGGACATCTGGCATGGTTAGGTTTGCTGTCTGTAGAGCTACAGTGATCTAAAGTAGCCATCACAGCATTCTCCATGGCCTTTATATTTGGCATATTTTTTACAATTGCATTTCTATAACATTAGAAGTAAATTTTGCAACCCGATAGAAAATATCAAATTATTAAAATATATGTTTTGTGCAATCGCTTTATAACCTGTAATATGTTGTCAATTTGTCAATGGTAGACTCCTTGAGTGTGCCTTCACCCTTGCCACCAAGTGTCACATTTTTGGCTCGCCACTCTTTGACAACATTTCTAAGGCCAGTACCCATGCGCTTCGCAATGTGGTTTACACATTCTTCTTTCCGGATGTCAATGTCAGGACCGTACACTTGCAAACTTTGAAGATGGGTGTGGGTCTTTGCATCGCCATCTGATAACATTGTGGTGTATCGCATGTTACAATGTTTCATGGATCTCTTCCACATCGCTTCAGCAGCTGCGATCTCCATCATTCCGGAGGATCCTTCAAAATTTATCTAAAAGAATAAATGCGTGCATATACATATATACATGCAAATACATATTTTTCTTTTTTTATGGATATATCAAAATTATATCCATACACAAAACTTACCTGACATTCTCCTATTTCCACGTGCACTTTCTTCCATTCGACAAATTTTGGTGAATCAGCTTCGAATTCAGTTGCTCATATCGCACACATGTGGCAATACTTTGACAGCACTTCATAATCCACAACGAGTCCTGTCATTATGTCTATGACAAAGGCGATGCCATGGAGGGAAGTATGTCCTCTCTTGTGCCATGATCCATCGAATGACATCTGCGTAACGAGCACTTCACCTTCATTCACAGAATGCATGTTTCTCACAACTTGGTACGACTTCCGGAGAACACTTTCCTTGAATTCTTTATTTACAGCTTGAATTTTTTCAAGGTGTGTTTTCCATGCTGTTGATGAAAGCACATTGATACCGGTTTCCATTCCAAATCGTTCCATTGCAGCGTAACCAGCTCCCACAGAGACAAAAGCATCCACCATTTTCCTATTTATCAAGAAAAGTGGTCTTTTTGTGCTTTCCTCGGTGCTTATTCTGGGGCTGGTGTAAGTTTGCCCACTAATTTCCTCACAAGAGGTACATCTTGCAGTCAATTTTCTTGTGAATCCCTATATGTAAAGTGACCAAGTTTTCCAAATTCAGAATTCAGGATGATTGGTCAAGGAGGGATAAAGAACTTTTTTTATAAACACAAAAATATGTGTAAGGAATTTTCTATAGTTAGAAAACTAATCGGGGCAGAGTAACATTGTAATAATAAATGGGAAAAAATGTTTATAATTCGGAACAAAATGGGACAAAAGGTAAATGATGAAAAGGGTGAAAATTTGGGACTATTCCGATATGTTTGAGAAGGATGGTCACTTTACCTGTACGTCACTATCCAGAATAATCATTTTTGAGTGGCAAACACTGCAAGTCCAGTTTTTAATCAACTCTTGAATTGTCGAGCTGTGCACCATATAAAATTCATCCTGCACTTCAGAAACAGGTTTTTCTTCATTATTTCTAAAGTATTCCAGTTTCTTAGTACTAGTCGCCTTCTCTTTTCCATTATCGAAATGAGCACTAGATGAAGAATTGTCTATTGCAGGCTCATTTCTCTTCAATTTAGCAGCTACCGCCGCTTGTTTTGCTAAACGAATAGCACGCTTCACTCTACTCTTACTCTTGCGATATTTTCGGCTAATGAGGTCCATTAGGTCCTGGGAGGTCCGTGTTATACAAGCTAATTTCACTGCACCGTAAAATCTCACTCTGTATTCTCACGTAAACCGGAGTTTTGTAAGATTTCAAAAAGTATGGTGTCTGGCGCCCGGAGCGACTGACCTCTATCGGCAGCCACTGACCCTTTTGGGCCCGCTTAGAGAGTTACCTACTGTACATGGCTGAGTTATCGGCTGCGTTACATATACGAACTCAGTCACATACTGTACTTTGTAATAAAGCGTTCGTAGTTTAGTAGGCGCAGTCCAATAGATTCTGTTACAGAGCACGCGTGCGTTTTAGAATCGTGAAACGCATTTTGGCCATTGGTGAAAATAAACAATGTCAAGGCCACGCAGTTAATTTAGATTTCCCAAAACACTAGCCAGCGGTTGAACATACTCAAAGAGCTAAATAATAGAGAAATATACCGAAAAACGAAGGTTTTGGTTTTCGGCTCTTTCGCAAGGTTTTAGAAAAATAGGTTTTTCTGGTAGAAAGGCAACACTGAATGTCAAACCATGTTGTGTACGGTTGAACAAGGGTTCAGACTTGCCAAAAATGTAAAAAAAAAATTCTTAAAAATGGTCGAAATCGCGATTTTTTCAGTGACCTCTTCCCTTAACCCGCAACGATCCCCTACCTTCGGTTTCCAAACGAACTCTTCCGTCCCGGCATATTCACCCGGACCCCCGGAGCCCGTTGGACGACGACCGTGAAGGACGACCCGGAGCACCCCGAGATTCTCACCCAGAATCTCGTCCCCAGGCGCCTTGGTACACCAATATTAACGATATACTACAATGGTGAAAAACGAGTTACAAAAATAAAATACCTTCAAGTTTAATGTGCCACGTCTTTCTCTTATCCGATCAATTTCATCTTTTACAGGAATTATTTTCTTACCCAATGGAACAATTTTAGGAGGCGGCGTGGAAAAATCTCGCAAAAAATTTTTCATGATGAGTAGCTAAGTTGCACCCTAACCAACACACCCACACCTTATAAATTCCTCAAAATAATTTAGCAATCACCTCTACGAATCCGAAAAATGAGGGTATGCTCAAATAGTCATAACTCTGACAAAAATAGTCGTATCGATATGTTCAAAATATCGTTTGAAAGTGTGGAATCTCTACTTTTAGCTGTTTTCAGGTTTTAGCTGTATTGCTTTTCGGCGAAATAAAAGGCACTTTGTCAATTTAAAAATTTTATGTTCAACTTAATAATAAATGTTTTTAGTTCATCGACGAAGCTTGATCATTATTTTTCAACTAAAAAGCCCCTGAAAAAGTCCATCGGTCAAATAGTTTTTTGCTATCTTTCCTGCGAATATGAAAAATGTTGTTTTGAGAAGAAGCGTTTTAAAGTTTACATTTTACAGTTTACAGTTTACAGTTTCCGGCCGGGCGCGTGTATACTGCACGACACATAACTGTTTCCCTGGTTGATACATCCCAAATACTTCGAATTTCGCTTTGAAACTTTAAGAATGTATTCTCTAAGAGTATTACTATCGATTAAAGCCAAAATATTCGAACATTTCAACCCTCTAAATCAGGTTCTCTTCCTAAGATCATGATATTGCGGTCATCCCTTGTCAAGATTCAGCGAGTTAAAGAAAAAATGGATTTGTGCAATTTTTAAGCATGTTTTCCAAAGCACATGGCACACTGAAATTTTAACCAAATCGAAAAAGCAAAACATGCGTCTTAAAGAGGAAAGGCTGATCTTTCTATTGTTTTTAATGAACGATCAACAATGATTCATTCGCTTTGTTAATTTATATAAATTACTGCGTTAATTTATATTACGCAAAAGTCAATTAATCAATCGGTGCCGCTACACTGATTCGAAAAAGTGGTGGGAATAGCGATGATGCAGCACTGGTTCGGATAATCGACGGTTCGGTTAATCAAGGTTCGGATAATTGACGGTCTACTGTAGTATAATAATATATATACCTAACCTAACATGTATAATTTTATACATGTGACAACTATGAATAACAATTTTTGGCCTTTTGCCATTTAAAAAAAAATCCATAGATTTACGGATTTTCCAAGGGGAAATCTACGTAATTTTTTACCTGAATTTTCAGCCCTTTCTTATGGACTTCCAAAAATCTAATAAAGGCAGGGTCCCACTAGTGCAACGGCGTGCAATATGTCGACAGCAGAAAGACGTTCCCACTGGTGGAACTGGGCGTCGCGCACGGGTCTGATTTACGAGTTACTGCGAGAGGTACCTATACTTGTTTCTAGATATTGCATAATTGCTCTGGCAGGAATACTGGTTCAATTGGTGATGATTGAATTGACAACTATCGTGACAACTCTCATATCGTGAGAAAAAAATATATAAAAAAAGAATTTTATGTTAAACGATTTTATTAAAAATGCACTAAAAATTAAAACATGCTTCTTTACTTGTACTGCAAATTCGATGGTGTTTCTTCACTTTAAATAAAATCGTGGAGCAGGGTATCTCACAACAAATTCATTTCGACACTTGATGCTGTATTAAATTGATTCAGATTCTGTTATGAAAAATCTTGCTTCACGATTTTATTTAAAGTGAAAAAACACCATTGAAATTGCAGTACAAGAAAATAATTATTTTTTAGTTTTTAGTGCATTTTAATAAAATCGTTTAACATCAATTTTTTTTTGTATATTTTGTATTTTCTAGTTTTTAGTGTTTATGGATTTACATTTCGCAGCTCAGACTTCTTTAGAAATATCTTTTATTTAATTTCAAATCGCGATGCGACTAGCGATCCGAACGCAGCGGCTTTTTGTCGTTTTCGTAAAGAACGCGAGTGACTGATTTCAAGTCGTTTGTATTTGTAGTTATGGGTTATATTTATTGATGACTGGGTAATTTTATCACCCGCTCGGGGTTAATTTTTTTATATAAAATATTGTATTGTCATCCAAACTACGCACGCCTGCAAAGTTTCAAGACAATTGGATAGTTGGAAGTGGGTTAAATTTGAGTTCCCAGATTTTAACCATAAATACAAACAAACATACAAACAGAGGATCGAAGCTGAATAAAATCGTTTAAAACAAACAGGACGCCGAGATAACAAATGACCAGGGCCCGATCTAGCTCTTCCGCCGCCCTGGGCAAAAGTGATTTTGGCCGCCCTTTGCATTGAATCATAATTAAGTATTTTAAAATATATTTTTTGACATTGAGTAAAATTTTTTGTAGGTATTTGTTGAATAAGAAAAGACTTTTGTTTTATAAAAAATTTAATATCCATAAAATGAAACGTTACCATAACAAAATAAAATATATAAGTAGGAGACAGGTGGGTACTTATTTTTTAAGACTGGAAAAGCTCATCAAATATTTTAAAAGGTCAATAAAGAAACTTCCATTAAATCGCAAAATACAGTAAAACAGTTTTCATACATGAAAAAACATTTTCAAGTTTAAAAAAATTTTCTTCTAACTTTTTTCTCGGCAAACTCTTTTATAATCTCTTTAAAACATATTTTATCACATAACTCGTGTTCTATACCAATCATAGCCAATCCACTTAGTCTGTTTTGTGTCATGGTGGACCTTAAGTAATTTTTAATTATTTTTAATTTGGAAAAACTTCTTTCGCCACTAGCAACTGTCACAGGTAGAGTCAACAGAATTCTGAGAGCAATATTTATGTTTGGTCCAAAATTTAAATCTGTGACAAAATCTTAGAACGTCCCGGGGAGACAAATTTTCATCCAAATGGGTACATAGGACTGACAACTCATCTGCAAGATCTCGTCCGTTTATATCAGATGAGTCTTTGTCGGTTAAAATAACTTCAAGGGCCTTACAATGACCTAACAGTTCATCGTTAGGCATATTTCTTAAGCCATATATGTTATAAAGAAAAGCAAAATGGTCACTGTGTTCACCAATTTGGGAAAATCTTAACTCGAGTGAGTTTATAGCTGTGTCCATTATGTGAGAAAAACCATCTATTTTATATTTCTCTTTGGGATCTACAATAGGCTCATCTCGACACTCATAATTAAATTGTCTTTTTTAGACCTAACTCGATGTTTAGGCGAAGTGTCAAAATTTGTCTCGCCGTCAATTTCAGTGGCCAATTCTTTGGCATCAACAAGCACTTGATTAAAAAAATAATCTGAACGTGCTTTTTTAAAAAATTCTGTTGTATTTTTTAACAATTGAATTACTGAACATAATTCAAAGTCTGTACTTTGCATTAATTTACTGACAGGGTTAATTCGAAACAAAGTTTCATACCAAATTATAATGGAGCATACAAATTTAAACTGTTTTACTTGATTCAACAAACCGGAAGCTTCATCTCGTGCAGAGGTGTCCATATCTGAATCTTCATATATGCTAAACAATGCATCATAAATTTGACCTATTTGATATCTTAGAGGTTTTATTGCCTCTATTCGACTTTCCCACCTTGTATCACTAAGCGGTTTTAATGTTAAACCACTTACATTTTTTAAGAGTATCGACCATCTCAAAGTTGAAGACGAAAAGAAGACATATATCTTCTGCACCATATTAAAAAAATTTGCCGCTTCCAGTGAGGACTTTACCATATCATTTACTACTAGATTTAATGAGTGGCTATTGCATGGGACATAGAATGCTCGCGGATTCATATTTCTTATCCTAACTTGGACCCCACTGTGAGCACCTTTCATATTGGATCCTCTCATGTCCTGTAAAGGCAATTCCAGTGTACTTAACTCTTCCAAGAGAACCTTGGTTAATTCTGAGCCTGAAGATTTTTCGATAGGTACACATCCTAAAAAATTCTCATTTATTACGACATCTGACGTTCGTGAGTCGTCACTGGTTTGATTAATAGACACATATCTAATTATCATGGTCATCTGTTCAGTTTTGCTAGCATCAAGGGTACAATCTAAGATGATTGAATAATATTTTGATTTACGAACTGTTTTTAGGATATACTATCTAATATTGTTAGATATTACATCAATTAGCTCATTTTGAATAGTTTTACTTAAGCAGGTTGCTTGTCTCTCCTCTTTTCTCAAAACCCTGCGTACATGTTCTTCCATAACAGGATCAAACTCGGCTAACAACTCAATCATTTTTAAAAAGTTGCCATTGTTATTTTGATATAGTTTATCAGATGTACCCTGAAATGCCAAGCAACTTCTTCCAAACATTTTAATGATAGAAACAATCCGCAACAAAACTCCATTCCAATGGTTTATTTCTGAACTGACGATCCTCTGAGACTCCGCGTCTATTGTTTGCGATGATTTCAGGGGGTAGTCACGGGTAATGCAGCGCGCTGTATACCGACACAATCTGGCTCGAAACAGGGGGTTGGGATTTTTCATCATTTGTCCTTATATGAGCAGATTTTGGACTGGGTTAGGACTCATTCGAAAGAGGAAGGTTCAATGCAGAGCGCTCTTCTCATGGTTCAACGAGATTGTGTTGATATCTAATAATATGAGTGTCCAAAGTAGACAAAAAGTCGACAAAATACACCCGCAGAATCCAAGTATTTTTAGGTCACTAAAAGAGCTTTGTGACTGAAACGGTGAGAAGAGCGCTCTGCATTGAACCTTCCTCTTTCGAATGAGTCCTAACCCAGCCCCAAATTTGCTCATATAAGGACGAATAATGAAAAATCGTGACTTCAGTCCCAAATACGAGTTCCGCCATATTGGCGATAATACAGAGCAAGTCACGTGACAAATTTAGTTCAGCTAGTGAACACGAGATGGCGCCTACTCGGGAGGACTGCCGACGTGGAATCATAGCAAAACTGAAGCGTTAGCTGGATACACAAGCCACAGTAAAAGCGTGATGCAGTTAATGTATGAATTTTCGGACGATTGTAGGTTAGGTTATATGCATTTTAGGCATATAACTGTTGGGAACTGTGTACATTTACTAAATTAACGCTTTTATTGTAACACATACATCACTTGAATTCGCTGTCGAATTTATGTTATAATTATATGGCCACATTATTTAAAATAAAAAAAGAGATTGGAATTTTTTTACTAATACTGGAAATATTGATTTACTGATATCATATTTTCAGAATGTGGAAGTTACAGCAATTATTTGCAATTATTGCTCTTATTATTATTCTTCCGACTATTGTATATAACATACAACAAGGAAAAGTCTCCAAATCAGTCAACAGTTGACTCCCCGATTTTTTTTTGTAATTCTTTACGGTCCTATGCAGAGATGGGCATTATTTAAATAAAAGAATATACTTCCGAATGGCCCCAGTGACTGATCGACACGAGGTTTGGGGTAGGGTGTGTGTACCCTAAATCTAAAATTCTATTTAGCTTCGGATATTTATTAGTTTCCTTTGTTTATTCGAAGGCCTTTCATCTTGGGCTTCGAATAATTTTTCATCTTTCATTATATCTTTATCCTAAGGTCGTATTCAGATATATTGGCCGGTCAATTCGTTTTCGCGAACAGCGATCGCGAACAGCGATCGAGGAGTATGGTGGGGTAACGGGAATGCTGCTCGGCTCCGTCTGAACGTAGCCGTGTGGCTGTTATGACCAATACGAGATGATGCTATCGAGAAAGAATCAATGTTCAGACCAATAAAGCTCCTGAATTTTTTCGGAGCTAAGGCACACATATTCTGATGTGTGTATTTCTACGCTGACAGCTCGGTTTGGCCTATACACACCAGAAGCTTGGCGCTAACCCCATCACTTCTGGCTCACTCTTGTTCTGCGAAGGCGAGAGTGAGATGGAACGAGAGCGAGTCAGAAAACGTTGCAAACAGGAGCACCGAGGCAGGCAAGCGGTACCTATGGTGGGAGAATACGCGTTACGAAACGCACCGGCCAATATATCTGAATGTAAAGTCTCGTTAGCCGCTCGCTGGTCGGGACCGGCGTTGAGCCCGTATCATGAACGGAGCCCTAATTCCGGGGCTGAGTTTCTCGCTTCTTTCTGGCCGAAGGGGGGAGCGGGATGAAACGCTTTGCGTGCGCGACGGGCGCGAGCGCTCCGATGGAATCGTGACTGTCGACGCATGCGCGCCACGGTCAGATAGCCAGGCACGGCACGAGTCTTTTTTGCGCCATAACCGAGCTTGCCAAATTCCGCCATTTATTATAAAACATTTAATTGAGCTTCTTCATGACCTTACTCTAAACTTTTACTTGTAGTTTAAAACCGTTGTGATATAATTTGTAGTATTTCATTTAAAAATTTATTTTCAACAATGCCAACAATGAAAAGGCCATTTTGCGCCTCTTGTCAACCTTACGCCCTAGCAGTTGCCTAATTTTACAGAGTAAAGTCATAAATAATCTCAAATAAATATAATATAATAAAGGGCGCAATTTGACAAGTTCGCCTAGGGCGCAAAAAAGACTTATGCCCGGCCTGCGTCAAGATTTTGCGAAGCGGGTCCCGTACTCACCGTAAGCGCTTGCGACCATCGCGCACGCCCGTCGCGCACACAAAGGACGGAGTGTCAGGCGTCCGAAAGACGGAGCGAGACAAAATATCAACGCGTCGTCTATCTCCTACTGTCCTCGCTCGCTTTCAGTGCCTTCGCTCGCTCTCTTTCCATCTCGCGCTCGCCTTCGCCGGACAAGAGTGAGACAGAAGTGGTGGGGATAGCGAAAAGTCCGTATCGTGTACACCAAACCGAGCCCGTAACGATCTTAGATGCTCGAATAACCGACGAGAACCTTTGTTGCCCGAGCCGTACGAGATCGCCGTTGCTCGGCGATGTGTCATCGATTATATAGAAACAGAATTTGTTTTTTTTTTCATAGTATCAATATGAAAGTGACACAAATGGATTCCTGGCATTCTCCCGATTAAATTGACCGAAAATAATTTAAAGCAGACTATTTTTAACGAAACGAGCTTCCATTTCTGCAAACAAATTTTCACGTAATTTCCTTAATTATGGTCCGAATAATATCATTTTTGGAGCCAATTTGATCGAGAAAACATGACGAATCGATTCACATCACTTTCGCAAAGATCTGATTAGAAATGCAGAACTGACGATTTGTCACTGCTTAGTGCGTAACATTGTATGGCCCCGCTGGATTCGAGCGTCGAAACCCACGAAATGATTGCCAGCGTGAAGGACAAGAGAGGACTTTGCATGGCGAAGGAAAGTCAGCCTTCCATAGAACTCAAATCGAGAAAGACTTTGCTGACAAACTTTACATATGCATATTCGCGTCAAATAAATACTTTAATTGTAAAATTTAGACGACAAACTATTGTTGAATTTCGCCAGTTCTTACATATGCATCACTTGGTTGGGAATTCCTGATCCCAGAGATTCATGCATTTACCTATTGAAATGTTGCTTCAAGTCATCGGGAAATTGCATTGCTTCTTCTCGTACATACATATATCTGTTCGCGAGTAGGTGTCACGAGTGACGCGGCTTTGGTTTCCCAAATAAATGCACATTTATTAGAGCCCTCGGTCGACGGCGACTTGAGTAGTACACCTTGATAAGAGTGTTACCACCGATGGATTGGTGAGAGTATGTCCACGAAAATGAGTCGAGTTGCGAAGCAATTCGGTCTATTTTTTCTTATGAATACATGATTAGGACACACACACACTACGTTCACTAAAAATAGGCCGAATTGCTCCATGTTTGGCATCATTTTCATCAGTAATGCAGTGGTCTGGTGAAGAACATCGTATTACGGAGCTAATATTCTAGGCCCTAGAATCTACGATATTGTCAATGTGCAGTTGAAACGCACGCCGTTTCACACTATCGTTTCTTAGCATTTATACGGGGTGATTCTCTAGCTAGAGTCGTCAAACGCGATGCTCGCCAACAATCATGTGTCTCGCTGAGTTTCGTGGGCTTCGACGCTCGAAACCAGCGGGACTATACAATGTTGCACGCTAAGCAGTGACGAATTTGAAGTTCTGCAATTTCTAATCAGATCTTTGCAAAAGTGACGTCAATCGATTCCTTACAATTTTATATATAATGTTTGTTCATAACTGCTTTCTGCATAGGACGTGTAATAAGTGTATTTTATGTTCTGTTTCGGTGCTTTGCTAGTAAAAAAATGTCTAACCTAACAAACTTTATTTTCTGGGGACATCCCCTCATCTATTTTCCCTTTTCACTTATAATTCCTTACTGCTAACGTAGAATATTGTAGCATAAGCACATTTCAAGTAATTAAAATGTACAATGAATTTTCTACGTTTGCAGTACCAGCCGACTTCCGTTTAAATTTTTATAAGTACAACGCAACAGCTGAGAATTTCTTTCCTTATTCAGAATAAAATACGGAAATAGCAAACAGCTCCCTCTCGCGTTTACAGGGCAATCGGCGATCTATCGGTATTACCATTTCTGTGCAGAAAAAACCTGCTGTAATACCGACCTGCCGAATCGGCCAGGTCACGTGACGTGTCTACCCCCTTAAGCCTGCGCGTAAGTTCAAACCAGGATTGTTTAGCTTCTACGTGGCTTTTCTACGTTTCATGAGATTTTAATATATCACCTATATGTTTCCAATTGTTGTAGCCATCTTTTGATAAAAGGGATGTAGTTACGTTAAAAATTTTACAACAAAAACAATAGGCAGCATCTTTTGTAGTAGGATAAACAAGCCAATCCCTCAAAACTTGTTCGCCATTAGTAAGTTTTCTCTTGTAGTTCATCACAGTAAACCTACGCCCCTTATTATCCTGCGGAAATTCATACTGGTACAGAGGACTTGGAGGACCTTCTTTCGCTAAAAATATTCTTTCTGCATCTGCTAAACTGTCGGGCCAGGTTGCTGGATCGGAAGTCAAAATTGTGTTCAAATTTGTTGTCGCTATCTCGCTAGCATCTTCTGAAGATGACGATAATTGTCTATTTATTTGTATTTCTGCTGCAGTACTTGTAGTAGCAGTGGCATCCGTTGTAGTGATGTTAAAATTTTGTATAGGTTCAAACTGCGATTTAAGCGCAACTGAATTAGTTGCTTGTTCATGTGCTGGTAGTGTATCAAGTGTCTCTGTCTGTGCGGAACGAACACCTTTCTTTACGAAGGAATCTAATGCCCCAACTTGCTTTTGACGTTCTGCGTCTTTCTCGAACTTTCTTTTTCTATACTGGTACCCCGACAAACGTACCTTGCCGCCAGACATTCTGTTAAAAAAACTATTGATTTATAATAATAAACTTAGAAAGGGTACTTTTGTTCTTTTGTAGAAAATCAAAACTCAAACTAAAAAGGAAATGTTTTCTTTATTTTTTTTTCAGTTTGAAGTGTCTGTGCAACTTTTGGAATTTTTAGTAAAAATAGTAAAAAAATAAAAATTAATATCAGTTGTTCAGTTAAAAATAATTGATTATGTTTTGTTTTCCTTTCCTGTTCATACGAAGTTAAGATTTTGTATTAAAATAAAAAAATGGAATGGAAAGATTTCTAAAATACTGTATTAAGGGGTCATATACGTTTCTCAGTGCTGAAATGTAGTCAATGTTTGCAAGTGATTCAGGGATAAACTATTAATCCCATTGGTTTAATTATTTTTGTGTTTTACAGGCATATGTTTATATACCTATAGTTATATACCTCAAGTATGAGAATTGGAAATTTTTTAAAAATATTTCAAAACGGTGGGCATGATAATTGCCTCACCGTTCATCCGATTAACTTCATCATTTACACACATATTCTACATAAGATTCGTTATCGTGTGACGTGAGCTTTTTCAATTAAATTGAACCATTTTTTAATAACAAGCAAAAACGTACGAGTTTTGTAGCCAAAATCACGACCCTTTTCTTCAAAGTGCTACCATTTCCGCAATATTTTTTTCTCGAAAAAATGGCGCCGTCACACGATAACTATGATCCCACAGATTGTTAAAAAATCGGTGATTTTTATTTCAGACCACTCCTACGGGCTGAATCATGCCCACCGTTTTGGGCGGCGCCAGAAAACATGTTCTACGCCACTGCCCGCGGACGCCACGTTTTTAAAAATTTTGGAATTCTCCTACCTGTGTTATAATCTATAAACGTATACCTATAAAACACAAAAAGAATTAAACCAATCGGACTAATAGTTTATCCCTGAATTACTCCCAAACATTGACCACGTTTTAGCTCCGAGAAACGTATATGACCCCTTAACTAATACCTAAAAGTCAAATGCACTTACTTTCTTCTTTTTTTCAATAAAATCAGTAATGTAATTTATTAGTCACACTGTACAATATACACCATACACGTATTATTTAGATTTTAACTGTACACACACTACAGTGTTGTAACGCCAGTAAGGCGATTTTAGCAGCCGCCGTTTGATACAAATGGCATTTGTAAGGAAAGGTTGTTGTCGTCAACCAAGCGAGCATCGTTGCGCGGCAACGAAAAACAGTTGAACGCGGTGGCCGGTGCATCGCGAGTCGTGGCAGAACGCTTACGTTACGTGAATACGTAATCTTGAATTTTGAATTTTTGGTGTTAGGTTCGTTATCAGCGACCTGAAAAACCCTTCATCACCAAGTTTCAGAATGATTCGGCGAAATCTTGACTTTTGGCCACAAAAAGCATATTTCCAGCCCACTGTGCACCGGGATGAAGTGCAGCACGCAGCTTTAAGCTTAAGAATGATAATTTTTTTTTAACTATTTCTTTATATTTACTGGCGGTAATAGCGCCTACTTAGGAAACCCTTCATATTTTTCTCTATCACGTTTTTAGTTTATTCATTTTTAGGATTTAACGAATGAAACCAAATAAATATAAGAAAAGGAGAAAAATCCAAGATTTTTAATATAGGTAGGTACGCATCTTTCCCTAGTATAGGTAATAGCAATTACTATTGCCCGATGAGAAGAAGAAGGATTATCCACAAGCTGAAATGTCACAGGGGCAAGGGAAATCGCCCGCTCGCTCCACCCTATCCCCTCCAAGAAGTCCTAGTTTTTGGTTCTTAGCGGCTGTCCATACCCCGCGGATTGTTGCGATTGATTTCGTTCGCGTTCTTTGTCGCGGGACGAACTGTGTTGAAGGGGATGGGTTGACGCGAGTGGACGATTCCCCTTACCCCTTTGACATTTCAGCTTGTGGGTAGTCATTCTTCTTGTCATCGGGCAATAGTACATAGGTGATTTACAAACAATTTATAAGTTTGATACTAAATTCATACATGTATTACCTACATTTTACCGTTTCTTCAAAAAGTTTTACTTTTTAATTGAGTCTACCAATTTTGCCGCCCCCCAAAATTGGCCGCCCTGGGCAATTGCCCAGCTTGCCCCCCCCCCCCCCTAGATCTGGGCCTGGTGTTGACTCACGAAGCAACCGCTGTTCGCACCTACCCAACACATTTCCTTCTAAACATTTCTAATTTATAGTTACGTAACGAGTATTAATTGTTTATAAAAACTGCGCAGTGACGCGAAATATTCTACAAAATATCATCAATCGACCTTTAGACTCATTCCTCAAAATATCACATTCGTCTTAAGATAGACGTCCTCATTACGTATTTATAAATAAGAAAAGAAAAATCACAACTTGGAATATAATAACAGGTTTTTGGGTGTAGCAAATTTTTTGACGCTTATAAGACGACATTTAATCATCGTTGTAATTTTTTTGTTAATTCACCAACCATAATAATTGTAGGCCCAACATTGAATATTCGTTGGCAAACTGTCGTAAGTTTTTTGTCGGCAAAGGGTATAGCCGGTTAAGATGGTCAAATGTGCCCCTGAACCGAATTCAAATCACGATGAGTCATTCGAAAGCTTATAAAAAAAGAATGATTTCTGTCAAGTTTCAACTTCGTATCTCGACCCGGGGGGTAGTAAAGGGTAAAAATAGAAAATCAGGTTTTTGCCGAATTTCTCCTATACCAGCGGATGAAAATTTTTGAAAAAATTCAGAGACATGTCTGTCATCGGTGCACATATTAGGGAATCGCGTCAGATTTTTAAATTGAAAAACCAAGCTGTGAAAAATAAAAAACGCCAAAAAATGCTGAAAAATGCCGGTTTTGTATCGAAGCAGTCTTGATACTATAATTATATTTTTACTGTAAGTCCGCATCGTTGTTACCATTGTCTTGAATTTTTTTCAGATTTTTCAATTTGGTGCGCCGCAGTTAAAAAAATTAAAAACCGATTTTTTCTCCGTTTTTTCCGTGTCAGAGTAACTAATAGGTCGAACTTTCGTACAAACTTTATGGAATAAGCCTTTTATGCAATCTTCAACGTCTTCACATGCAGCAAAACAGCGTAGAAATTAAACGAACTAAACATGCTGTGCTATTATAGTCTAAAATGTCTATCATATTTTCAACGGTGTCAATGGCGCAGCGGTAAAGTGTCCGACTGTTGAATCGCTGCGAACTTTTTGAACGTAGGTTCAAGCCTCGGAACTTCTATGTCCCACAGGGTCATTTTTTTTTCACATTAAATATGTATTTTTTCGATTTCTAGCTATATGACAATGATCGATATTTATATACAAATGTTTTAAAAACATTAAAAATATTTTAATAATTGAAATATACATAAACATGACTTGAGAAGATTTTGATGCCACCGTTTCTCTGATCAAGTATCCCGTCAATTACAGTATTGTTGTAACATTCCCTGCACTAAATTAATATTATATGAAATTGATTTTCCAATCTCTTACCTTTAACAATTGTGGATGGATTACAGCAACAATTGTGTGTTGTTTTGTAATTATTTCGCCTCTTCTTATAGATCATACAACTCTTTCTTGTTTCCAAAATTCAAAAGTTAAACAATGCTGTAATTGGCATGATACCTAACAATAGTTTTCAACTATTGAAATAATTTTAATATGTTTTTAAAACATTTGTATATAAATATCGATCATTGTCATATAGCTAGAAATCGAAAAAATACATAATTAATGTGAAAAAAAAATGACCCTGTGGGACATAGAAATTCCGAGGCTTGAACCTACGTTCAAAAAGTTCGCAGCGATTCAACAGTCGGACACTTTACCGCTGCGCCATTGACACCGTTGAAAATATGATAGACATTTTAGACTGTAATAGCACAGCATGTTTAGTTCGTTTAATTTCTACGCTGTTTTGCTGCATGTGAAGACGTTGAAGATTGCATAAAAGGCTTATTCCATAAAGTATGTACGAAAGTTCGACCTATTAGTTACTCTGACACGGAAAAAACGGAGAAAAAATCGGTTTTTAATTTTTTTAACTGCGGCGCACCAAATTGAAAAATCTGAAAAAAATTCAAGACAATGGTAACAACGATGCGGACTTACAGTAAAAATATAATTATAGTATCAATACTGCTTCGATACAAAACCGGCATTTTTCAGCATTGTTTGGCGTTTTTTATTTTTCACAGCTTGGTTTTTCAATTTAAAAATCTGACGCGATTCCCTAATATGTGCACCGATGACAGACATGTCTCTGAATTTTTTCAAAATTTTTCATCCGCTGGTATAGGAGAAATTCGGCAAAAACCTGATTTTCTATTTTTACCCTTTACTACCCCCCGGGTCGAGATACGAAGTTGAAACTTGACAGAAATCATTCTTTTTTTATAAGCTTTCGAATGACTCATCGTGATTTGAATTCGGTTCAGGGGCACATTTGACCATCTTAACCGGCTATACCCTTTTCAGGCAAAACACTAACTATGTCCCAACTAATTTCCAGCTGCTAGCTACTGTTGGCCATCCAAAAATGATACTAGGGTTAGGTCTCACGGGTGTCAGTCAGTGGTGTCACCATACATTGCCGAAATCACGTGATCATTTTATTCGTCCGTTGAGTCCACTAAATTTCTATTCGAATAAGAAATAATTCGAATAAATTTTCAGTAAAATAAAAAATCATTCGTTATTGTCGAATAATTTCATTTTATTCGAATTTTTTATTCGAAGATTATTCGAATAAAAATTTATTCGCACAAATTTATTCGAATATGTTCGAATGAAAATTTAGTCGAATAATGCCCAACTCTGTCGATACGACACTTGCAGGGCAGGTGGCGAAAGGGGTAAGCCTATGCTTATATATGGGAACTCTGCAGTGATACCAATCTTAAGTAAAAAATAATTATGTAGACAAAAATGTTATTTACATGTCTATTCCTAATAAAATTATTACTACATATTTTGTTTTGGAATTCAATTAAACAAAAAGTATGTTTAATGCAGCTAGAAACACAATATTTTCATTAAAAGTAGTGTAAAATATGTGAGTGAAATGCGGCAACGTCGCTTTGCGTACATCTTTTTTTTCTGTTTCCATCTCACAATTGTGGCGTCCTTTTGCCGTTCGTACTGGTTCGCAACAAATTACTAAATACATGTTTACAGCTTGGTAGTATATTTACCAATTTTTACTGTATGCTTTGTACAAGTATACATTGTATAGATGACTGCGCGGCGTACAGCGTTGCCACGTTTCAAACAGTTTCTTCAGCTAGTTCCAAAAATACGAGCACATTGCTGTCTATTTATTCAATTATCTTATAAACCGTACGGTACATGACCGATTTTCTTTTTTTGAATTTCATAGGAATACTTAAGGGGGTAGACACGTCACGTGGTCTGGCCGATTCGGCAGGTCGGTATTACAGCAGATTTTTTCTGCACTGAAATGGTATTAGATACGCCGCTGCCTGATGCACGCGAGAGGGAGCTGTTTGCTATTTCCGTATTCTATTCTGAATAAGGAAAGAAATTCTCAGCTGTTGCGTTGTATTTATAAAAATTTAAATGGAAAGTCGGCTGGTACTGCAAACGTGGAAAATTCATTGTACGTTACTTGAAATGTGCTTATGCTACAATATTCTACGTTGGCAGTAAGGAATTATAAGTGAAAAGGAAAAATACACGAGGGCATGTCCCCAGAAAATGAAGTTTGTTAGGATAGACATTTTTTAATTAGCAAAACACTGAAACAGAACATGAAATACACATCCTATGCAGAAAGCAGTTATGAACAAACATATATAAAATTGTGTTTGACGTTGAATCCAACGCGTGATTATTATGTGGTCCCTCCTCGAAGTGACAGAAAATATAACCTAAGTATATGCTATATGACAACAAATTTTTAGTGGCTATTTCGTTATTTTACGAAACATTTGTGAACTTTTTATCATCCTTTCAAAACATTATTATTACGCCACAACAGTATCTTTAGGAAATCGGGTATAGCATATAGGTTATATTTTCTGTCACTTCGAGGAGCCGACCACATAATAATCACGCGCATCCAGCGTGCGCATTTTCAGTAGCGGATTTCATAAACGAATTCTGAACTGGATGAAACACAATGTTTACGGGGTTTATTACTATTTTATTTGTAAAAGATGCTTCAATTCTTTTAATGTTTCTGTCCATATAACCGTTGGCTATTAACAAATAATATAAAAAAAAAGTATTAAAAAATATTGGGAAACACCGAAGTTATGAGATTTTTTCAAAGGATAGAATAATGATTACACGGGAATACACACGACTGAACTATATTGTTACATAGAGCAATATCGGTTACAAAACAGTTCGGTACAAGACAGTCTTCTGGTCGTCGTCCAGACCGTCCTCTCGAAGGGGGCCGACCTTCTTCTATCTTCAGCTACGAGCACCAGCAGGTTATGCACGGGCCTATACCCGGTGCTCGCAACACTGCTCTCCCCTCTGGAAGAGCGGACGTCTCGGCCGCATTGAATCCTTTTCGGAATCTTCGTACCCCTGCCTGAAGAAGGGGTCGTGCAGCCCCGTGGCTTCTTCAGACATCCGCCTCGGCATTTGCCTTCTCGCTCAGGGGAAAACCACGGTAAAACCCTGAGCAAGGCGTGGGTACAACGGGACTTCTCGATCTGCCACGACGAAACGCTCCAACTTCTGGTCCCGCGACGTCTCTGGAACTCTGCAGCTTCCTGTCCCACGACGTCTCTGGAACCCTGCGGCTCTTGGTCCCACGACGAAATCCACGGGGAGCTCCGGGCGCGTTCCTCTTCCGTGTGTCCCAGGACGAAATCCACGGAGAGCTCCGGGTCCAGCAGTCAGGCACGGGTACCGCGGGGCTTCTAATTCTCCCTCGACGAAACGCCCCTGGTCCTTGTCCCGCGATGTCCCTGGAACTCCACTCTGGAACGTCCCACGTCGACTCCAACGCTCCGACGCTGCATCCTCCTTCGTGCAGCCTCCGGAACCCCGTGCAGACTCCAGCGCTGCCTCGTTTGCAGGCAGCCTCCTCCAGAAGGACGTCCGACGACGTCTCCACTGCTTCGGCGACGTTCCCTCCTCCTCGTCGAATCCTTGGTCGCGGTCGACCCTCTCCCCCAGGGACTCGTCCTCGATGTCCTTCCGGTGGCCGTACGAGCTTGAGACTTCAATCCCTTCGCGGCTCCGGATTCCATGCAAAAGAGACGGAGAAGCATTAACATTTACTTTCATTTGAGAGAATCCGTTGGAGCTGAAAGAACCGGGAAGATGGAAAGGCGAGACGGAACCGATAACAGGGGATCACAGCTCATGAGCATGTTATCGGCCCGTTCCCCGATCAATCTGCCCAGCACCCCAGCTCGTCTGCATTTTCTTTCTTCTGGGCTTCGTGTCCTCTTCTCCCTCTCTCAGGCCTTGGCTTTGAGATGGCCCCATTCCTCTTCGTGGCTTCTGGTGCTGACCCAGGGGACCGTCCTGTGCGTCCTGTTAACGCTCCCGTCTCCGCGACATCTCCTCCAGCCGATCCAAGCAGTCGCACCGCTTGTCCGACTGGTGGTTGGAGATGCCATTTTCCGGCTGCTGTCCACCCTGTCGACGCGGACCTCTTGGTTTGCACAAACCGGGGAGGAGCCAAGATCCACGCCAACAGGGCTAGAGAAGCGGTTCCACGTATGTCCGCGCTCCACTGCGGACTGCTACTCTGTCGTAGCACAGACGGGGAATTCGGGAACGCGTATCCAGGCTGCGGTGGCAGTCCCCCGACACCTTGTCCCTCGTCGTGGGGTTTCGTGCTCTCTGAAACACTTTAAAGAAACAGAGGGCTGGGCTACGAAGGTAGCCTCCGCAGCCCAGTCCAGTAGATTAGCTTAGACTAATCTTCAGACTCTTCGTTCAGAACTTCAAACTCTCTCCTCGAGCGAGAGACTTCCTGGATCTTTGGTCGGCGAACAACCCATCCTGTCTAAACAACTCCACTCTTCGGGGCTCTCTCTCATGGGGAATTCGGCCATTCTGCGACGATGTTCGCTCTCGAACTCCCTTCGTCGCAGCTCAGTAACTCTGCGCGCTCCAGGCGCTTCCACGTTGCTTATTCGCCAACTCTTCATATGCGCTGGATGCACTCGCCTGTGCATTAGTGACTATGGATTGCCATTGCTTATTCGCCAGCTCTTCATATGCGCTGGATGCACTCGCCTGTGCATTAGTGACTATGGATTGCCATTGCTTATTCGCCAGCTCTTCATATGCGCTGGATGCACTCGCCGGTGCATTAGTGACTTTGGATTGCAATTGCTTATTCGACAGCTCTTCATATGCGCTGGATGCACTCACCGGTGCATTAGTTACTTTGGATTGCAATTGCTTATTCGACAGCTCTTCATATGCGCTGGATGCACTCCCCAGTGCATTAGTCATTTTGGATTGCAATTGCTTATTCGACAGCTCTTCATATGCGCTGGATGCACTCCCCAGTGCATTAGTCATTTTGGATTGCAATTGCTTATTAGACAGCTCTTCATATGCGCTGGATGCACTCCCCAGTGCATTAGTCACTTTGGATTGCAATTGCTTATTCGACAGCTCTTCATATCCGCTGGATGCACTCGCCGGTGCTATTACGATGTTGTCATCCATCGTTTTATGTACTTTATTTTCTACTCGTACATGTTCCTCCTGTTTTTATGTACGGAGGTTCTCTAATCGGCTGTTGTCGATTGTATCTGCTATCTATTATTTCTGGCAACATGCAGTCCTCATAGAACTTCCTCAGTTTTTCCTCCATCTCTCTTGCCCAGAAACTATCATCTCTTGGTACTATTATAACTTCCATTCCTTTCGGCGTCCATAGACAGAATAAAGCCCGTTGCCTATTCGTAATGTGCAATTGTCCTTGCACTTGATAATAGTAGTGATGATTTTTATTCATTTCATCACCCCGGAAAATACGCCGTATTGCAGGAAGATGCTCTATTGCTTCAGCAGGCGACAAATCCTTCGCCGATTCGGGACATTTTACTTCGATGATGGTATCATCGTCCACGAGGCCGTCAGGAGTTGCACCTAAGTGAGGCACAGTGGCATCGATGAAGAGGCCACATGTTAGAATATTGATTCCTAATTCTTCTTCCATTTGTCGCAAGGCGTTTGCCTTATTTTCTCTTCCGTATTGGAGAGAACGTAAATTTTCGTGTTGCGGGTACATTATACTCTTCAAAGTATTTGCCCGTGGTGTTTTCTTTTGTAATCGGCATACCTTGCCGAAATTGGATGCAGTTAATAATTTCTTCCTATAACCGATCCATTTTTCCCTATTCGCCTGATCGCGAGTTTCCATTTCGATCTTGTATCGCGTCGTTTGCCACTCGTGAAGTATAGCCGCGTGCCTTTTACACTCGGAAGAGTATACTGTCTCTTCCATATCTGGCTTTTCTGCACTGGGGCCGTAATCCTGGTCGCACGATTGTTTTTTATTTCGGAAGGAGGATGCTTTCGCTTCTTTTTTTATATTCCATTGCCTTTTCTGCTGCACGCTTCCGCTATTTTTTCCAGCTTTCTTACTATGGTTGTCGGCTCTTTATTCATTGCCATACTCAATCTGCTAAACGCCTCTTTCGTGTTATATTGGACGACTGCAGCGGAGACTCTACCCTGATACGAGCCCCCTCGTCCAAAGTTTATCCTTTTGCCTCCGATGAATTTAGCAATGATATTATTAAAACTTTCAACGGCATTGTTATTTAGACCGTGCAGCAAACTGTCAGCTTTAGTGAAAAGTGGCTGCATCGCTTCTTCGATACTTTGCTAAATACCAGCTTCTCTCAGTTGTGGAACGTAGTCTACTCTGTTGGGATCAGAGTATTTATTACAGAAGTATGCTAACCTCTGACACTCTTTGTGTTCACCGAAAACGTGACTCGGTACATTCGTCAAGTCTTCCTTCAAATTTTGTATTCGTTGATCGAGTGTTATTTCTTCTTGGAACCGGTATTCCGCAGCTTTCTTTATACCAGTACGCAGGCGGAGAGCATTATTATGTACGACAGCTCTTAGTTCTTTATTGCGGCCTTTTGCTACGATTTCGCTTATTTTTCTACTGAAATTGCGTAGCAGGTGATTGGTGCATTCTATTTTTCGTACCCGCACCATGTACATTTCATATGGATCATTGTCCAATATCTTCTTGTACACACTGCTATCGCCATCGGCAACTAGTGTAGAATATATTATATTATATATATATTAGTCCGTGCATATCTATGCTGCATTTGAAGCCTTCGACAATAGCGACACTTTCCATGCCAGTTGAACTCTGATTACGACCCCAGTTCTTGAAGCAACGATGCTCGCGCGGTTCTTCCTTCCTCGTACCTGCTATTTGGCAAGTCATGCAGAATTTATTCTTCACACTGATGTACAGCACTTTCTTCGTGTGGTATCCCACGATGGCTCCTACGCCCGAAAGAGAATTGTAATCTCCTCCGCGGTAGGACCTTTTCATCCAGCTGCCATCCGCGACAACTGGGATAAACGGTAGCTTGGATTCTGCATGTACGTCGCCTCTTGCTATAGCTAATGCTTTTTCTTCTTTTCCAGCATCTTCCATTTCGCGTTGTGCGGCCACTTCGAGGGCATCGATTAGGTCATTCTGACAGTTCTCGTAGATCCTTTTCGTCATACAGGACACGTTCACGGCCGTCAGTAAGTCCTCCAGTTGATTATATCCGCCGCCCGTCATCATTGTTCCGGCAACAGCGGCGCGGTTGATATCCATAGTGGCATCACTCTTCCGAAGACAGGATATACGCTCTGTGTATTTGCACATTTTGCACTCTACATGATACACATTTTCTAATCCATTCCGTTCACATCTAACTATTTCAAAATGTTGGATGCCACAGCCAGTAATAGAATGTTTTCCAAGATTTTTGATTTGCTCGAAAACATGCGGAAAATCAACGAAGTCGATTCCTTTTGAAATTGGGTTTTCCGGCTGTTCTGGCTCTGCAGTCTCCACCACCCAGTAATGCATCGGCATCACTTCCAACATCTTCGTTGATGTATGTGTCGAAATCTATTTCTTGTGCAATTTCTTCTTCGTTCGACTCGAAATGCACTTGTTCTATAATTTCCTCTTCGTCCGCATTGAAATGTATTTCTTCTTCAATATCTTCTGCGTCCGTATCGAAATGTGCTTCTTCTATAATTCCTTCCATAATTGGAAAATCATCAAAATGTCCTACGTCTTCTTCGTGTATTACGTCCGTAGGAAAATCACACGTAGCAGATGTGCTTGGAAGTGTTTCTTCGTACGAGGTAACTGCACGCGTACCTGCTTCCGCCACGGTGCCCTGACCTACCGTGAGGCACGCTGCTGTTTTCAATCGTTGCCTGCACGTAAAGAGTCAATAATCAGTAACACGTGGTACATACATAGAAATAAGATAAACATACATTAGAAAAGAAAAGCAGGCATAGTAAAAGAAGATATACAGTAAAGTCTCAATGTAAGTTTAAATGCCCGCTTTTCGCGGAGTACGTGTGAGAGAATACTAACGCAATCAAAATTTAAAATTAAAACTTTTGTATTTTTGGTTCCATTTTCATGAAACTTTTACCAACATGTTTGTTAGAATCTCCTGATTAAAATGATACCAAATACGGCATAAATCGGACAACTTTTACTTATCGTGGATACGAATCATTTATATTTATATAATTGTCCAAACCATATCGTGTTTGGTGTCATTTTAATCAGAAAATCCTCACAAATATGTTGGTAAAAAAATTATAAAAATGAACCAAAAATAAAATACTTTTAATTGTGAACCTCGTTTACATCGGTGTTGTCTCTCACCGATTTTCGATTTCGGATCGGGTTACACGATCGGCGCACGAGCCATATTACACGCTTCACTGGTTCCAGGGGCTACCACCCCAACTAGGGGTGATAGAAATTAACACTAATGTTATATAGTCACAATTTTGAACTCTAATCGAGATTTTACTGTAGATCCTACATTTTTAGAAGTTTGTCGACAGTCTCGAACGTAGGAGAAGAGAGCGAGTGGAAAAAAGGACTGCCGATTGTCATCATCTTTTTCATTCGCTATCCTTCTCTGCGGCCGAAACTTATTACCACTAAATATGTATTATCCAAATTATATCGTGTTTGGTGTAATTAATCATTAGAGAAACATCACAAATGTTACGATACTTTGTTTATGAAAATATTATTATTATTATTGCATTCTTGTGAACATCATTCTAAAATATCTGGATGATACGAAGAGGGACGTCTTAGACCACGTGATTCCCTCGCTATGCAAACCGAAGAAAATGCACATTTGGCCTGTTTTCTTTTCACACGCACATATCTGCACAACCGTCTCCGCTACTCGCAAGCGAAGGCAGCCACAAGCAAACAGGTCTGAGTTGCGACACGCGGCTGTGCGAGTATACAGGCACGTGTGCACTTGACCGCGTATGAAAAGAATACTCTTCGCATTTCAATCCTGGGTCATTCCACGCGAATTCGGACACTTTTCGGAGTAACATTTGGGATTTTTGTGAAACTTGAATAAGATGTAGTCTTTAGTGATATATATACGTATATCAAAGGATTTTTAAAAATTTAAAAATTGTGGAAATTTACTTTCTTTCATTAAATTATAACTGTTGAACTAAGAGACAGATAAGAATGAGCGTTTGGGTGCTTACACTGGGGAAGTAAGAGTACCTAATAAAAATTATTTCACTGAAAGGAAATAAATTTTTGACCATTTATTTTGCAATTGTTCTAAACAAATGCCATGTTTTAATAGCGGGGCACTATTTAAAAATTTGAAAAAAATGAGTGTATAGTCCTATATGTCCACTTTACGGGCCCGTTTTCAGAAATACGGACACTTTAAAATTTGCCCCAACTGAAACAGGAAAACTTTTACTATTTTTTATACCCAACATAATACGGTATGTCAACTTTTGGTGTTCGCGATATTTTCCGTGAACCGAAGGTGAGCATCAGTTTTGGAATGCTACATATTTGATTACCCGATATGAATGTGACTGTCAAGACAAATTGAGGGCTCGGAAGCAATAAAGGGACTAGCTCTCGAAAATGAGAAAAACATTTGTCCAAACGCTTAGAAAAATTGGAAAATTACATTTAGTTAAACTGGATTTTAAAAAATATAGTGTTGTAAAGCTCATCACGGCACACATTTTTTCTCTTTGCAGTTTTTCTATCGAATCATTAGTATTCGAAATAACAATTATAAACAAAAAATTTCTTCGACCAAAGTCAATATCTTTTTAAACATAAATTGCGATAACTTGAGTGCCGTGATGAGCTCTAAACACTATATTTTTTAAAATTCAGTTTAACAAAATTTAATTTTCCAATTTGTCTTAGCGTTTGGACAATAATTTTTCGTATTTTCGAGCGCTAGTCCTCTTATTGCATCCGGGCCCTCATTATTCAACAATATGGTATACTATAACTTTCAAGGCCACGCAAGATTAGGAATGAAAGACATAAATAGTTTCATATTGTAGCACGCACGGCTCAGCCAGTCGAGCCGGTGCTGGGCGACGCAGCGTCACATTCAATTCATTTTCATGCGACCAATTTTAAAGTGTCCTTATTTTTTTCAAATGTGTAAATAGTGCCTTGCTAGTATAAAATTGCATTTGTCTAAAACAATTACAGCATAAATGGTCTAAACCAGTGGCGAGCAACCTTTTGTCAGAAGTGGGCCACAAATGGAAACCAACTTCTCTACGCGGGCCGCAATATTAAATACATAAATATAACTAATCCAAGCTCGTTCGTGAAAAACATATGGGCGATGTTCAGGTGGGCCACAGGTCTGCGGCTGGCGGGCCAAATGCGGCCCGCGGGCCGCGGGTTGCTCATCACTGGTCTAAACTTTGTTTTTTTTTAAGTGATGTAGGATTTCTCCTGTTGTTCCAATTCTTGGACGAATGGGACGCGGAGCGTCTTATAAAGAATTGAGAACCCGTTGATATTAAAATAAATCCGATTTAATATAAGTAGGTCAAAATGGTTGAAACAGATGTAATATACAGGGTGTTTCTCTACCTGTGGTCAATACTCTAAGGGGTGATTATACCGGCAAAAATAAGATGAAAATCAAGAGTGACGAAATTGCGGTAAACGCTTCGTTTTCGAGAAAATTGACTTTGAATTTCACCTAAATACGCGTGCATCGTTGGCGCTTGAGGGGCACGCGGAGGCGAGCGGAACGCGTCAGCTGTCCGTAGGACGTTCACCCTGTACAATAAGAATAGGATCCGCAAGCACGCGACAGTCCTGCTGGACGACCGATACGCGCAACCCCTCGCCCCGCCTTCGTTCGTCTCACGCCACGCGACAATGCCGGCGCGCTTTTCGGTTGTTTTCCTGACGCGTCACGCGCTACGCCTCAACCAGCGCTCATCGGCATCTCACAGTGATATAATTTTTATTAGGTACTCTTACTTCCCCAGTGTAAGCACCCAAAAGCTCATTCTTATCTGTCTCTTAGTTCAACAATTATAATTTAATGAAAAAAGTCAATATTTACAATTTTGAAAAAATCCTTTGAAATACATATCATCATACATATTATATATCACTAAAGACTACAACATATCCAAGTTTCACAAAATCCCAAATGTTACTCCGAAAAGTGTCCGATTTCGCGTGGAATGACCCTGCTTGAAAGTTGAGAATACTGTAGAGAGAGAGTTGGTAATAATATAACTGAAATGGTACAACATTGTATGCGACACACAGGACCACATAGGTATCTAATAAGTTATAACCTGAAGGAATACAAATACAGTATTATCTCCGTATGTACTCGCTGGTCGGGACCGGCGTGGAACCCGTATCGCGAACAGAGCCCTAATTCCGAGTGTTCGTTTCTCGCTTCTTTCTGGCCGAAGGGGGGAGCGAGATGGAACGCTTCGTGTGTGCGGCGGGCGTGCGCGACAGGCGCGAGCGCTCAGATGGAATTGTGACTGCTCGACGCATGCGCGCGACGGTCGTATAGTCAGGCACGGCACGAGTCTTTTTTGCGACCTAGGCGAGCTGGCCAAATTCCCCAATTTATTATAATACATTTAATTGAGCTTCTTACTCTTAATTCTTACTCGTAGTTTAAAACCGTTGCAGTACAATTTGTAGTATTTCATTTAAAAATTTATTTTCAACAATGCCAACAATGAAAAGACCATTTTGCGCCTCTTGTCAACCTTACGCCCTAGCAGTTGCCTGATTTTGCAGAATAACGTCATAAATAATCTCAAATGAATGTATTATAATAAATAGCGCAATTTGCCAACTTCGCCTAGGGTGCAAAAAAGACTTGAGCCAAGACTGCGTCAACATTTTGCGAAGCGGTTCCCGTGCTCACCGTAAGTGCTTGCGACCATCGCGCACGCCCGTCGCGCACGCAAAGGACGGACTGTCACGGCGCCCGAAAGACGGAGCGAGACAAAACATCAACACGTTGTCTGTCTCGTACCGTCCTGGCTCGCTTTCAGTGGCTCTCGCTCGCTCTCGTTCCATCTCGCTCTTGCCTTCGCCAGACAAGAGTGAGACAGAAGTGGACGCGACATACGGGGATAGCGACAAACTCGTACCGTATGCACCAAACCAACATTTTGTCCTTTTGCGCTTTCAGACATTAGTTTCCGAGATATTATAAAAAACTTTTAGTATTTCGGTAGACTTATTCCGAAATAACGCATTCCACTTTCCAACTTGTTCTGGATATTAGTATTGGACGGGGCTAGATCAACGCGGGGGGCCCGCCTCCCGCTTGCAGTCGCGTAAATTGTGGTAGCGAGCCGATGAGGGTTTGCAGATTTAAACCAGAAACACTATTATACAGAATAGATACCTGTGACTCTATTGATAGACAATACTTTAGGGGGTGATTCTATGGGGTGGTTCTTCGAGAATAACGAATAAAAGTTTATTCGAATAAGAATTTATTGGAATAAATCGTCGAATAAAAGATAGCCGCTAAACAGGCAATCTGCTAACATATTAATTAAAAACTAGAGGTTTCTTAGAATGCAGAAAGCGAATATGAACTCTGTTTTGTAGAGAAAAATTATTTATGACCACGTTATTTAGAATGAGTTATACATTTTAGCTCCTAACATCATCGTTTTTGGAGATAGAATTATTTTAATTATGTATAAAAATTATGTAGAGTTGCAAATATTTGCCACTATAACTTTTGAATATGTACTCTATAAAGCAAATAGAACAAATAGCACAAAAATTTTCAGGTTCCACGAGGTTCCTGGATATCTAGAGCCTTTCGAACGAAAGTTATTTAAAAATTCCGTCATTTTTATGATTAAATTTTAATTCTGTTCGTTGGTAATTAAAATACTCATGGCTGATTTACTACTTATTTGTACCTCTGCAATCCATTATTCAAAATACTAACAATTTAAATCGCGATACAATTGAGCACTTTTGATATATAGCTGATACTGAAGCATTCTAACAATCGGAGTATAAGCGGCCGCCGACTCGCGCTTACCAAGCTGACTCGCCGAGCCACGCGCCGTCTGACTTCACCTGAATAATGGGCTTTTCAATGAGATAATTTCGCTAAAGGTACACATATGGACGTACATATTGCGGTCAAAATCCACAAAAGAAGAAGCAATGTGTACATATTTCGTATTCAACAAGAAACTACACATGCTCAACATTGAATCGCAAAGCATTGATGACTGTTGCTAATTTTAAACATTATCTTCTACATCACAGAAATAAAATCTTAATTACATTTTTTATCCATTGAAAACGTACAACGATTGAAATAATCACAACTGCATTATAAAGGAAGCATATCTAACGAAACGCGTATACATATGTAGTTTGAACGTTTTATACTAACAAAACGCATATAGTTTGTATAATATATATAACGAAATTTAAAATTTCTACATTTCGGGTCCCATCGGCACGAAAGTTGCAGGAACGAGCTGCTGACATTTTTCACATGAAAATGAGGCCAAACACGGTATAAATCGGATTATTAATTAATTAAATAATGATGAACACACGAATTGGAAAAGAATGAGTGAGACAAGAGGGGTAAAGTAATGACATGCGTCGCGGTGCGCATAGTATAGAATATGTGTACGTAAAGTGTCAAAGATAGCTGTTGATATACATATTTGAAGAATATGAATACTGTATTATATACAACAAAATACCATGTTGCTGCTACTACATCACAAACTGTAACTGTATTCAATCAAATCTGTACCATAAAATATAACTTACATTTGTCGACGCCTTTTATTTTTTGACAAACGCTTTGCAGATAACTTGGGTCGCTTCGCGTTTGCATCACCCTTCAAATAACGATTGTTCCTTGCATCTATGACTTCCTTCTTTGATTCCATGGCAATGGAATGATCACACACACTTATCAACACTACAGTAACGAACCACGCAGGAATGGAACAATTCACAAAATTATGAATATTCCATATGTATCAATATCTGCGCAGTAAATAAAAACCCGATTGCTTTCTGTGTCTTCACCGTAGTGCAAACGGCAGAAAATTGATCAGCTCGCGTTGTCGCTGCGTTACACATGCTGAGAAGCAGAACAAAAGATAGTGGGAAAAGGACGGATATATCCGTTCTGTTCCTCTCTTTCTCATTAGGATTGGAGTATGCTGATACATTTACATAGAGTATGTACTTCCGGGAATACTTTTTGGTGCAGAAATGTGCACAGGAAAGGATTTTTGATTATCCTGTGCATATACTTTTGACGTATCACCTTGGCGCGCTTGAACCTTTACGCGGGCCGAGATGTGTCGCTCGATCCTTGGTGCAAGCGAAATACAAAATATTGAGTGAGTGAGAAAGACAGTTTGTGCCCCGTCCAGCGATTTCAGGAAAGAATCGCAAGTTGTGTAGTATAATCACCTACAGGAGAGGTGGTCATGTGTGCGTGAACCGACGCCGGCGTTTGTTTTCTGGCAACGCTGGCCCTTGAGGCTAGCAAAGGCTCGATCGTTAGAAATACGAGTGACTGCCGAACAGTAAAGATCGTAAGTACCTTCACGCTTACTACTCCTGTCTTTTTCACTATATGTGCCGGTTATTATGAAAGTGGTCTAAGTCCAAATTTTTCGTTTATTACATTTCACTTCTTTTTTACGGATTATATCAACATGATACATAATAAACGTAAAGTTCATTTCTTTTTTTTAAATTTCGACCGACGCCACTTTCGTAATAACTGACATACTTCTACATTTTACTTCCAACCCAAGACTGTATTTAGACATATTCCGGGTAAAGTTTCATTACCGTCATAGTATTGTTGTAATTTTTTGTGCAAAATCTATCGGGTGAGCCGTGATTGTTTGAGTGCCCGCGTGTTTCTCAAGCTGCGTATCGCCATTGCGAGGCTGCGTCGCGTGGCACACCTCGCGGAGTGGAGAGTCTGGAGACAACCTCGACCATTATTGCTCGGGCGACGCAAATATCATGCTGGAGGTAGCGCGAGACTGTCGCACCAGCGAGCCTGCCTTGCAAAGTAATCATGATCGAGGCAGTCTCCAGACTCTCCACTCCGCGAAACGTGCCTCGCGCGGCAGCCTCGGAAGGAGATCATGATCAAGGTAGTCTCCAGACTCTCCACTCTGCGAAGCGTGCCTCGCGCGGCATCCTCGCAATGGCGATATGCAGCTTCCCGCTCAGAGATTCGTGTATTCATTCTCCCGTAGAATAAGAAAGTTATGTTATAATTTACCCGCGAAATGTCTAGAAACGGTATATACATTCGGGTGCAATATAGGCTTCTTTTAGTTGAAACTGAAGACAAGTAATGAAAATTAAACAGTTTCTACACATCAGAAGTGGAAAAATCGGAAATTTGAAAATCACAATTATTGGACATTTGAAAATACAGATATTTTTAAACTTGATAACCACATAATTACAAATTTTGGAAATGTCTGAATTTCAACGCTTTCGAACTTGGAAATTTCAACATTTAGATATCTGAAGATTCTCCTCCTGCGCTAAATCTTGGCTAAAGGAAGCCTATATTGTACCCAAATGTACCAACTTCATAAACGTGTACTCCTCTCTCAGTTGAGCAAAATGTAATATAATTATAAATTATAAGTTACGATTAAAATGTAATTGTGTAATTGATTACACATTATTTTCTGCAATCGTTAATTTAGATAGTTGACAAAATTGTGGTCAACTACCTAAATTAACAATTACAGAAAATAATGTGTAGGTAATTCATTACACAATTACATTTTAATCGTAATATCTAATTTGTAATTAGATTACATTTTAGCTAACTCTGGCTCTTCCACAGCACTTTCAAATCCATTACGTTCAATAGTTTCACTGTTTTTTCGACTCTTTTTTAGATGTCTGGAACCAAAGGCGGAGAAAATATGGCGGGAGAAAAGCCTCCGTCCCCGGGACGGACGCAATCAGGCAGTAAGGCTCCGTCCCCGGGACGGACGCAATCAGGCAGTAAAGCTCCGTCCCCGGGACGGACGCAATCAAGCAGGACGCAGCAACCAAGCAGCAACACTCCGTCGCGAAGACGGAGTCGAACGAGTAGCAGGGCTCCGTCCTCGCGACGGAGTCGAACGAGTAGCAGGACTCCGTCCTCGCGACGGAGTCTGCGCAGAGTGCCGACTCCGCTGCCCCGATGGATGGAGATCGCGTTGCGATTTCAGAAGCAGGTATGTAGATACGTAGATAATCTCGTGCAAACATTTCTTACATTCTAATGAAAGTTTTAAGATTTACTTATGTTTATTTTTCATATTACAGAACAGCGAGCTCAAAAAGCAGCTAAGAGAATGGAAGTATGGGGGAGGAAGAGGAGGAAGTGGGGGAAGAGGAGGAAGACGAGGAAGAAGAAATATTAACAATTTTTATTTTAATTTATAATTTTTTATAGTATGTAATAAATCTTTTATCCGTCGGCCATGAATAATTTTCTCGTATTTACTCATACTTTAGTTTATTTTATATAACTTGCAGCGACAAAGTTTTTCCTTAATATACAAGGAACATTTTCACCAATTTTCACGCTGATTAATAAATAATTGTAGAAGATAAAGCGATATATATAAATTCCGCGCGCCACCAACAGTCAACAGCCGCGTATAATGCGTTACTTAGCAGTTTTAGCACTCGCGTTGACTGTTCGGTTTATAATTTTTATCTCGAATACTAATGATTCGATAAAGAAACTGTAAAAAGAAAAAATGTGTGCCGTGACGAGCTTTACAACACTATATTTTTTAAAATCCAGTTAAAAAAATTTAATTTTCCAATTTTTCTTAGCGTTTGGACAATACTGTTTCGCATTTTCGATTTCAAACGCTAGTCTTGCGCCCATCTCTTGTATTTTGCCATATAATTGCGGCAGTGAGAGTAACAACGGATTAACCCACATTTTTTTCGAAATTGAGTTAGTAGCTATAACGTATTCCAATAGGCTATAGGTACTAATCATATACAATAGGAAAACAATTTTAATGTGGGTTAGTCCGTTGTTAATCTAACTGCCTCAATTACTATAACATAAATTTGACAGCGATTTCAATGATGTATGTGTTACGGTAAAAGCATTAATTTAGTAAACAGTTCGTAACAGTTCCTAGTCAATGTATGCCTAAATGCATATAACCTAACCTACAATCGTACGAAAATGCATGCATTGACTGCATCACGCTTTTACTGTGGCACATGCATCCAGCTAAAGGTGGCCGTTCCAATGGGCGGCTACAGCCGCTAGCGACTGCGGCCGGCGACTGCGGCTGTAGCCGCGTAGACTGGTACAATGGAAAAGCATTCATCCCAACTCCTATGAGCGGCTGCGACTGCTGCGGCCGCGCCATGATTGCTATAGCCTATGCGCGTCTGGTTCATGAGCAGCCTAGGCTACTCGAGACACAACGCAATGCCATGAGTGTCTGTTTTCCGCCATAACGGCAGAATCTCCTAGTCGCGCAGCGGCTGCCGCTCTACTCCTCCAGAAGCAGTCTAGCGACTCTAGCCGCTCTGCGATTCATCGTCTCATTCGCGCGCGGACAGATTATCCCGAAATAACGAAAGAAGTCAGAATTCATAACTTATGGAATTATGTTTTTTTTATATACACTGCTGGAAAAAATTAAAGGAACACTATAATTTCCCGAAAATTTTGATCATTTTCAAATGGCTGTATCTCCGCGAAAAATGATCGCAAAAAACATTTAAAAAAAGCATTTTAACGCTTGAAGTCTCTAGTTTTTGAAACAGTGACTCACTTTTTTCCATCATACATTATGATACTGTTTTATCAAGATGAAGCGCAGGAAACGAAGTTTCAGAAATTTTTGCCTAGTTTGGACGTATGCACGGGCCAAAAAATTTTTTTTTAGATAAATCTAATGGAGGGCTCTTATAGAGCAAACATTTCTCTTTAATTTCGTTTTTTTAGTTTTGTTGTATGATTTTTATTAACCGAGTTATTCGTCATCAAAACAAAAAAGGAACTTTTCACTTTAAACACCTATAACTTGCGAACACATTATCGTAGACAATTTTTCCTAAGTGTTTTGGAAAGCTAAGAAATTATCCTTTCAAAACCTTTAGTTGCCAATTTAGTGAGATTTTTTGCATGGTATAAAATCCATTTTAAAATGATCCCAAAAATGACATATTTACCATTTTTTGGTAAGCATGATGCCACTTCAAGGAAAATCAGGGAATCATTCAAGTGTCCACGTTCTTTGCGAGTCAAAACTACCCGTAAACACCGTGCAAAAGGCCGGACCAATCAGATTTTTTTTCCGTATGTCCTCGATAGTCAAACATGCGATATGGTCTGAAAAATTGAAGGATCACCTGTGTTTCATTATGTTTCTCTGTAAAACCCTTTCTTTTGTTCTCGCGGTTTTTGAACGATTGTTGCACGTTTTTTTTGTTAGTTCAACGGCGTTGCACCACCCAAAGCGCGCAAACACGTGGTGGTGCTAATGTCAGTTATTGAAGTACAGTTTTTGTCAATGCGAAGAGATTGGATAAAAATGTTTTTCTTAAATTTTTTAAATCATTTCTTTTTACTAAAACGACGTTGAACTAACAAAAAAAAAACGTGCAACAATCGTTCAAACGCCGCGAGAACAAAAGAAAGGGCTTTACAGAAAACATAACGAAAAACAGGTGATCCTTCAATTTTTAAGTAAAGTCAAAGGCGTCAGAAATGATTAGTATCGATTCTGCAAAGTAATAGCAAATAATTCGTTATATACAGTTATTTTTCCATAAGAAACCCATTGAAAAAATATCCATATTTTCCAATATTTTCCAATAATGGAGTAATCACCTGTATTCTATATTGTACAGTGGGCCTGAATCCCAAGAAATAGGGGAAAAATGCAACATTCCATTTTTCGCGTTGAAAATGCTGAATATTATTGAGCAAGATCATAAAAAAAGTGTTAATATACAACTCATAATAAAGTTTGACGTTATTTGAATAAATAACGTCAACAATTTCAATAAAACTAGAAAAATTTGATAAATATACATACTATGGAAAGTGCAGAAATATCTGCAAACCTGTATCCATGTTATTCTGGTACCAATGTAATAGATAGTGTTCACAAAGTGTTAATACATTCTTACGAAATTATACAATATTTGGACAACCTTCCAATCGAATAATTTGGTGAAGCGACCCAAGAAGCCAGAAATAAAGATTTTAATAAATATAGAAAAGATTGTAAGCTCAAAATATTCTCATTGCAATATAATCTCATTTAATGTATACAGAAATGGAGTTTCTTTATTTTTCATTGTATCAATATGAAAATGATACCAATGGATTCCTTGCATTCTCCCGATTAAATTGACAAAAAATATTTAAATCCCCCTACTTTTAACGAAACGGGCTTTCAGTCCATGCAAATTAATTAATTGAGGCAGAGAGCAAACAACGGACTAGACCACATTCTTTTCGAAATTGAGGGAGTACCAATAGCGTATTCCAATAGGCTCTACTAATCATATGATATAGGCATTATTAGGTCGGTGCATAAGTTCGTTCGCTTTATTGATAGAAAGTGTTTATTACAAATATAAATATATTTCATACTTTTCAAGGCTGGCGTTCCAATGTGCGGCCGGCGACTGCGACCGGCGACGGTCCCACTAGTGCAAGGGAGAAACAGATGCATACTTCTCCCTTGCACAAGTGGGACCGTCGCCGGCCGTAGTCGTCGGCCGCACATTGGAACGCCAGCCTTGAAAGGAAAACATTTTTCTTCAATATTTATATTTTTTTGTCACTTTTCTGGCACCTAGATGAACTGGTAAATTTGCCAATTATAACAAAGCGTGTATCAATATATTGATACAAAGTGTTTTTTAAAAATATATAAATATATTTCCAATTATAACAAACCATGTTTTGGAAACACATTAATTTCTTTTACTTTGTGTTTTAATGCGGTACGTCAATGAATATATTTAAAATTATTTTAACATCAGATACTTCAAATGATAAATTCTGTTATTGTTATTCAATTCGCCTTTTTATGTAGTATAAAAATATATGGAAATTCTTCAAAGGATTGCTTCTTTGAATGAAGAGAGAGTTTAGATACAGCAAGCGGCCTGACGCCGTATTGCCAAAGAATAGGAACTCTCTTATATCTGTAATAAACACTTTGTATCAATAAAGCGAACGAACGTATGCGCTAAACACGCGTTGCAATATCAAAATAGAAGCACCCGCTAACGTATTGGGTACTAGAAAAGGTGGGCCATAAGGTGCGTATCGACTATGCGAGGATTCCTCGCGAGGCACGCCTCGCGGAGTTGGATATCTGGAAATTGCATACCGCGATCATGATCATGTTACGAGCCGGGGCTGCGGCAACGCGAGAGGCCGGCGAGAAGGTTATTTCCCAAGGTATACGGTTTATGAGTTTGTTAGTTAGGTGCGCGGACGAACCTGATGCGAAATCAGGGAGCCGTAGGAGGGTAAGGTTTCGTGGACGAACCCGATGCGAAATTGGGAAGCCACAGGGTTGGAGAAGATGCTTTGTTTTGGTTGAAGGGTTGCGAACGAACCCGATGCTTGATCAGGGAGTCGCAGGAAATGTTAATAATGCCTTGTAACTATTAATTTATGTTTGATACAACTCGAGCGGTAAAGCTGTATCAGTGTTGGTTAGTGCTACTAATATTATAAGTATCGCTGGGTGAAAGATGGGTTTAACGAATCTACTCGATTTATACGTGAACACCATTCATATATTGAATAATCAATTAAGGTACAAATGTAAGTGTCGCGATGAAATAATAAATAAATGTGTGTAGTTACCACTAGTTTGCACGGTGTTGACGCACTGGCGATGCGGGGACGTACGAGTGGCTATTTCAAAGTGCCAAATAGAATATAAACCGAACTCGCGGATCCTATGAGGTTAACTTTGATTCTGAGGGAGACTTTAGCTCGATCTTAACCAACTCTGTACGAGCGTGACACGACGTTACTCTACGCGTGACTCTATAGCTTTTAACCAACGAGGGTAGAAACCAAAGGGTTTATATAGTCCCAAAAATGAGTGGGGATTCATTAGGAGTTTCCATATAAGGAAATCCTTCGGGGTCGTCGTCGTGTCACTCCCGTTCCCATGGTCGTGATCCAGATGGTCGAGATCATGACCCCCCTTAGTGGTGTATGATAAGCAAAAGGATTTTAGGGCGTTTTCCCTTCTCAGAAGCGAGCTTGAAAGTGGTTGAGAGTGGTGTATGGGAAGATTCCACATACGTAACATCTCCCCCCTTAGACAAAACATCGCGATTTTCGTGATGCTTTTCAAAAGAAAGAAAAACGCCCCACAAATCCTTTTGTTAACAAAAGTGTAAATGAGAATTGTCGGGTGTAGTGTGGTGTGATTAGTGTACTTATCGCTAGGTGTTGCAGGGTGTAGAATTCCTATTCGTTGCTGGGCACCACGTAGCCGATCTGCAACCAGTGCTCGATGACGTCAAGCGATGGTTGTCCCGGAAGTCGGTCGAGCGTGAGTGTGGCTGTGAGGCCGTCGAGCGTTGACTGGACGTTGGCGAGAAGGCCCTTCCTTCTCGCCATAACCACCTCCGCAATCTGCGTCGTCCTCTGGAGCGGTCGGCGGGAACGCAACTTGACGCCCCTCAGTCGAATCCTCACTGTCTGCCAGGGGAGGGCATGGAACCGGGGTGGTAGAGACCGCAATTCCGCGACGGGGCAGTCCATAGCGATGCCATAGTCGCCGAGGAAGGTGGTGCAGGTGGTTCCATTTATCGTGATGACCTCGCCCCGAAGCCACCCCTTCTTGTTGAACCTTACGGTTACGAGTCGTCCCGGTCTGATGTTTTCCATTGTTGGCAGACATAAGTATTGTCTTGACGCCATGTATATGTTTAATTCCCGCAACATGACCTTTGCTGCCTCAGTGTACTTGTCCAAGGAGACCCAGAAGGTGGTAGGGTCCTCTACGTACATTACCAGACAGCGGGAAATGTTCCCGAGGTCACGTGCCGAGATGGTCTTCATTTTTTTTCTTTTCCACGACGATCGGTTCTCCCGGTGTCCAATCACGAATGTTGTCGTCGGTTATTTCCCGGAGTACCAGCCAGTCCGGAATACGTCGATGGGGTTTATATTCCGTTACTTGGACTCCAATCGTCTTAATGCTGGCCTTTCGAGTCGAGTAGCTTCGGCCCTTCCGGACGATTCCTCCAGTGCTGCGGTGATACGGCCTTGGTGTTAGTGTAGTACCCACTCGAGAAGAAATTTCCCAAGATCCGCGGTGTCCTGTTTGCACGGCTATGGTCCTCGTACCCTCGTTTGGTGAAGTCTGTGTGGCGGTGGTTTTGGACATGTGGAAGCTGACCTTGTGCTGAGTTGAGGGCCTGATGCCCCGCTTTTATAGGGAAGAAACCCTTATCGTGCCCCCACCCCGAAACTATACGTGTCCCAGAGGAGGGATTCTTGTGGGAGTGGTTTCATCCCTTTAGAAAACTGTGGCGCACGGACTGTGGGTTTCAGATGTGCTTGGTATATTTATTGTTATTTCTTGGTTCTCTTTGGGAGACTCTGTTTTATTGTTGAGTTGACGAGGTTTGCATTTCATGACCAATATCGTGTTTACTATGATCAGAATTACTATTATGCCTCCAATGGAAGAAAAGGTTGAGATCTGTACCTGCCGAATAGATGTTTGGTGGGTGGCAAAATTCCTAGCACGTTGTTCTATTTCCGTAAGTGATAATGCTGTTGGAAGATCCTCCCATTTTGTAGGTTTCTGCTCGTTCATTTTTAATACTTCGAAATGATGCTCGGTGATTTCCGGTATAATTATTGATAGATTATAAGGTTTAGAGGGGTAATATTCAATGTTTTGCGAGGTATCGATGGTTTCCAATGATTTTAGTTGTACCGAGTCTATTGTTGCTTGGCAACCGGGTTGTAATTTAAAGATTCCAATAGCAGTGATATTTCGTGTTATAGGTTTCTTTCCCTTGCAGTAAATTTGTGCTTTTTTATTTTCTGGCATGAAATAAAGCCATGTAGTAGGTGTATTTAATGTCTGCCAGTACGGTTTCACTTGTGTGGTCAATTTAATGGTACAAGAGTTCCAATTTATTGAAGCGGGATTCAATAGCAGAGTAGATTCACAAGTTGGTTGTCGATCTGCCTGGTATACCGGTAGGGTAGCTGGTCCCAGAAATTGGTTGTGGTGAAACCGGCAAGTCTTTAAATATTCTTCCGTTGGAGAAAAATATTGTTGTTCATCTGATGAGACCGCAATATACTGTATTTGCGGCTGGATATAAGAGATTACCGTTTTTTCTCCAATGTCGTGTGTTGATGGACAGGGGTATATTTTATATAAGCTATAAGTTTTTCGCTCTAAAAGAGGTATGGTGAGTTCAAAGAGTATCCTTCCTCTGGTAAATATTACGTTTAAGTTTGTTATTTTTTCAATTTGTTCCGTGAGTAATTCTTCGGGCGTTAGAGGAAATTCGTATACTAATGTTTCCTTAATTTTCTGAGCTGATCTCAATAATTGATCTGGTGAAAGAATAGCGGGGTGTAGAATTCCTTGTTTTGCTAATAATATTGCGTCTATTAGCAGCAGTAGGTTGGTGTTATAGTCGTCTAAACCTCTTTCGATTTCAATTACTGAGTCTCTGATGATTGCTTCGAAGCGTAGTTTGCTGATGTCTGATTGTGTCTCTTGTAATGCTTCGGAGTGTACGATCATTGTTTTTGTTAGTTGAGACAAGGTTTGGGTTAGGTTAACTAACCTTGCATGCGTGATTGAAAATTCTCCCTTTATAATATGCGTCTGGTTTGCTATGATTTCGGTAATTTCACGTTGATCCTTGTAGATTTTGTTTAATTCGCGGTTATAGTATTCTGCATCTTCTTGTGATAAGGTTCCAAATAACATTTTACTGAGAGTGCCGATGAATCCAAAAGGTACACTACGACGTGGCGATGATGTTTTAAGATGTGTGGTATCACCTATTGCAGTGCGTATTAGGTTACTGTAATGCATAGTGTTTTCTTCTTTCTTGATTAGTCGAGGTCCTAATTCTTTGCTGAGGCAGTTGATGGACTCGTGACGGTTGCAGAGTTGATTCATCGTTGAGATATGATACTTTACATGTGGAGCATAGCTGAGATACCGAGTAACATCTAGAGATGTAACTAGGCGCCATTGTGATTGAAAGGTCCTTATTTCAGGTAATTTTTCGTAGAAGAGTCCGGTGTCTCCTTCGAGCGGTGTTATGGTTTGGTCGTCGCTAATGACAGCGAGAGGCAACAGGAACAAATATGCGAAAATCATGGTTGATTTTCAACTGTCAATGGAGAGTAAGCATGTTTTAGTTTATCCTGATGTTTGGTGATTAATTTATTATGCGTTCGTAATACTACGTTATTCAGGTCTGTCACGTCTACTATCTGGTACGGTCCAATGTAATGTGGATCAAATTTACTAGTGCGCGGTTCCTTGAGTACGTAGACAGAGTCGCCTACGTTAAATGTTGCTGGTTTTGCGCGAGCGTCATAATAACCTTTCGAGCGGATTTTTGCTTTATTTAGATTATCAGAAGCTATATTGCGAATATTACTCATATGCGTTATCAATTCTATTAGGTAGTCTCCATACGACTTTAGCTTTTCATCGGTTGGAAGAGAGGTTGGTTCCCGAGCTGGTTTTCCAAAGATTAATTCGTATGGGGTGAAATTAGTTGCTTCGTGAACGGATGTATTGTAAGAGAACATTGCGAACGGTATTAATAAATCCCAGTCTTCATAATTATCCATGTAATGCTTGAGGTATTCGGTGAGGACGATGTGACTTCGTTCCAGAGATCCATCGGTTTGTGGTCTATATCCCGAGGTTGTGATTTGTTTGATTTTAAATATTTCGGATAAATTTGTCATTAGTGTTCCGATGAAGCTAGTTCCCTTGTCTGTTAGTATCGCGCGAGGTGTACCGTAGATTGCGATGAAATGTCTAGCGAAAGCATCTGCAATTGTAGCAGCTCGAATATTAGGTATTGCTACAGCTATGCAATATTTCGTTAGATTATCTTGAATGGTGAGAATGTGTCTGTTCCCACTCGGTGTAATTGGTAAAGGTCCCACTGTATCTAAGGAAATTTTGTCGAAGGCTCCTATAGGTGTGTCGGTGATCAACATCGGCTGACGAGTTTTCGCTCGGACTAATTTCTGTTCTTGACAACTTTGGCATCTTCGGATGTAGTCTTGAATATCGTTGCGCATTTGCGGCCAATGGAATTTTGATCGAATGCGTTTGTAGGTCTTCGTTACTCCTTTGTGTCCTCCGATTAAACTGTCGTGAGCTTCGCAAATGATGTGCTGTCTGTCCTCTTCGGATGGTGTTGTGATGATACAGTTGCATAAAGTGATCTGCTGGCCGGTTCCCATAAAAACCTCTTCTAATATCTTGACGAATTCGTTGGATGGTATTTTGTGAAGGTCTCCGGTGGCAGAAATTCGGAATGATTTGATCTGCTTTTGGTCCAGGATGTGCCGAAGGGTTTTTAATCCGTTAAGCACGTCTACTCTTTTAATTTCATCAAAGAAGTTTTCTGAGATTATTATACTGAACGTTTTAAATAATCCATTATCTGTTGTTATCACCTGTCCGTTTTTTGGTTGTGCTGTTAGAAGTCTTGGTTTGTTAATCACCTCAGTGCCCAGTAATAATTTTCCAACGGGGTTTACTAAATTGCAGTCGGCAGAAATGAAGTGTACGTAATGTCCTTCTTCAGCGGTAAAGGTTTTTGAAGAAACAATAATTTTATATGGTTGATCTAATGGGATCTCTTCCAGATCGTCAAGGTCGTTTGAATTTTCAATGTCGGTAGTGAAGAATGGGTAAGGGTCAAGCGTGCGGTCGAAAACCCTAGGTTCGGTTGACCTGCTGTCAGGTGGTTGTTCTACACTTGATTCGGTCGTGGCTCCTGCAGGTAGCTGGTTTATTGAGGGTTGTAAAGGTTCATCCATGACTTCCGATGATATTTGCGGTGTACTGAGTAAATCTTGTTGAAAGTGTCTTGCATTTTCTAATACAGTATTTTCGGTCGGCTCCTCAAAGGATATCAGATTGTCAAATACGGTCTGGTCCTTATCTAGAGGGACGTTTTGAGTGGAATTTGCTGCGGGCGAAAAACTGTTTATGGTTTCCTGGCGTTCGTCTGGCATGGTTACCTCTCGAGATAAGCTGGGAAAAGATCTGTTCTTGTATATTATTGGAGAATGTTGAACGTTCCCACGTGCGGTTTCTTCTATCTCGTCTGAACTGCTACTTGTCTCCCGATACTTAGGTCGATTTTCCCTGTCGCGTCGTAGCTCTCGTATGCGGTGTCCGATTGTCTCGACGTTGGCGTTTGTTTTCGGTATTTGGGCTTTGAAGTCGGGATCCCGGGGTTCTTGTGGAATAAGTGGTAGGCAGGCCGAAGCGGGGTTGCGCGATAATGCGTCTGCGTTCTTATTCGTCTTTCCGGATTTATGGACAACCTGGTACTCGTACTCCAAAAGTCGGAGTTTCCATTTCATTAGTCTAGAAGTGGGGTCCTTGACAGAGTGTAGCCACACCAGTGGTCTGTGATCTGTAACGAGGGTGAATGGAGTTCCATAGATGTAGGGCCTGAAGTACCTTACGGCGTAAACCATGGCCAAACATTCCTTTTCAGTAGCCGAATAGTTCTTCTCGGGTTTATTTAGGCTGCGGGATGCGTAGGCAATCGGCAGGTCGTTTCCTATCTCCCCTTGGCTAAGTACGGCTCCAATTGCGTGATCAGATGCATCTGTTGTTACAATGAAAGGTTTGCTGAAATCAGGGTATTGCAATATGGGCTGTTGACAGAGTTCGTTGCGTAATTGCTTAAAACTCTGGTCCTGTTCTTCTGTCCATTTGAATTTGATGCCCTTTCCTAACAAGTTAATTAAAGGTTTTGCTTTTGTGGTGAAATTAGGTACGAATCTTCGGTAATATCCAACAAGTCCCAAAAATTGCTGAATGTTCTTCTGCGTTGTAGGTGTAGGAAAATCTTGAACAGCTTTTAATTTCCTAGGGTCAGGTCTTACTCCTTCCTTTGAAATAATGTGTCCAAGGTATGCAACTTCTTTTCGCAGAAATTGGCATTTGTTGGTCTGGAGGGTTAATCCGTGTTCTCGAAGGCGGTTTAACAACTTTTTGACTTTGATATTGTGTTCCTGTAACGATGATGCGTAGATCACTATGTCGTCCAAGTAAACAAAGAGGTCTGTTCCTTGAAGTCCAGTGAGTGCTTGATCCATCAGGCGTTGAAAGGTGGGTGGTGCATTCTTTAATCCGAAAGGCATTCGAGAGAATTCGTAATGTCCATTTGGAGTGGTAAATGCTGTTTTTGCTTTATCTTTCGGATCCATCTCTATTTGATGAAATCCACTAGCGAGATCAAAGACTGAAAAATATTTAGCTCCTCCTAATCGATCTAAAATCTCGGTGATTTGAGGTAAAGGATATTTATCAGAAATTGTTACTTCGTTGAGACCGCGGAAATCTATTACCAATCGCCAACGTTTTACTCCGTTTTCATCTTCTTTCTTCGGTACGATCCATAAAGGTGAATTATATGGAGATTTGGAAGGTGTAATTATACCATTTGATAATAAAGCGCTGATTTGTTTTTGAATCTCCTTTTGATGAATGAGAGGATAGCGATATTGTCTCGTATTGATTGGAATATCGTTGGATGTATGGATTGAATGTTTAAAGTCGCGGGCCTTCCCAAGTTTATCTCCAGGAAGATAAAATCGGTCGGGAAAATCTCTAACTAAATTAGTAACGAAATCTAGTTCCTCCTTGTTCAAATGTTTAGTGTTTAAGGCTTCTAGAATTTTTTGTATTCTATCGTCGTGTGTTTTAAATTTTGACGGGTGTTCCGCAGCTGGGTAAAAATCCTCGTCTGATGAACCGAAGATATCAAACGGTTCCAATGTTTGTGGTTCTATCTCTACGTCTAGGGGTACATCGCTGGTATTTGTTGCCATAACGTAGCACTTCCCTTTACTGTTCCTTACTACTGCTTCCCCTATGTAAAGATGTTCGAGGGTCTTGATACGCGGTAAATATCCTTCCTTAATTCTCGGGTTTGTTATTGTTATAGCAATCTGTTGCGACGTCCTAGGTTCGATACGATGTTTGGTCGACGTCAGTAGTTCTTCCGTTTGAGGTAGGTCTTGATAATTTCAAAAACGTAGAGGTCGGGTTGGTTTGTTTTTTAACACCAAAGTCCCGTGATAATAGGAAATTTCGGCTTCCTCCTGTTTTAAAAATGGGCTTCCTATAAGTCCATCTGCTTCTATTGCAAGCTCTTTTACCACATAGAAAAGTGCGGGAGCTTCGTGGATATGAAGAATTGTTGTTCCTAAAGTATGAATTGGATTAGCGGTAATTCCGGTTAGCTCGATTTCTTCCCGAGAGTTTATCGCGGCTTTTTCTCCCAGGGCGTTAATGACTACTAAATTAACGGATGCTCCACCATCGATTAAGAATTCTCCCGTTCCTGACTCCAGTTCTGGAACCTTGATGTTGATGCGTGGGGCAGGTGCTTCCTTGATGAGGGTTCCTCTTCGAAGCGGACTGTCCTTTGGCGAGCTTCTTTGTTTCCGCTCATCGTTTCGCCTATACGTTGAGCGCGATTGAAGTTTAAAGACTTGTTAGATTCGACAGACGAATCTCGCGAGTCTCGTTGATATCTCGGACTACGCGGATGTTTCCTACAGGATTTTCCGTCATGTCCGGTTATACCGCAATTCCAGCAATACAAACTTGGCTTGCGATCTTTATCGTAATTTTTTAGAATGGAATATTGTTTTTCTCCATCATCTGGATACGATGAGTCGGAGCGATAAGAAGGGGATTTCGAGGGGCTCCGGTGACGCAAGGTCCAGGCCGTCGTGTGTGTCCGTCCTTCTCGTTCCTCTTCAAAACCAGATGTTCTTGTAGACCGATCCCTGTTTTGGTCGTATCTACTCGGAGAAAGGGGGTACGACACTTCACGGTCGTGGTGGCGAGAATCTTCAGTGTAATGGTCTCGACGAGACCACCTGGAGGGTGATTTATTACGCGGTGACTGTCGCCGATTCCTTAATCTTATATCTATCTGTAGCACGACGTCGTAAGCTTGTTCAAGCGTTTTGATGTCTTGAGTTTGAGCCGACACTTTCCAGGAAATTCGATCCGGTAAACCATCGATGAAGTTTTCTTTAACGTCCTTTTCCATTTCTTTGACGAAATCTTCAGCATGATCCAGATACCTTTCCCGAATAGCTCCGCGCGCACAATAAACTAGATGACTTGTTCTGTCGACGTATTGTCGCAGACTTTCTCCTTCGCGAATATGTAGTTTCGCGATTTCTACTTGGAAGTATGACAAACTTCTTCCCGGCGCGAATCTCTTTTTTAGATGTTGTACCAAGGCCTTAACAGAGTTGAATTTGTGCTCTAACGTGCACCTGCGGGCGGGACCGATCAGTTTCGTTAATATTATAGCAAGATACTCAGCTTCCGTACCCTCAGGAATCAAAGTTAACCCGTCTTCCACGTTTTGTGCAAAGCGCCTCAGAGATGGACTTTCACCGTCGAAGGTTGGAATTGACATAGTAATGTTTTGTATACATGTCCGTTGTGTCAAGAGTGACATTGAGTTTGCAATTGAAACTGTCAGGTTCATAATGTCGTTAGAAGAGACGTTAGCCGGTGCGTTCGTCATTTTAAAAATTACTAGGTGACCTGACTAGAGAAAACTAGTATATTGTCGATAATAAATTACGAGTGATTTTAACGTATTTAAAAACCCAAAATTTAGACAGCGATTCTAATGCAGTAACATCCCACCGCTGTCACCAGTTCTGTTACGAGCCGGGGCTGCGGCAACGCGAGAGGCCGGCGAGAAGGGTATTTCCCAAGGAATACGGTTTATGAGTTTGTTAGTTAGGTGCGCGGACGAACCTGAGTCGGAGCGATAAGAAGGGGATTTCGAGGGGCTCCGGTGACGCAAGGTCCAGGCCGTCGTGCGTGTCCGTCCTTCTCGTTCCTCTTCAAAACCAGATGTTCTTGTAGACCGATCCCTGTTTTGGTCGTATCTACTCGGAGAAAGAGGGTACGACACTTGGCGGTCGTGGTGGCGAGACTCTTCAGCGTAATGGTCTCGGCGAGACCACCTGGAGGGTGACTCATGACGGGGAGACTGTCGCCGATTCCTTAATTTTCTGTCTATCTGTAGCACGGCATCGTAAGCTCGTTCAAGGGTTTGAATGTCCTGATACTGAGCCGACACTTTCCAGGAAATTCGATCCGGTAAACCATCGATGAAGTTTTCTCTAACGTCCTTTTCCATTTCTTTGACGAAGTCTTCAGCGTGATCCAGATACCTTTCCCGGATAGCTCCGCGCGCACAATAAACGAGATGAGAGGTCCTGTCGACGTATTGTCGTAGACTTTCTCCTTCGCGAATATGTAATTTCGCGATTTCTACTTGGAAATATGACAAACTTCTTCCCGGCGCGAATCTCTTTTTTAGGTGTTGCACTAACGTCTTGACAGAGGTGAATTTATGTTCTAACGTGCACCTGCGTGCCGGACCGATCAGTTTCGTTAGAATTATTGCAAGATACTCGGCTTCCGTACCCTCAGGAATCAAAGTTAACCCGTCTTCCACATTTTGTACAAAGCGCGTCAAGGGTGGACTTTCACCGTCGAAGGTTGGAATTGACATTGTAATGTTCTGTATACATGTCCGTTGCGTCAAAAGCGACATTGAGTTTGCAATTGAAACTGTCAGGTTCATAATGTCGTTAGAAGAGACTTTCGCCTGTGCGTTTGTCATTTTGAAAATTACTAGGTGACCTGACTAGAGAAAACTAGTATATTGTCGATAATAAATTACGAGTGATTTTAACGTATTTAAAAACCCAAAATTTAGACAGCGATTCTAATGCAGTAGCATCCCACCGCTGTCACCAGTTCTGTTACGAGCCGGGGCTGCGGCAACGCGAGAGGCCGGCGAGAAGGGTATTTCCCAAGGAATACGGTTTATGAGTTTGTTAGTTAGGTGCGCGGACGAACCTGATGCGAAATCAGAGAGCCGCTAGGATTGTTGACGGCGAGGACGAACCTGATGCGAAATCAGGGAGCCTCTAGGAATGGAGTCACACGCGGACGAACCTGATGCGAAATCAGGGAGCCGCAGGAGGGTGAAACGTCGTGAACGAACCCGATGCGAAATCGGGGAGTCACTAGGATAGAGTTCACAGGCGAACCTGGTGCGAAACCAGGGAGCTGTTAGGAGGTTGGATTATTCACAGACGAACTTGGTGCGAAACCAGGGAGCTGTTCGGAAGTTGGTAGATTTACAGACGAACCTGATGCGAAATCAGGGAGCTGTAGGATACGGACGAACCTGATGCGAAATCAGGGAGCTGTAGGATACGGACGAACCTGATGCGAAATCAGGGAGCCGTAGGAGGGTAAGGTTTCGTGGACGAACCCGATGCGAAATCGGGGAGCCACAGGGTTGGAGAAGATGCTTTGTTTTGGTTGAAGGGTTGCGAACGAACCCGATGTTTGATCAGGGAGTCGCAGGAAATGTTAATAATGCCTCGTAACTATTAATTTATGTTTGATACAACTCGAGCGGTAAAGCTGTATCAGTGTTGGTTAGTGCTACTAATATTATAAGTATCGCTGGGTGAAAGATGGGTTTAACGAATCTACTCGATTTATACGTGAACACCATTCATATATTGAATAATCAATTAAGGTACAAATGTAAGTGTCGCGATGAAATAATAAATAAATGTGTGTAGTTACCACTAGTTTGCACGGTGTTGACGCACTGGCGATGCGGGGACGTACGAGTGGCTATTTCAAAGTGCCAAATAGAATATAAACCGAACTCGCGGATCCTATGAGGTTAACTTTGATTCTGAGGGAGACTTTAGCTCGATCTTAACCAACTCTGTACGAGCGTGACACGACGTTACTCTACGCGTGACTCTATAGCTTTTAACCAACGAGGGTAGAAACCAAAGGGTTTATATAGTCCCAAAAATGAATGGGGATTCATTAGGAGTTTCCATATAAGGAAATCCTTCGGGGTCGTCGTCGTGTCACTCCCGTTCCCATGATCGTGATCCAGATGGTCGAGATCATGACCCCCCTTAGTGGTGTATGATAAACAAAAGGATTTTAGGGCGTTTTCCCTTCTCAGAAGCGAGCTCGAAAGTGGTTGAGAGTGGTGTATGGGAAGATTCGCGAAGCCTCGCGCGGAAGCGTCTAGGCCGAATTTCCTAGCCGCGATCGGCGGAGGCCAGACACCAGCCGCGCAGTGTTCGGGATCCCACTTGGTTTCGAGCACTTGAAATGGTCTATGTGTGTAGTAGTAGAGCAAAATACAACCTGCTATAATATACAACTAAGTAAATTTCATACCAAGAAGGGTCTAACTATTATCAAATCAAATGGCAATTCCACAAATTATTGAAACATTAAATATTTGACACGTATTTTCTTTTATCGGCAATCATCCATATCTGGAGGTGAAAAACACGTTTGCCCCAATATCTCGGAAAATATGCACCATATACATAGAATAATCTGTTAGGCGAAACTGATGTACTTTTTTATAACGAATCCAGTCACGCAATCAGATTCGTAATATATCAAATGTTATATTTTAAAAATTACTAATTTTTTACTCCTTCTTCTTATAAATTGTTGGTTCATTTTGGCGTTTTGTCAACATAAACTAAAGACCAAACTGTGAAATACGGATACGTAGAATTCTTCAATTTCGACTGTTTAGTAAAAACTAAATACACTATATTGAACTCGCTACGCGTAGGGAACCTCAGGTGTAAAATTTGAGTATATTTCGGGTCTAATGGAACCAGATGTTTCCAAAGAACTAGCCAGGTTAATCGGCCAGAGCGTCTCATTAGAGTCGTGGTTTATGATCGTATTGTCCCGCACTTCGACGATGGACAACAGTGCTTACGGGTGGGAAGTCACCATTTACCTGTACCTACCGTCCGCTGACAGAGCAATACCTATACGGATTAACGAAAAGGCCGCTTTTTATTATATTTTGGACCTTCATATTGTGTTCTGTATTTTGCCTTTATGATGTGTCCTTAATTATCCCAAACGAAGCAGCCTCTGGGAGGTAACAGTTGTGAGCGAAGAGCAAATTCATTTATCGTTTATGGTCGGCAATTTGGTATTTTCAAAGACGGCTTCGACAACATCTGGTTGCCAGATATTCAAAGGATAATCAAAAACATAACTTTGCCGTCTTTAAGAATTCACATATTATTCGCTGTGAACAAAAGCGTGACTTATTATTAATCCGCGGGTGTCCGCGGGAACAGTAAACAGCTGGATATTTCCTAACGTATTGGAGATAAACAAATTATAAGTTTACTCTCCTGCTTCTGGAATACTAGTGATTCTCGGGGGGGATTTGTAGCAAAGGTATCAGACTTTTTTCCCCGAAAACCCTAACTCCCCATACTTTACCGTCCAGAAATGTCAGGTGTTTTCCGGGCGAACTGGATTAGCGTAACCCACTGTGGTCTCCGAGGGTTAATGAATTACTAATAAAAGATGATTTTTATCGCAAATGACTGATCATTAATTTAAACAAAACGATATTCGGCTACTTCCATTACTATTCGACTTTTCCTTATAAATTGAAAACCGAATGTTTCCCCAACGTGCGACTTAAAACACTAATAAAGTACCAAAAAAACAGTTTTCAATTTTTTATCACGATTGAGTTAAAAAATAGAAAACACAAATTAATAGATGTAAAAAATATTAAATTATACATCACTAGAAAGGAATAGGTTTATCCTATTTTTTGCCACAAATTTCATTCCGATATCTGAAAAGAAACACCCAAATGTCATTGCCTTCTTCAATCTGGCAGATAAACAGAGCACGATGTACATATAAAAAAAAGGCTAGTCTTTCACAGTCTTCGACGGTCCTCGAGACCTCATACGACAATAGACCCTTTTTTCAAGTGCTCGAAAAGGTCCTGTGCGGCGCGTCGTTGCACTGGTGGGGCCATGGCGTTGACGCTTAGGTATAGGAAATACCATTTCCGACGACGCCAGTCGCAGTCGCTTGGCGGCTGTAGCCGCCAGCCGCGGTCGCTGGCGGCTGTAGCCGCTCATTGGAACGGCCAGCTGAAGGCACACCTATTCTGATGTGTGTATTTCTACGCTGACAGCTCGGTTTGGCCTACACACACCAGAAGCTTGGCGCTAACCCCATCACTTCTGGCTCACTCTTGTTCTGCGAAGGCGAGAGTGAGATGGAACGAGAGCGAGTCAGAAAACGTTGCAAACAGGAGCACCGAGGCAGGCAAGCGGTACCTATGGTGGGAGAATACGCGTTACGAAACGCACCGGCCAATATATCTGAATGTAAAGTCTCGTTAGCCGCTCGCTGGTCGGGACCAGCGTTGAGCCCGTATCATGAACGGAGCCCTAATTCCGAGGCTGAGTTTCACGCTTCTTTCTGGCCGAAGGGGGGAGCGGGATGGAACGCTTTGCGTGCGCGACGGGCTAGAACGCTCAGATGGAATCGTGACTGTTTGACGCATGCGCGCCACGGTCAGATAGCCAGGCACGGCACGAGTCTTTTTTGCGCCATAACCGAGCTTGCCAAATTCCGCCATTTATTATAAAACATTTAATTGAGCTTCTTCATGACCTTACTCTAAACTTTTACTTGTAGTTTAAAACCGTTGTGATATAATTTGTAGTATTTCATTTAAAAATTTATTTTCAACAATGCCAACAATGAAAAGGCCATTTTGCGCCTCTTGTCAACCTTACGTCCTAGCAGTTGCCTAATTTTACAGAGTAAAGTCATAAATAATCTCAAATAAATGTAATATAATAAAGGGCGCAATTTGACAAGTTCGCCTAGGGCGCAAAAAAGACTTATGCCCGGCCTGCGTCAAGATTTTGCGAAGCGGGTCCCGTGTTCACCGTAAGCGCTTGCGACCATCGCGCACGCCCGTCGCGCACACAAAGGACGGAGTGTCAAGCGTCCGAAAGACGGAGTGAGACAAAATATCAACGCGTCGTCTATCTCGTACTGTCCTCGCTCGCTTTCAGTACCTTCGCACGCTCTCTTTCCATCTCGCGCTCGCCTTCGCCGGACAAGAGTGAGACAGAAGTAGTGGGGATAGCGAAAAGTCCGTATCGTGTACACCAAACCGAGCCCGTAAGGATCTTAGATGCTCGAATAACCGACGAGAACCTTTGTTGCCCGAGCCGCACGAGATCGCCGTTGCTCGGCGATGTGTCATCGATTATATAGAAACAGAATTTGTTTTTTTTTTCATCGTATCAATATGAAAGTGACACAAATGGATTCCTGGCATTCTCCCGATTAAATTGACAGAAAATAATTTAAAGCAGACTATTTTTAACGAAACGGGCTTCCAATTCTGCAAACAAATTTTCACGTAATTTCCTTGATTATGGTCCGAATAATATCATTTTTGAAGCCAATTTGATCGAGAAAACATGACGAATCACTGCTTAGTGCGTAACATTGTATGGCCCCGCTGGATTCGAGCGTCCAAACCCACGAAACTGAGCGAGTTGCATGATTGCCAGCGTGAAGGACAAGAGAGGACTTTGCATGGCGAAGGAAAGTCAGCCTTCCATAGAACTCAAATCGAGAAAGACTTTGCTGACAAACTTTACATATGTATATTCGCGTCAAATAAATACTTTAATTGTAAAATTTAGACGACAAACTATTGTTGAATTTCGCCAGTTCTTACATATGCATCACTTGGTTGGGAATTCCTGATCCCAGAGTTTCATGCATTTACCTATTGAAATGCTACTTCAAGTCATCGGGAAATTGAATTGCTTCTTCTCGTACATACATATATCTGTTCGCGAGTAGGTGTCACGAGTGACGCGGCTTTGGTTTCCCAAATAAATGCACATTTATTAGAGCCCTCGGTCGACGGCGACTTGAGTCATCCAGTACTGAATATGAATATGTTCATATTTCTCATTACACCTTGATAAGAGTGTTACCACCGATGGATTGATGAGTTTATGTCCACGAAAATGAGTCGAGTTGCGAAGCAATTCGGTCTATTTTTTCTTGTGAATTATTAGGCATGAATTATTAGACATGATTAGGACACACACACACACACTACGTTCACTAAAAATAGGCCGAATTGCTCCATGTTTGGCATCATTTTCTCGTGCCGTGCCTGGCTATCTGACCGTGGCGCGCATGCGTCGAACAGTCACGATTCTATCTGAGCGCTCGCGCCCGTCGCGCACGCAAAGCGTTTCATCCCGTTCCCCCCTTCGGCCAGAAAGAAGCGAGAAACTCAGCCTCGGAATTAGGGCTCCGTTCATGATACGGGCTCAACGCCGGTCCCGACCAGCGAGCGGCTAACGAGACTTTACATTCAGATATATTGGCCGGTGCATTTCGTAACGCGTATTCTCCCACCATAGGTACCGCTTGCCTGCCTCGGTGCTCCTGTTTGCAACGTTTTCTGACTCGCTCTCGTTCCATCTCACTCTCGCCTTCGCAGAACAAGAGTGAGCCAGACGTGATGGGGTTAGCGCCAAGCTTCTGGTGTGTATAGGTCAAACCGAGCTGTCAGCGTAGAAATACACACATCAGAATAGGTGTGCCTTAGCTCCGAAAAAATTCAGGAGCTTTATTGGTCTGAACATTGATTCTTTCTCGATAGCTTCATCTCGTATTGGTCATAACAGCCACACGGCTACGTTCAGACGGAGCCGAGCAGCATTCCCGTTACCCCACCATACTCCTCCATCGCTGTTCGCGAAAACGAATTGACCGGCCAATATATCTGAATACGACCTTAGGATAAAGATATAATGAAAGATGAAAAATTATTCGAAGCCCAAGATGAAAGGCCTTCGAATAAACAAAGGAAACTAATAAATACCCGAAGCTAAATAGAATTTTAGATTTAGGGTACACACACCCTACCCCAAACCTCGTGTCGATCAGTCACTGGGGCCATTCGGAAGTATATTCTTTTATTTAAATAATGCCCATCTCTGCATAGGACCATAAAGAATTACAAAAAAAAATCAGGGAGTCAACTGTTGACTGATTTGGAGACTTTTCCTTGTTGTATGTTATATACAAAAGTCGGAAGAATAATAATAAGAGCAATAATTGCAAATAATTGCTGTAACTTCCACATTCTGAAAATATGATATCAGTAAATCAATATTTCCAGTATTAGTAAAAAAGTTCCAATCTCTTTTTTTATTTTAAATAATGTGGCCATATAATTATAACATAAATTCGACAACGATTTCAAGTGATGTATGTGTTACAATAAAAGCGCTAATTTAGTAAATGTACACAGTTTCCAACAGTTATATGCCTAAAATGCATATAACCTAACCTACAATCGTCCGAAAATTCATACATTGACTGCATCACGCTTTTACTGTGGCTTGTGTATCCAGCTAACGCTTCAGTTTTGCTATGATTCCACGTCGGCAGTCCTCCCGAGTAGGCGCCATCTCGTGTTCACTAGCTGAACTAAATTTGTCACGTGACTTGCTCTGTATTATCGCCAATATGGCGGAACTCGTATTTGGGACTGAAGTCACGATTTTTCATTATTCGTCCTTATATGAGCAAATTTGGGGCTGGGTTAGGACTCATTCGAAAGAGGAAGGTTCAATGCAGAGCGCTCTTCTCACCGTTTCAGTCACAAAGCTCTTTTAGTGACCTAAAAATACTTGGATTCTGCGGGTGTATTTTGTCGACTTTTGCTCTACTTTGGACACTCATATTATTAGATATCAACACAATCTCGTTGAACCGTGAGAAGAGCGCTCCGCATTGAACCTTCCTCTTTCGAATGAGTCCTAACCCAGCCCAAAATCTGCTCATATAAGGACGAATTATGAAAAATCCCAAGCCCCTGGTTTCGGGCCAGATTGTGTCGGTATACAGCGCGCTGCATTACCCGTGTCTACCCCCTTAAGGGGGTAGACACGTCACGTGGTCTGGCCGATTCGGCAGGTCGGTATTACAGCAGGTTTTTTCTGCACAGAAATGGTAATACCGATAGATCGACGATTGCCCGGTAAACGCGAGAGGGAGCTGTTTGCTATTTCCGTATTCTATTCTGAATAAGGAAATAAATTCTCAGCTGTTGCGTTGTACTTATAAAAATTTAAACGGAAAGTCGGCTGGTACTGCAAACGTAGAAAATTCATTGTACATTTTAATTACTTGAAATGTGCTTATGCTACAATATTCTACGTTGGCAGTAAGGAATTATAAGTGAAAAGGAAAAATAGATGAGGGCATGTCCCCAGAAAATGAAGTTTGTTAGGATAGACATTTTTTAATTAGCAAAACACTGAAACAGAACATGAAATACACATCCTATGCAGAAAGCAGTTATGAACAAACATATATAAAATTGTGTTTGATGTTGAATGCAACGCGTGATTATTATGTGGTCCCTCCTCGAAGTGACAGAAAATATAACCTATGTATATGCTATAATACAATAAATATTTAGCGGCTATTTCGTTGTATTACGCTACATTTGTGAACTTTTCATCATCCTTCCGAAACATTATTATTACGCCGCAACAGTATCTTTAGAAAATCGGGTATAGCATATAGGTTATATTCTCTGTCACTTGGAGGACCGGATTTTCTGTCCTCGATGTGACAGAAAATATATCCTATATGCTAGACCCGATTTCCTAAAGATACTGTTGCGACGTAATAATAATGTTTCGGAAGGATGATAAAATGTTCACAAATGTAGCGCAAAAGAACGAAATAGCCGCTCAACATTTATTGTCATATAGCGTATACATAGGTTATATTTTCTGTCACTTCGAGGAGGGGACCATAGACATATATAGACGGAGGAGCGTAAGCTGAGGGGGGTGGCAAGGTTCGCGGTAAGGGGAGCGATACGAGTAAATCGGATAACGCTGTGGTTATGCATGCCGAATGCATCCGAAGCTAACCGACGCGCCTGTATCTGAACCTATGCCTTTACCCCTCCAAGCCTTCCTTCCCCACGCCGATAGTCCCATCTTCTGATCCGTCTATATATGTCTATGGAGGGGGCCATGTAATAATCACGCGCATCCAGCCTACGCATTTTTTTTATGAAAAATTATTTAAATCGGACTATTTTTAACGAAACGGGCTTTCAATTCTGCAAACAAATTTTTCACGTAATTTCCTCAATTATGGTTTGAGTTGTATCATTTTTGGGGCCAATTTGATTGAGAAAGTATAAGGAATCGGTTGACGCCACGATCGCAAAGATCTGATTAGAAATTGGAAAACTTCAGATTCATCAGTGCTTAGTGCGCAACATTGTATGGCCCCGCTGGTTTCAAGCGTCGAAGCCGACGAAACTCAGCGAGACACATGTGTAAAATAACATATTTGCAGTTTTATAATTGAAGATGTAGTGAACGTTACAGGACTGTCTTTATATATGGCTCTCACAAACAAAATCGCCTGACTTGTTAGACATGAAACCGGGCATACAAATGGTTGCGCATATCGCCGAAAGCATCAGAAAGAATATGTACAGTCTTCCAATGTTTCAATTGTTGAGAAGCCTTTGGGCTCAGTTTATCGGGAAAGACCTACCCACCCCACTGTTTTGCTTTCTCGTTGCGAGCGTGGACCTTCGGGTCCTAGTAGACCGCCCGTTGACAGCCGAGAACAATAAAACCGACGAGCTAGATAAAATACCCAGTACAGAAAAATAAAATGTTCGTGTTTTTGATAAGTATTGATGAAAGTATTACCGATGAATTTTTTAGGATTTCCCGATGAAAATTATATCAAACATGGAGCAATTCGATCAATTTTTATTCAACGTAGAGTGTGTTCTAATCATGTATTCATAAGAAAAAATAGACTGAATTGCTTCGTGTCTTGACTCACCAACAATCCATGAATGGTAACACTCTCATCAAGGTGTAATGAGAAATTTTCAACATTTCGTATTCAGTACTGGATGACTCAAGTCGCCGTCGACCGAGGGTGTACCGCTGGTGCGCTATTTCACTCGCACTCGGTTCACATCGTGCGGTCTCCTTGTCAAGCGGTTCGAGCGAGGGCCCTGATAGGGGTGAATTTATTTGGGAAATAAAAGTCGCGTCATTCATGACACCTACTCGCGAACAGATATACATATGTACGAGAAGAAATAATGCAATTGCCCGATGACTTGAAGCAACATTTCAATAGGTAAATGCATGAAACTCTGGGATCAGGAATTCCGAACCCAGTGGGGCATATGTAAGAACTGGCGATATTCAACAATAGTTCGTCGTCTAAATTTTACAAGTATTTATTTGACGTGAATATAAAGTTTGTTAGCAAAGTCTTTCTCGATTTGAGTTCTGTAGAAGGCTGATTTTCCTTCGCCATGGAAAGTCCCCTCTTGGCCTTCTCGCTGGCAATCATGCGACTTGCTGAGTTTCGTGGGCTTCGGCGCTCGAAACCAGCGGGGCCATACAATGTTGCGCGCTAAGCAGTGACAAATCTGCAGTTCTGCATTTCTAATCAGATCTTTGCGAAAGTGACGTCAGTCGATTCCTCGTGTTTTCTCGATCAAATTGGCCCCAAAAATGATATAATTCGGACCAAAATTAAGGAAATTACGTGAAAAATTTGTTTGTAGAAGTGAAAGCCCGTTTTGTTAAAAATAGTCCGATTTAAATTATTTTCTGCCAATATAACCGGGAGAATGCCAAGAATCCAATGGTGTCACTTTCATATTGATACGATGAAAAATAAACAAATTCTGTTTCTTTATAATCGATGACACATCGCCGAGCACGACGATCTCGCGCGGCTCGGGACACAAAGGTTCTCGTCGGTTATTCGAACTTCTAAGATCGTATTCAGATTTATTGGCCGGTGAGTTTCGTAACTAGGGGTGTGCGGTTACCCGATTTTTCGGGCTCGGGACGGGCCGGCAACTTTCAAGCGGGATCGGGCGGGGTCCCGATACTTTCGTATTGCTCGAGATCCCGACAGTTTCGGGACCCCGAGACTCGATTCGGGCTACAAGCATAGCCGCCATGAGCGGACAATTTGATTTCAGGTCGGCTCGGCAAAACTCGGACGCGATCGGACGATATCGTTACCAGTAATAGATTAAAATTATTACCTGAGAACATAGAAAAATTATGTTTCTTACACGTTAATTTGAAATAATATAATATTCGCCTCCTGTATATTGTTGTTATTATGAAACATCCAGGAAATATTCCTTTTTGTATGCTTATAGTTCGTACGTTTTCTAGTTTAAATCTGAACCTATCCGGAAAAAGATAATACCCTATATATTCCCTTTACATAAAGTACTAAGTATGAAGTATATTTTATTCAGATTTTAAAATATTGTCGATATAAAAATAGTCTTCTTCCCAAGTTCTGAACATGGTATTTATTTAAGTACGTATATGGACGTATTCAGTATTCACAGACTATTTGGTAGCAATGAATATACATATATATGTAAATAAATAATAAGATACAAATTATGATTCAACAGGAGACAGAAAGGTAAAAACTTATCACTGTGGTATCGATATAAATGATATACATAATTCTTTCCGTCTCGGTCCGCTCGTAATAGCTGGCTTTCGAGCCGATCGTGTCCGAGTTTTGCCAAACCGACCTGAAATCAAATTGCCCGCTCAGGGCGGTCATGCTTGTAGCCCGAATCGAGTCTCGGGATCCCGAAACCGTCGGGATCTCGAGCAATACGAAAGTATCGGGACCCCGCCCGATCCCGCCCGAAATTTTCCGACCCGTCCCGAGGGCCGAGAATCCGAGCCGCGGGACGATCCGCACACTCCTATTCGTAACGCGTATTCTCTCGTCATCGCAGAACACGAGTGAGCCAGAAGTGGTGGGGATAGCGCCAAGCTTCTGTCATGTATAGGCCAAACCGAGCTGAAGCGTAGAAATACACGCATCAGAATAGGTGTGCCTTAGGCCTTAGCTCTGAAAAAATTCAGGAGCTTTATTGGTCAGAACATTGATTCTTTTTCGATAGCTTCATCTCGTATTGGTCTACGCATTACTTCGTGACGCACACAACTACATATGTACTACGCTGACAATAAGAATAAATAACAGCAACACGTCTACGTTCAGACGGGGCCGAGCAGCATTCCCGTTACCCCACCATACGCTTCGGTGGCTAGGGAACTCCAACTGACAAATCCACGATCGTCAGATGGTGATAGCTGATTTCTCCTCGATCGCTGTTCGCGAAAACGAATCGACCGGCCAATATATTTGAATACGACCTTAGGATAAAGATATAATGAAAGATGAAAAATTATTCGAAGCCAAAGATGAAAGGCCTTCGAATAAACAAAGGAAACTAATAAATACCCGAAGCTAAATAGAATTTTAGATTTAGGGTACACACACCCTCCCCCAAACCTCGTGTCGATCGACCACTGGGACCATTCGGAAGTATATTCTTTTAATTAAATAATGCCCACCTCTGCATAGGAGCGTAAAGAATTACGAAAAAAATCAAGGAGTCAACTGTTGACCGGTTTGGAGACTTTTCCTTGTTATATGTTATATACAATTGTCGGAAGAATAATAATAAATGCAATAATTATATTTTCTGAAAATATGATATCAGTAAATCACTAATTCCAGTGTTATTAAAAAATTCCAATCTCTTTTTTTATTTGAAATAATGTGGCCATATAATTATAACATATATTCGGCAGCGGTGATGTATGTGTTACAGTAAAAGCGTGAATTTAGTAAATGTAGACAATTCCCAGCAGTTCCTAGTCAATGTATACCTAAAATGCATATAACCTAACCTAAAGTCGTCCGAAAATGCATGCATTGACTGCATCACGCTTTTACTGTGGCTTGTGTATCCAGCTAACGCTTCAGTTTTGCTATCATTCCACGTTGGCAGTCCTCCCGAGTAGGCGCCATCTCGTGTCCACTAGCTCAACTAAATTTGTCACGTGACTTGCTCTGTATTATCGCCAATATGGCGGAACTCGTATTTGGGAATGCAATCACGGGGATACGTTTTTCGTCCTTATATGAACAGATTTTAGGCTGGGTGAGGTCTCATTCGAAAGAGGAAGGTTCGAGCCACAAAACTCTTTTAGTGACCTAAAAATACTTGGATTCCTGCGGGTGTATTTTGTCGACTTTTGCTCTACTTTGAACACTCATATTATTAGATATCAACACAATCTTGTCGAACCATGACCAGAGCGGGCTGCATCGAACCTTCCTCTTTCGATTGAGACCTCACCCAGCCCAAAATCTGCTCATATAAGGACGAAAAACGTATCCCCCCAAACCCATGTTTCGGGCACATTATGTGGGTATTACAGCGCGCTGCATTACCCGTGTCTACCCCCTTAATATTATCTTCTCGCATTCTGTGTAATTCCTCTTCTCCATTTTATAACAAAAATATGTTTTGTCCAATACCATGTTCGGTTAGAATTTTTTCTTGACATGTTGTATATCATTTCCTATAGATTTTGTCGCGCTGATTTCAAATCCGTTCGCAAAATTTGTCTACTACCTCAGGATTTTGAAAAAAATCGAATTAAATTTTAACACAAATTTTCAAAGGTACAAAACGTTCGTATCATAATTTCATTAATTTTCCCTTATTCTGCAATCTTTCAACTTTAATTTTTAAAAAAAATCATCGCTCTATCTCATTTCTATCAAAAGTTCTTTGATTATGAAACAAACTTCGTCACTTTGCCCCACTGTGCGGCGCGACGTTGAGCCCGTATCGTGAACAGAGCCCTAATTCCCAGTGTTCGTTTCTCGCTTTTTTTCTGGCCGAAGGGGGAGCGAGATGGAACGCTTTGCCTGCGCGACGGCCGCGAACGCAAAGGACGGAGTGTCAGGCGTCCGAAAGACGGAACGAGACAAAACATCATCCCGTCGTCTATCTCGTACCGCCCTCGCTCGCTTTCAGTGCCTCTCGCTCGCTCTCGCCTTCGCCGGACAAGAGTGAGACAGAAGTGGTGGAGATAGCGAAAAGTCCACATCGTGTACATCAAATCGAGCCCGTAATGAGATAATACTGTAGTATATTTTATTTGAGTTTATCCAGATATTATCTTTGCCCATCTCTGTTCTCCAACCGCTTCGCCGTAATTCATTCAAGCCTCCCTGACGACAAAATTGTAATAGGGGAAATGCGGCAACAGCGCAATTCGACTCTCGATACATCTCGGCAACTATGTCTTTCCTACATTTAACGGCTAGATTGGACTTCCACCGGTTTTGATGGTACAATTCACGAATATACCATCAGCGCCGGTGACGGAGAAGCCTTGAAGCTTCAGTCTGTCATTTGTCGGGCTGTCCTGAGTACACGATTCATAAATTCATTATTATTTCAACGTACGGTGCTTATTAGCGTTCAAACGCACCAGACCACCCTGCACGAATGTCTACTGAAGGCAACTAAACCCGCAAAAACGTCCACCGTGCCGATTCCAGGACAAAAGTTGTAATTTACGGTTTGTTTACTACATCGCGTATATGCAGGCCCGGCGGAACCATGCGCCGCACAAGGGCGCCAGCCGAATGGGACGCTAAAAAAACTAGATCGTACGCTTAATAATAAAGGAATCTAACACCCCACATAAATTAAATATAAATGTAATTCTTTTAAACATATTAAATAGAAAACAAGTGCAAAAATTTGGGGACACCAAAAATTTTTTTGCACAAGGGCGCCAGCTAACCTCGCGTCGGCCCTGCCTACACGTCACGCTGGTGCTACATGGCTGCAGTGCACCATTAGCGCCACCAACGGAGAAACCTTGAAGCTTCATTCTGACAGTTTTCGAATCATAAATTCATTATTATTTCAAAGTTGGGTGCTTATTAGCGTTCAAACGCACCAGACCACCCTGCACAGATGTCTACTGAAGGCAACTGTACCCGCAAAAACTTCCTTCGTGCCGATTCCAGGACGAAAGATGAAAACTACGGTTTTTTTACTATACGCGTATACGTACACGTTTAACTTAGCTTGTGTGAGCGTACGCACACATTCAAGGCCCGCGGAGACGGCAGCCTTAATACTAAACATAGCTAATTACATCATATAATAATAGGGTAAAGTGTACAATGGTTGACCACTTAAGTAAGAGTGTCACATAAATAATGAATTATAAATGTGAATTTAGTAAATATGAAATGGAAATCAATATAAATAAGTACGAAAAACAGCTTATAATCTAAAAATAAATGGAGTTTATTTGATACATAATATAACCCTGATAACCAAATCGGGCGGCAGGATCTGCCGGCAGCTGCGGTGCAGCCTACGTCCGCATTCAGCTACGGTCAGCTACGGTTCTGCCGGCAGACCTTGCCAAGCAGATCGACGGCATCATCAATCATCTCGACGTATTACAAACTGTAACAATTGTAAAAGACTGAGTTTATAGAATATAATTTGTTATTTCTAATTCAGAGTTTCTTTCATTTGAATCAATCATCATCCGAATTTCCTCTTCGAAATAAACCCACATAGATACTCCTTTACCGCTCAAGGTGTATCACATTATAAAGTAACGAGGCTAAACTAACATTCCTAGTGGCTCCCGGGGATACCAGACCTTGGTTCGTCCACGACTTCCACATTCCTAGTGGCTCCCGGGAATACCAGACCCCGGCAGTGATGCCAGATTCGGGACGGGAGCGCTCGAGAATTTCCCCCACCTCGCATGCACACTAGGCCGGAGCTGCGTGTGTGCATGCGCCGAGCTCGCGGACACGCAGCTACGGCGTAGTGTGCATGCGAGGTGGGGAAAATTCTCGAGCGCTCCCGTCCCGAATCTGGCATCACTGGACCCCGGTTCGTCCACGATTTCCACCTTCCTAGCGGCTCCCGGGGATACCAGACCCCGGTTCGTCCGTGAAACTTGCCTTCCTAGTGGCTCCCGGGAATACCAGACCCCGGTTCGTCCACGACATCCAACCTCCTTATAGCGGCTCCCGGGAATACCAGACCCCGGTTCGTGCGCTACTAACAAACTCAAACAAACATATTCAATCCTCGGCGTCGCAGCCGCCATTCTCATTGCCCTCAGCCTCGGCTCGTAACAGTGGAATTGGTTTAAATTTGATTTATCAGATATGAACCAAACATGCAAGAAGCAAACAGAGGATCGATGCTGAATAAAATCGTTTAATTAATATAATACTATGTCCCATTTATTTTTTTTTCTCCTCTAAATTATACACTTTTTCACATTTATAATAAAATTCGATTTTAATTGTATATACATATTTCTTAAACCTCTAAAATAGAATTATACATGCAAATGTGCTTATTTTTTTCATTTGCACGTGCAGCAGGGTTACTTTCTCTTTTGCTTCTGCTTCGATTATCTGTAAATATTTAAAAGCCACATATTTTAGTTACAACATAACGTAGAACTTATAGAAAAAGAGTGGACTTTTGCTATAGTAAATGTAGAGACTACATAATGTGTCCGAAGGAGGTGAGAGCGTATGGCAGCAAGTCTTGTTGGACGAAATTTAAATGCTAATGGTAATTTAGCGAAAATGAACAAAGAGATCTAATATTTTGAACGCACAATTTATTGGTGTTGGAATTAAATTAATTTTGTATGTTTATTGGTGAAATGAAATAATGTTAATGGGAAACTAATAAAATTAATGAATAGCGTGGGAACTACTCTGGATTTTAATAAAGTATTACAGAATATCTTTCACAAAAGATTGGAAAGTATCAAGGGAGATGTGTTTTCAGAGTACTTTCTTCACTAACGTGACTTACTCTACATTGCAAACAGTACGCCATAATTTTCTTAATTCTTAATGCTACGCTACTTTTAAAATTTTTGTAGATTTACCTTATTTGACAAATTTCCAGAAATTTGTGCGAAACAAAATGCTCCTCTGTCTATCTAACCTTCTCTGGACAACCTCCAAGCCTGTGCGTCCCCTTCATTTCTATAAGCTTTACACAAATACTCTAATGTAAAAATAGTTTGCTGGTATAAAAACAATATATTATTTTGTAGAAACTTGTGCGAAGGAAGATGCTTCTCTGTCGAACCTTCTCCAGACAACTTCCAAGTCTGAGCGTCCCCTCCGTTTCTATAAGCTCTACATAAATAGCCTATTAAAAAATTTCTGCGACTTACCTTGTTAATAGAGACAATAATTCAGTGTCCTGTATGGTGTGAAAACTCGTGACATTTAAACAATTTGGACAAGTTTCCTTATTTGACACGTGGAAGGTTATGATTGTTTGACACTAGCTAGGTTACGTTTACCTCGACAGATGTGCTTTCTGTCTGGCTGTCACATGCCAACAATTTGTTACGCGATTGGCCGAAACCTTTATCCAATGAACGACGTCCCTGAGAAACCTTTTCTTACCCTTTCCTACTCCCCTCTTGCCAAGAAGTGTAGAACGATGAGGACGATAACGACGAGGACGATTCCTAATCTTACGAACATAAAATTCGGCAAATTGCAAATTTACATCGGAATATCTCAGCTCATAAGGCACGTAGGAACAAAACGAAGACACTTTTCTCATGTAAATCAAACCATCAAAGCTATCCATTAAGACTATTCAATGTCTTGTTACGTATGTGGAATCTTCCCATACACCACTCTCAACCACTTTTGAGCTCGCTTCTGAGAAGGGAAAACGCCCTAAAATCCTTTTGCTTATCATACACCACTAAGGGGGAGTCATGATCTCGACCATCTGGATCACGACTGTTGTATTTCGGGGTATAGGTTTTTTTAATCAATCACACACACCCGGCTCGTAGCCTAAATAGTGACTTTAATAATCTCACTACTGTCTCGTCTGAGGCGTACCGCTGACTCCCGTTCGGCCCGGCGTCACGCTCGACGTATGCGTACATATATGTATATCGACTGCGCATCGATCTGCTAATCGATCCGCTCGGCGCGTACACTACAACGACCATGGGAACGGGAGTGACACGACGACGACCCCGAAGGATTTCCTTATATGGAAACTCCTAATGAATCCCCACTCATTTTTGGGACTATATAAACGTACAGACTTGGTTAAATTTATTAAGATCGAGCTAAAGTCTCCGTCAGAATCATAGTTAACCTCATAGAATCCGCGAATTCGGTTTATATTCTATTTGGCACTTTTGAAATAGCCACTCGTACGTCCCCGCATCGCCAGTGCGTCAACACCGTGCAACTAGTGGTAATTAACTACACTATTTATTATTTCATCGCGACACTTACATTTGTATCATAATTGATTATTCAATATACGAATGGTGTTCACGTATAAATCGAGTAGATTCGTTAAACCCATCTTTTACCCAGCGATCCTTATAATATTAGTAGCACTCACCCACCGATACAACTTTACCGCTCGAGTTGTATCAAACATAGATTAAGAGTTACGAAGCATTACTAACATTTCCCGCGACTCCCTGATCTAGCATCAGGTTCGTTCGCAACCCTTCATCCAAAACAAAGCATCTTCTCCAACCCTGTGGCTCCCCGATTTCGCATCGGGTTCGTCCACGAAACCTTACCCTCCTACGGCTCCCTGATTTCGCATCAGGTTCGTCCGTATCCTACAGCTCCCTGATTTCGCATCAGGTTCGTCCGTATCCTACAGCTCCCTGATTTCGCATCAGGTTCGTCTGTAAATCTACCAACTTCCGAACAGCTCCCTGGTTTCGCACCAAGTTCGTCTGTGAATAATCCAACCTCCTAACAGCTCCCTGGTTTCGCACCAGGTTCGTCTGTGAACTCTATCCTAGTGACTCCCCGATTTCGCATCGGGTTCGTTCACGACGTTTCACCCTCCTGCGGCTCCCTGATTTCGCATCAGGTTCGTCCGCGATTGACTCCATTCCTAGAGGCTCCCTGATTTCGCATCAGGTTCGTCCTCGCCGTCAATAATCCTAGCGGCTCCCTGATTACGCATCAGGTTCGTCCGCGCACCTAACTAACACACTCATAAACCATATTCCTTGGGAAATACCCTTCTCGCCGGCCTCTCGCGTTGCCGCAGCCCCGGCTCATAACAGTCTAATCGGATCATCCGTTATTGGGATTCGATAATCTCAGTGTTCTTGATAGCGGGTGGTGGTGTAATATAGAGACTCTGTGCCTCGCGCTGCGCATATACCTATATATACTTGGCGCGAGACACTACCATATCTCTTGATAATTGAATAAATAGACAGCAATGTGCTCGTATTTTTAGAACTGGCTGAAGGAACTGTTTGAAACGTGGCAACACTGCACGCCGCGTAGTCATCTATACAATGTATATTTGTACAAAGCTAACAGTAAAAATTGGAAAAAACACTACCAAGCTGTAAACATGTATTTAGTAATTTGTTGCTAACCGATACGAACGCGAAAAAGGACGCCACAAGTGTGAGATGGAAAGAGAAAAAAATATGGACGCAAAGCAACGTTGCCGCATTTCACTCACATATTTTACGCTACTTTTAATGAAAATATTATTTTTCTAGCTGCATTAAACATACCTTTTGTTTAATTGAATTCCAAAACAAGCGGTGTAGTAATAATTTTATTAAGAATAGACATGTAAGTAGCATTTTTATCTCCGTAATTTTGTTTTATCTAAGATTGGTATCACTGCAGAGCTCCCATATATAAGCATGGGTTTACCCCTCTCGCCGCCTCACAGTGGGACGTCGCGTGCAAATTCCCGGACATTGACGAAAATATGAAGTACCTATTTTCATCGATATAATTATATGATCATTATCCTTGAGTACTACTGGATACGAAATTATGAAAAAAAAAATTTTTAAACATTTTAAATCCCGAATTTTTAACAGCAAACACATTCACTTCTGGAGGCGGCTGTCATATGAATGTAAATAATTAGTATTAGAATAATGAAAAACCACTATACTACACATTGGGGTTGATTGTTAAGAAGTTATTTATGTGGAAAAAAAACAAAATTTAATGATTTTATTTATGTTTTTCAACCTCTCAAAAAAAAAATTTTTTTTGTCGATTTAAAAAAATGTCAAAATTTGTCGAGAAAAAAAAATACCCATATAATCACTAAACATTCTAGTTTTAGAAAATCCAATTTCCAGTTGCGCCAACTTGCGCCCCTGAACAGAATTAATTAAATTGTGTACGCATGTGGGACGAAACGAGTAAATATGTATCTAGACATTCCTTTTCTTGTACCCGATTGATTATGTCTTTATGATGTCTTTATGGAAATGAATATAAATATGATATAGCGAACGATAATTCATAAAATTAGGTTATTATTATTAAAGTTAGTTAAACCTTAATAAATAAACGGCGAAGCATCGCATCGCTTTCTTATTTTCTTAAAAATAAATATATGTTTTAGAAATAGATTTAGGCAGTCCAAATTATGATCAAACGTAATATTTATATAAAATACGATGCATAAATTGAGACAACAAAACAAACTTTTCAATATCAAACATGAGCCCATGTTCCCTGAAACGATATTGCTACTCAAGGAGAAGACAAATGAAAGGAGTACAGAAGAATCGGTGGATATGGAATGCTCTCTACCAAGTGATTTATATAGCACATCGGAAACATTATGAAAGCATTTTTGTAAGCAACTTTTCTTATTAATATCACTATACGTATTTATCTTCGATATCTTTTGTTTGACCGGTTATTAGTTCAAGATCAACAAAACATGACAACAATAAAATAGTTTATATGTGTAATATTTATGCCAATTTTGATAAAGATGTTACGTATGTGGAATCTTCCCATACGCCACTCTCAACCACTTTCGAGCTCGCTTCTGAGAAGGGAAGGCACCCTAAAATCCTTTTGCTTATCATACACCACTAAGGGGGGTCATGATCTCGACCATCTGGATCACGATCATGGGAACGGGAATGACACGACGACGACCCCGAAGAATTTCCTTATATGGAAACTCCTAATGAATCCCCACTCATTTTGGTACTATATAAACCCTTTGGTTTCTACCCTCGTTGGTTAAAAGCTATAGAGTCACGCGTAGAGTCACGTCGTGTCACGCTCGTACAGAGTTGGTTAAAGATCAAGCTAAAGTCTCCGTCAGGATCATAGTTAACCTCATAGAATCTGCGAGTTCGGTTTATATTCTATTTGGCACTTTTGAAATAGCCACTCGTACGTCCCCGCATCGCCAGTGCGTCAACACCGTGCAACTAGTGGTAATTAACTACACTATTTATTATTTCATCGCGACACTTACATTTGTATCATACTTGATTATTCAATATATGAATGGTGTTCACGTATAAATCGAGTAGATTCGTTAAACCCATCTTTCACCCAGCGATCCTTATAATATTAGTAGCACTCACCCACTGATACAGCTTTACCGCTCGAGTTGTATCAAACATAAATTAATAGTTACGAGGCATTATTAACATTTCCCGCGACTCCCTGATCAAGCATCAGGTTCGTTCGCAACCCTTCAACCAAAACAAAGCATCTTCTCCAACCCAGTGGCTCCCCGATTTCGCATCGGGTTCGTCCACGAAACCTTACCCTCCTACGGCTCCCTGATTTCGCATCAGGTTCGTCCGTATCCTACAGCTCCCTGATTTCGCATCAGGTTCGTCTGTAACTCTACCAACTTCCGAACAGCTCCCTGGTTTCGCACCAGGTTCGTCTGCGCATAATCCAACCTCCTAACAGCTCCCTGGTTTCGCACCAGGTTTGTCTGTGAACTCTATCCTAGTGACTCCCCGATTTCGCATCGGGTTCGTTCACGACGTTTCACCCTCCTGCGGCTCCCTGATTTCGCATCAGGTTCGTCCGCGTGTGACTCCATTCCTAGAGGCTCCCTGATTTCGCATCAGGTTCGTCCTCGCCGTCAAAAATCCTAGCGGCTCCCTGATTTCGCATCAGGTTCGTCCGCGCACCTAACTAACAAACTCATAAACCGTATTCCTTGGGAAATACCCTTCTCGCCGGCCTCTCGCGTTGCCGCAGCCCCGGCTCGTAACAGAACTGGTGACAGCGGTGGGATGTTACTGCATTAGAATCGCTGTCTAAATTTTGGGTTTTTAAATACGTTAAAATCACTCGTAATTTATTATCGACAATATACTAGTTTTCTCTAGTCAGGTCACCTAGTAATTTTTAAAATGAGGAACGCACCGGCTAACGTCTCTTCTAACGACATTATGAACCTGACAGTTTCAATTGCAAACTCAATGTCACTCTTGACACAACGGACATGTATACAAAACATTACTATGTCAATTCCAACCTTCGACGGTGAAAGTCCATCTCTGAGGCGCTTTGCACAAAACGTGGAAGACGGGTTAACTTTGATTCCTGAGGGTACGGAAGCTGAGTATCTTGCTATAATATTAACGAAACTGATCGGTCCCGCCCGCAGGTGCACGTTAGAGCACAAATTCAACTCTGTTAAGGCCTTGGTACAACATCTAAAAAAGAGATTCGCGCCGGGAAGAAGTTTGTCATACTTCCAAGTAGAAATCGCGAAACTACATATTCGCGAAGGAGAAAGTCTGCGACAATACGTCGACAGAACAAGTCATCTAGTTTATTGTGCGCGCGGAGCTATTCGGGAAAGGTATCTGGATCATGCTGAAGATTTCGTCAAAGAAATGGAAAAGGACGTTAAAGAAAACTTCATCGATGGTTTACCGGATCGAATTTCCTGGAAAGTGTCGGCTCAAACTCAAGACATCAAAACGCTTGAACAAGCTTACGACGCCGTGCTACAGATAGATATAAGATTAAGGAATCGGCGACAGTCACCGCGTAATGAATCACCCTCCAGGTGGTCTCGTCGAGACCATTACACTGAAGATTCTCGCCACCACGACCGTGAAGTGTCGTACCCCCTTTCTCCGAGTAGATACGACCAAAACAGGGATCGGTCTACAAGAACATCTGGTTTTGAAGAGGAACGAGAAGGACGGACACACACGACGGCCTGGACCTTGCGTCACCGGAGCCCCTCGAAATCCCCTTCTTATCGCTCCGACTCATCGTATCCAGATGATGGAGAAAAACAATATTCCATTCTAAAAAATTACGATAAAGATCGCAAGCCAAGTTTGTATTGCTGGAATTGCGGTATAACCGGACATGACGGAAAATCCTGTAGGAAACATCCGCGTAGTCCGAGATATCAACGAGACTCGCGAGATTCGTCTGTCGAATCTAACAAGTCTTTAAACTTCAATCGCGCTCAACGTATAGGCGAAACGATGAGCGGAAACAAAGAAGCTCGCCAAAGGACAGTCCGCTTCGAAGAGGAACCCTCATCAAGGAAGCACCTGCCCCACGCATCAACATCAAGGTTCCAGAACTGGAGTCAGGAACGGGAGAATTCTTAATCGATGGTGGAGCATCCGTTAATTTAGTAGTCATTAACGCCCTGGGAGAAAAAGCCGCGATAAACTCTCGGGAAGAAATCGAGCTAACCGGAATTACCGCTAATCCAATTCATACTTTAGGAACAACAATTCTTCATATCCACGAAGCTCCCGCACTTTTCTATGTGGTAAAAGAGCTTGCAATAGAAGCAGATGGACTTATAGGAAGCCCATTTTTAAAACAGGAGGAAGCCGAAATTTCCTATTATCACGGGACTTTGGTGTTAAAAAACAAACCAACCCGACCTCTACGTTTTTCAAATTATCAAGACCTACCTCAAACGGAAGAACTACTGACGTCGACCAAACATCGTATCGAACCTAGGACGTCGCAACAGATTGCTATAACAATAACAAACCCGAGAATTAAGGAAGGATATTTACCGCGTATCAAGACCCTCGAACATCTTTACATAGGGGAAGCAGTAGTAAGGAACAGTAAAGGGAAGTGCTACGTTATGGCAACAAATACCAGCGATGTACCCCTAGACGTAGAGATAGAACCACAAACATTGGAACCGTTTGATATCTTCGGTTCATCAGACGAGGATTTTTACCCAGCTGCGGAACACCCGTCAAAATTTAAAACACACGAGGATAGAATACAAAAAATTCTAGAAGCCGTAAACACTAAACATTTGAACAAGGAGGAACTAGATTTCGTTACTAATTTAGTTAGAGATTTTCCCGACCGATTTTATCTTCCTGGAAATAAACTTGGGAAGGCCCGCGACTTTAAACATTCAATCCATACATCCAACGATATTCCAATCAATACGAGACAATATCGCTATCCGCTCATTCATCAAAAGGAGATTCAAAAACAAATCAGCGCTTTATTATCAAATGGTATAATTACACCTTCCAAATCTCCATATAATTCACCTTTATGGATCGTACCGAAGAAAGAAGATGAAAACGGAGTAAAACGTTGGCGATTGGTAATAGATTTCCGCGGTCTCAACGAAGTAACAATTTCTGATAAATATCCTTTACCTCAAATCACCGAGATTTTAGATCGATTAGGAGGAGCTAAATATTTTTCAGTCTTTGATCTCGCTAGTGGATTTCATCAAATAGAGATGGATCCGAAAGATAAAGCAAAAACAGCATTTACCACTCCAAATGGACATTACGAATTCTCTCGAATGCCTTTCGGATTAAAGAATGCACCACCCACCTTTCAACGCCTGATGGATCAAGCACTCACTGGACTTCAAGGAACAGACCTCTTTGTTTACTTGGACGACATAGTGATCTACGCATCATCGTTACAGGAACACAATATCAAAGTCAAAAAGTTGTTAAACCGCCTTCGAGAACACGGATTAACCCTCCAGACCAACAAATGCCAATTTCTGCGAAAAGAAGTTGCATACCTTGGACACATTATTTCAAAGGAAGGAGTAAGACCTGACCCTAGGAAATTAAAAGCTGTTCAAGATTTTCCTACACCTACAACGCAGAAGAACATTCAGCAATTTTTGGGACTTGTTGGATATTACCGAAGATTCGTACCTAATTTCACCACAAAAGCAAAACCTTTAATTAACTTGTTAGGAAAGGGCATCAAATTCAAATGGACAGAAGAACAGGACCAGAGTTTTAAGCAATTACGCAACGAACTCTGTCAACAGCCCATATTGCAATACCCTGATTTCAGCAAACCTTTCATTGTAACAACAGATGCATCTGATCACGCAATTGGAGCCGTACTTAGCCAAGGGGAGATAGGAAACGACCTGCCGATTGCCTACGCATCCCGCAGCCTAAATAAACCCGAGAAGAACTATTCGGCTACTGAAAAGGAATGTTTGGCCATGGTTTACGCCGTAAGGTACTTCAGGCCCTACATCTATGGAACTCCATTCACCCTCGTTACAGATCACAGACCACTGGTGTGGCTACACTCTGTCAAGGACCCCATTTCTAGACTAATGAAATGGAAACTCCGACTTTTGGAGTACGAGTACCAGGTTGTCCATAAATCCGGAAAGACGAATAAGAACGCAGACGCATTATCGCGCAACCCCGCTTCGGCCTGCCTACCACTTATTCCACAAGAACCCCGGGATCCCGACTTCAAAGCCCAAATACCGAAAACAAACGCCAACGTCGAGACAATCGGACACCGCATACGAGAGCTACGACGCGACAGGGAAAATCGACCTAAGTATCGGGAGACAAGTAGCAGTTCAGACGAGATAGAAGAAACCGCACGTGGGAACGTTCAACATTCTCCAATAATATACAAGAACAGATCTTTTCCCAGCTTATCTCGAGAGGTAACCATGCCAGACGAACGCCAGGAAACCATAAACAGTTTTTCGCCCGCAGCAAATTCCACTCAAAACGTCCCTCTAGATAAGGACCAGACCGTATTTGACAATCTGATATCCTTTGAGGAGCCGACCGAAAATACTGTATTAGAAAATGCAAGACACTTTCAACAAGATTTACTCAGTACACCGCAAATATCATCGGAAGTCATGGATGAACCTTTACAACCCTCAATAAACCAGCTACCTGCAGGAGCCACGACCGAATCAAGTGTAGAACAACCACCTGACAGCAGGTCAACCAAACCTAGGGTTTTCGACCGCACGCTTGACCCTTACCCATTCTTCACTACCGACATTGAAAATTCAAACGACCTTGACGATATGGAAGAGATCCCATTAGATCAACCATATAAAATTATTGTTTCTTCAAAAACCTTTACCGCTGAAGAAGGACATTACGTACACTTCATTTCTGCCGACTGCAATTTAGTAAACCCCATTGGAAAATTATTACTGGGCACTGAGGTGATTAACAAACCAAGACTTCTAACAGCACAACCAAAAAACGGACAGGTGATAACAACAGATAATGGATTATTTAAAACGTTCAGTATAATAATCTCAGCAAACTTCTTTGATGAAATTAAAAGAGTAGACGTGCTTAACGGATTAAAAACCCTTCGGCACATCCTGGACCAAAAGCAGATCAAATCATTCCGAATTTCTGCCACCGGAGACCTTCACAAAATACCATCCAACGAATTCGTCAAGATATTGGAAGAGGTTTTTATGGGAACCGGCCAGCAGATCACTTTATGCAACTGTATCATCACAACACCATCCGAAGAGGACAGACAGCACATCATTTGCGAAGCTCACGACAGTTTAATCGGAGGACACAAAGGAGTAACGAAGACCTACAAACGCATTCGATCAAAATTCCATTGGCCGCAAATGCGCAACGATATTCAAGACTACATCCGAAGATGCCAAAGTTGTCAAGAACAGAAATTAGTCCGAGCGAAAACTCGTCAGCCGATGTTGATCACCGACACACCTATAGGAGCCTTCGACAAAATTTCCTTAGATACAGTGGGACCTTTACCAATTACACCGAGTGGGAACAGACACATTCTCACCATTCAAGATAATCTAACGAAATATTGCATAGCTGTAGCAATACCTAATATTCGAGCTGCTACAATTGCAGATGCTTTCGCTAGACATTTCATCGCAATCTACGGTACACCTCGCGCGATACTAACAGACAAGGGAACTAGCTTCATCGGAACACTAATGACAAATTTATCCGAAATATTTAAAATCAAACAAATCACAACCTCGGGATATAGACCACAAACCGATGGATCTCTGGAACGAAGTCACATCGTCCTCACCGAATACCTCAAGCATTACATGGATAATTATGAAGACTGGGATTTATTAATACCGTTCGCAATGTTCTCTTACAATACATCCGTTCACGAAGCAACTAATTTCACCCCATACGAATTAATCTTTGGAAAACCAGCTCGGGAACCAACCTCTCTTCCAACCGATGAAAAGCTAAAGTCGTATGGAGACTACCTAATAGAATTGATAACGCATATGAGTAATATTCGCAATATAGCTTCTGATAATCTAAATAAAGCAAAAATCCGCTCGAAAGGTTATTATGACGCTCGCGCAAAACCAGCAACATTTAACGTAGGCGACTCTGTCTACGTACTCAAGGAACCGCGCACTAGTAAATTTGATCCACATTACATTGGACCGTACCAGATAGTAGACGTGACAGACCTGAATAACGTAGTATTACGAACGCATAATAAATTAATCACCAAACATCAGGATAAACTAAAACATGCTTACTCTCCATTGACAGTTGAAAATCAACCATGATTTTCGCATATTTGTTCCTGTTGCCTCTCGCTGTCATTAGCGACGACCAAACCATAACACCGCTCGAAGGAGACACCGGACTCTTCTACGAAAAATTACCTGAAATAAGGACCTTTCAATCACAATGGCGCCTAGTTACATCTCTAGATGTTACTCGGTATCTCAGCTATGCTCCACATGTAAAGCATCATATCTCAACGATGAATCAACTCTGCAACCGTCACGAGTCCATCAACTGCCTCAGCAAAGAATTAGGACCTCGACTAATCAAGAAAGAAGAAAACACTATGCATTACAGTAACCTAATACGCACTGCAATAGGTGATACCACACATCTTAAAACATCATCGCCACGTCGTAGTGTACCTTTTGGATTCATCGGCACTCTCAGTAAAATGTTATTTGGAACCTTATCACAAGAAGATGCAGAATACTATAACCGCGAATTAAACAAAATCTACAAGGATCAACGTGAAATTACCGAAATCATAGCAAACCAGACGCATATTATAAAGGGAGAATTTTCAATCACGCATGCAAGGTTAGTTAACCTAACCCAAACCTTGTCTCAACTAACAAAAACAATGATCGTACACTCCGAAGCATTACAAGAGACACAATCAGACATCAGCAAACTACGCTTCGAAGCAATCATCAGAGACTCAGTAATTGAAATCGAAAGAGGTTTAGACGACTATAACACCAACCTACTGCTGCTAATAGACGCAATATTATTAGCAAAACAAGGAATTCTACACCCCGCTATTCTTTCACCAGATCAATTATTGAGATCAGCTCAGAAAATTAAGGAAACATTAGTATACGAATTTCCTCTAACGCCCGAAGAATTACTCACGGAACAAATTGAAAAAATAACAAACTTAAACGTAATATTTACCAGAGGAAGGATACTCTTTGAACTCACCATACCTCTTTTAGAGCGAAAAACTTATAGCTTATATAAAATATACCCCTGTCCATCAACACACGACATTGGAGGAAAAACGGTAATCTCTTATATCCAGCCGCAAATACAGTATATTGCGGTCTCATCAGATGAACAACAATATTTTTCTCCAACGGAAGAATATTTAAAGACTTGTCGGTTTCACCACAACCAATTTTTGGGACCAGCTACCCTACCAGTATACCAAGCAAATCAACAACCAACTTGTGAATCTACTCTGCTATTGAACCCCGCTTCGATGAATTGGAACACTTGTACCATTAAATTGACCACACAAGTGAAACCGTACTGGCAGACTTTAAATACACCAACTACATGGCTTTATTTCATGCCAGAAAATAAAAAAGCACAAATTTACTGCAAGGGAAAGAAACCTATATCACGAAATATCACTGCTATTGGTATCTTTAAATTACAACCCGGTTGCCAAGCAACAATAGACTCGGTACAACGCAAATCCTTGGAAACCATCGATACCTCGCAAAACATTGAATATTACCCCTCTAAACCTTATAATCTATCAATAATTATACCGGAAATTACCGAGTATCATTTCGAGGCCTTGAAAGTGAACGAGCAAAAACCCACGAAGTGGGAGGACCTTCCGACAGCATTATCACTTACCGAAATAGAACAACGAGCTAGGAATTTCGCAACTCACCAGACATCCATTCAGCAAGTACATATAGCAACCTTTTCATCCATTGGAGGCATGGTAATGATACTGATCATTGTAAACGTGATACTGGTCATGAAGTTCAAACCTCGCCAGGCCAAAACAGAATCTCCTAAAGAGAACCAAGAAATAACGATAAACATACCAAGTACATCCGAAAACCACAGCCCATGCGCCACAGTTTTCTAAAGGGATGAAATCTTCCCACAAGAATTCCCCCTCTGGGACACGTATAGTTCCGGGGTGGGGGCGCGATAAGGGTTCCTTCCCTATAAGAGCTGGGCATCAGGCCCCTCAACTCAGCACAAGTTCAGTACCCACATGTCCAAGAGCATCTCCACACAGACGTCATCAGACGAAGGCACAAGGACCATAGCCGTGCAGACGGGACACCACGGATCTTGGGAAACCTCTTCTCGAGTGGGTACCACCCTCACCCCAAGGCCGTATCACAGCAGCTCTGAAGGAATTGTCAGGAAGGGCCGAAGCTCTTCCACACGAAAGACCAGCAGTAAAACAGTGGTAACCCAAACATTGGAATATAAATCCCATCAACGCATACCGGACTGGCTAGTGCTCCAAGAAATCACCGACGACAACGTTCGTGACTGGATCCCAGGAGAATCGATCCTCGCACAAAAATGAAGGTCATCTCGGAGCGTGACCTCGGGAACGTGTCCCGCTGCCTGGTCATGTACGTAGAGGACCCCACCACATTCTGGGTCTCCCTGGATAAGTACAGCGAGGCAGCAAAGGTCATGCTACGAGAATTAAACAAATACATGGGGTCCAGACAACACCTATGTGTGCCAGCAATGGACAGTGTCAAGACGGGACGATTCGTGACCGTAAGGTTTCCCAAGAAGGGGTGGCTTCGTGGCGAAGTCACCGCAGTGAATGGGACCACCTGCACCACCTTCCTCGGCGACTATGGCATCGCTATGGACTGCCCCGTCGCGGAATTGCGGTCTCTACCACCCCGGTTCCATGCCCTCCCCTGGCAGACAGTGAGGATTCGGCTGAGGGGCGTCAAGTTGCGTTCCCGCCAACCGCTCCAGAGGACGACGCAGATTGCGGAGGTGGTTATGGCGAGAAGGAAGGGCCTCCTCGCCAACGTCCAGTCAACGCCGGACGGTATCACAGCCACACTGACGCTCGACCGACTTCCTGGACAACCATCGCTTGACGTCATCGAGCACTGGCTGCAGATCGGCTACGTGGTGCCCAGCAACAACTAAATTCTTACACCCGCAACACCTAGCGATAAGTACACTAAATACACTACACTACACCCGACAATTCTCTTCTACACTTTTGCTTATAAAAGGATTTGTGGGGCGTTTTTCTTTCTTTTGAAAAGCATCACGAAAATCGCGATGTTTTGTCTAAGGGGGGAGATGTTACGTATGTGGAATCTTCCCATACGCCACTCTCAACCACTTTCGAGCTCGCTTCTGAGAAGGGAAGGCGCCCTAAAATCCTTTTGCTTATCATACACCACTAAGGGGGGTCATGATCTCGACCATCTGGATCACGATCATGGGAACGGGAATGACACGACGACGACCCCGAAGAATTTCCTTATATGGAAACTCCTAATGAATCCCCACTCATTTTGGTACTATATAAACCCTTTGGTTTCTACCCTCGTTGGTTAAAAGCTATAGAGTCACGCGTAGAGTCACGTCGTGTCACGCTCGTACAGAGTTGGTTAAAGATCAAGCTAAAGTCTCCGTCAGGATCATAGTTAACCTCATAGAATCCGCGAGTTCGGTTTATATTCTATTTGGCACTTTTGAAATAGCCACTCGTACGTCCCCGCATCGCCAGTGCGTCAACACCGTGCAACTAGTGGTAATTAACTACACTATTTATTATTTCATCGCGACACTTACATTTGTATCATACTTGATTATTCAATATATGAATGGTGTTCACGTATAAATCGAGTAGATTCGTTAAACCCATCTTTCACCCAGCGATCCTTATAATATTAGTAGCACTCACCCACTGATACAGCTTTACCGCTCGAGTTGTATCAAACATAAATTAATAGTTACGAGGCATTATTAACATTTCCCGCGACTCCCTGATCAAGCATCAGGTTCGTTCGCAACCCTTCAACCAAAACAAAGCATCTTCTCCAACCCAGTGGCTCCCCGATTTCGCATCGGGTTCGTCCACGAAACCTTACCCTCCTACGGCTCCCTGATTTCGCATCAGGTTCGTCCGTATCCTACAGCTCCCTGATTTCGCATCAGGTTCGTCTGTAAATCTACCAACTTCCGAACAGCTCCCTGGTTTCGCACCAGGTTCGTCTGCGCATAATCCAACCTCCTAACAGCTCCCTGGTTTCGCACCAGGTTCGTCTGTGAACTCTATCCTAGTGACTCCCTGATTTCGCATCAGGTTCGTCCGCGCACCTAACTAACAAACTCATAAACCGTATTCCTTGGGAAATACCCTTCTCGCCGGCCTCTCGCGTTGCCGCAGCCCCGGCTCGTAACAAAGATATGATAGGTCACATACAAGAAGTTTGAATGTCCAGCAATTTATACATTTCGTCCCACTGTCTGTTTTACCTTCCTTTCTCATATTCATTTTTGCAGAAAATAATAGTTCGTCTCCTGAAACCCTTTATATTTGCACCGAAAACCAGACAAAACTATTTTAAAATTTGCTAAATTTTCAAAGTCTTATAACTTTGCTAAAGTAAATCCAAAGTTGATGAAATAAAAACCATTTTAAAGTTTGAACTTTCTACTTTTCGACTCGTTGAATCACATTTATCGAAATGGGTGTCCAGGGGGTAAAATCCGCCCTCAAAGAAGACTGTGCCAAACTGCAAAAATTTGTTGATGTTTGTCAAATGCTAGAGAGTGCAAACAATTTTTTTTGCAATTTTTATGTTCACTGTCGGAAAGTATGATCATTTGCCTTTAAAATAAGCTAAGTTCCATCAAAATCGGATGTTTTTTAACAAAGATACGGCCATGTCCAGAGATGTCTACGCTTCGTCCCACTGTGCGCCTGCCCCGCAAGCAGACTTCGGCGGACTCCGGCGGAGCTGAACACCTACAGGGGCGGTGGTAATGTGTGTGTGAATTGACGCCAGCGCGAAGCCAGCACGTGGCGTAAACGCGAAACGAATGTGACGTCACAGATGTACCGACGCCAACGCCAAGCCAAGCCAAATCCGCCACGGGCGCGTACAAGTACTACTGCTCATATGGTTTTGTAGACGCCACACGTCTTTAAAGCTGCAGAATGAATAAGGAATCAGGTAAGAAAAATACTTTACTTAATACTTTTGCATGAACAGAATTGTAGTAATGATATATTAGAAATGTACTAATAATGGATATTTTATACATAGGCAGTGATGCCAGCAGTGCTGGATGTAGCAATTCAAGTAAGATACATCTTTAATATATTCATGTCTGAATTCAGAGAATTATAAACGAATTTTATGAACAGGTAGCTTCACCGTCCCCGCTGCAAGAAAAAGAAAAACACAGAAGCGAGTATTTTGTCTACTTTGGCTGGAGGACCCGGAATTTAAACTGTGGCTGCAACAAGTTCCGCAGAACCCGTACAAGGGAAAATGTAAATGTTGCAATGTAACTATTACTGCAATGAAATCTAATTTGCAGCGTCATGGAAATAGTCAGGAACATATGAAGAACATGACATATACAAATAGTTTAGTAGAAAGTACAGATGAATCTACAAGTACGGATGAAGCAACAGGCATGGATGTAGGGACCGAATCAAGTAAGATACATCTTTAATATATTCATGTCTGAAATCATGGACTTATCAACGTAACGCAGTTTCTCTGTTCAATGATTATTTTCGTGAATTGCTTTTTAATACTGTGTGAATAAAATGTAGTATTTTGTAAATAGGCAGTGATAACAGCAAAAAAGGATGGAAACAAACATTTGTGGCAGAGTGGCTGGAGGACCCGGCATTTAAGCCATGGTTGCAACAAGATCCGCAGAACCTGTATAAGGGAAAATGTACATTTTGTGATATAAATATCAAAGCAAAAAGATGTAATTTACAACGTCATGCAAGCACCCACAAGCATCTGAGGAACATGAATTATGGAACAAGTGCAGTAGAAAGAAGTACAGATGAAGCAACAGGCATGGATGTAGGGACCGAATCAAGTAAGATACATCTTTAATATATTCATCTCTGAAATCATGAACTTATCAACGTAACGTAGTTTCTCTGTTCAATGATTATTTTCGTGAATTGCTTTTTAATACTGTGTGAATAAAATGTAGTATTTTGTAAATAGGCAGTGATAACAGCAAAAAAGGATGGGAACAAACATTTGTGGCAGAGTGGCTGGAGGACCCGGCATTTAAGCCATGGTTGCAACAAGATCCGCAGAACCTGTACAAGGGAAAATGTACATTTTGTGATATAAATATCAAAGCAAAAAGATGTAATTTACAGCAGCATGCAGGAAGCCAAAAACATATGGACAATATTAAGTATGGGCAAAGAGTACTACCTGGTGAAGGAACGAGGAGTTTTACAAACGAAGTAAAAGAGGCAGAGATTAGAGTATGCACTACTGCAATCGAACATAATAGACCGTTCAATTCGTTCAACCATTATGTTCTATTAACACAGAGTGTATGTAAAAACCCTAATGTTCTAAAACGCATGTCACTAAGTGGGAAGAAAATGAAAGCCATCTGCCTGAACGTAATTAACAAGTCCATTGTTGACAAAATTATGAAGAAAATGCAGGGCAAATATTTTTCTGTTTTGATTGACGAAACCACGGATGTGTCAAATATGAAACTTCTCTGCTTCCTAATTCGATACGTTGACAAAGAAAAAATATGTACAGATTTATTAAATTTAATTAGGATTAACGAAGCTACAGCGGAAAAATTATATGACTATTTTAGGCAGTCTTTGGAGAAATTTAATTTGCCTATAAGCAACGTGGTTGGCGTGTGCGTGGATAATGCCAATGTCATGGTGGGAGCGTATAATTCAATAACATCTCGTATAGTAGCAGCCAATGCCGAAATTTGTGTCATACCATGCATTTGCCACTCACTACATTTGGCTGCACGCCACGCGTGCGAATGTATACCAAAGGACATTGAGAAGTTTCTGCAGAACCTTTATTCATACTTCTCGCAAAGTCCTAAACGACTGTATATGTTGGAAGGCACGCAACAGTTCCTGAAGGTTGCAAAGCTGAAAGTTAAACAGCCATCGGCAACTAGATGGCTAGCACTAGCTGCATGTATAAACAGAGTGTTAAAGGTTAATGACGAAAATCGAAATATACTGAACTATGGCTTTATTCGGTGAACAGAGAATTACAGTGGTTGGTGTCTTACTACCAGAAGAACGCCGGAGCGCGATTGCCCAACTACTCGGGCAGTACATTCGGCTCCCGACGTAAGGCGGAGATTACCGATTGTACTTCGGCCAATCAGTGCCTGACACGACCAGGCCCGTGCCTGGTGTGCCACGAACGAGCGCGGGATTTTTCAAACTTCCTTAACACTACCGCCGTTTGATCGTCTCGCACTCGTTGAGCTAACATTTATTATTGAACATAATCTTTTGAATCGGTCCGTCGGCAATGCTTTTGTGAGAATGTCGGCACGCTGCAATTCCGTGGGAACATATTCTACTACGAGCTTTCCATCAGTTACCTTTTCCCTAATGTAATGATATCTTATGTCGATATGTTTCGTGCGCTTATGAAACTCGGGGTTTTTGACAAGTCGTATTGCACTTTGGTTATCTATATATAACGTCGTGGCCTTATCACAAGCACACCCGACGTCTTCTAGCAGCGTTCTGATCCATATTATTTCTTTGGCGGCTGCCGATGCCGCCACATACTCGGACTCTGTGGTGCTAAGTGTCACCATTTTCTGTCTTTGCGCTGACCAAGTAATAGGACCGTTCGCGAGAAAACAAATGTATCCGGTATTGGATCTGCGCGTTTCTATATCGTTAGCATAGTCTGAGTCGGAGAAGCCGATCAATTCTGATTCGCTACCGCCGCTTCGATACTCTATGCCGTAATCGATTGTACCTTTCAAGTACGCGAAAATTCGTTTCACTGCTCGCCAGTGTTCGGGACCGTGATTATTCAAAAACTTACTAACGGCGTTGACCGCGAACGCAATATCTGGTCGTGTTACCGTGGCCAGAAATACAAGCGATCCGACGGCTTCGCGATACGGTACGTTACTTGACTGTTCATCATTCTTGCCTATCGGGTACAGAGTTGTGTGTGGATCTGCAGGCACACTCACAATTTTCGCATCACACATTCGATATTTCTCTAGTAATTTTTCGATATACAAACTTTGGTGTATGACTAACGACTTGTTAACTTTATCGCGGTGTATTTGAAGCCCGACAAAAATGCTAGAGTTACCTACTTTAATTTTAAAATTTTTACACAATTCGTTCTTGATCAATTCGAGCGTTTCTTTGGATCTTGCGGCTACTAGTCCGTCGTCCACGAATAAAGCTAGATATATTTCTTCGCTATTCATTTGTCCAATGAAAATACACGGATCTCCCGCACTACTTCTGAACTCGAATTGATCTAGGAACTGTTTGAACTTCCGATTCCAGCACCGTGGTGCCTGTTTCAAACCATACAGTGACTTATTGAGCTTACATACTACACTGTTCGTATTTGGTTTACTTTTGTCTTGGTTGGCGTTAAGCCCTTTTGGTAATTCCATGAGGATCCTCTCATCCAGATCACCATACAGAAATGCTGTCTGCACATCGAATTGTAGCAGCACAAGGTCCCTCTCGGCCACTGTCGCCAGGAGTATTCGTAGAGAGTCGTATCGTACCACTGGTGCAAAAGTATCAGTGTAGTCGATTCCCCGTTGCTGCAAGAATCCTCTCGCACACAGCCTTGCCTTGAAGAGATTGCTTCCTTCTTTGGAGTGGTCCTGTTTTACCTTGAACACCCACTTAGAGTCAATTGTTTTCTCACCTGTAATTCTGGGCACGATTGTCCATGTACAGTTGACTTCATGTGAGTGTAGTTCGTTCTGTATGGCGAGCGCCCACTGCGCGGCGTCTTCGCCAGACATTGCTTCCTCGAAGGTGTTGGGCGCGGTGTATTCTGCCACGTCCACCTCGTACCTGGCTGGTAGTTTGATCGATGCTCGATCTCTCAAGGTCCTGGATGACCCCTGTGTTGGAGTCTGCGTTTCGGATACAACCTCTCCTTGTTGGTTGACATCTGGCGTTGGCTGGTCCTCAACGTTTTTGGTTTGATCGTAGGTGTTGTCTTCGTCTGCTTGTTGAGTTTCCTCGTTGTCGTCTTCTTCTTCTGCCAGTGGTGAGAAACATACTGTTTCTCTGTTCTGCCTCCAAGACTCGTTGTCTTGTTCTCCAGCTCGTTCATTGAAGGTCACATCTCTGGCTACACTGACCCTCTTTGTGTCCATATTGTAAACACGATAGTTCTCTGAATCACCCTCGTACCCAACAAGGATCGTTCGCTTCGCTCGAAGATCAAATTTTTTTGTGAACATTTTTGGCACGTGAACAAATGCCCTTGTTCCAAAAATTCGCAGGTGTTTGATATTCTGCTGTTTCCCAGTCCATTGTTCATAGGGTGTCATTTCACAGGACGGAGACACTGTGCGATTTAGCACGTAAACTGCAGTATTAACTGCTTCCGCCCACAGGCTTGTGGGGAGCCCCTTTGCGTGGAGCATTGTACGCGCGCTTTCCACGATTGTCCGATTATCGCGTTCGGCTTTCCCGTTTTGCTCAGGAGTGTACGGTGCCGTAGTTTCTTGTTTAATGCCGCGAGACGCAAGGTAATCACTCATTTGCCGGTTGCAGAACTCGCGGCCATTGTCTGATCTGATAATTTTCATGGGTCGCCCGAACTTGTTCGCGATCAGTCTTTCGAATACTTTAAATTTTTCGAACACGTCGGTTTTGTACTGCAGGAAATACACGTGTCTGTAGCCCGTTACATCGTCTTTGAACGTTAGAAAATATTTCGAACCTCCGGGAGACTCTACTGACATCGGACCGCACACGTCTGTGTGAAACATTTCGCCTGGTTTAGTGATTGCACTCCCGGAATTTCTTTTAAACGGTAGTCTATGGGCTTTCCCAAGGTGGCACATTTCACACACGAAGTCATTCACGTCTGACAGTGCTACGCCGGTTACTAGTCCTTTTTTCACTAAATTGCACAGTGATCGTTTATTGACGTGTCCTAACCGTTCATGCCACACACGTAAACTTGTTGCGGATACATTTGCTTGCTCGACATCGGCTATACTTTTAGGTCTGAAGAACATCCGCCAGATGTCGTTCTCTTGTTTCACGCCTGACGCGATCTCCCGATTATCACGCACTATCGTTACAAACGCGTCCTTGAACCGCACCTCAAGGTTCCTTCGTGTACACACACCGACTGAGAACAAGTTTTTCTTCAGTTTTGGGACGTACAGGACGTTTTCTATACGAGCCTCTCGCCACGTACCTTCCAGAAGTTTCTCGATGAGCGCCGTCCCTTCGCCGGCGATTTCACACTCTTCGTCGTCGCCCAGTGCTATCGTCCCTCCGTCGTGGGTTTCCTTGTAGTCAACGAGCCAATCCCTCCTGAAGGTCATGTACCTCGAGGCACCGCTGTCTGTTAGCCACACGTTCCTTTGTTGGGTCTCCAGCAGCTCTCTAACTTAATTGTTTGTCGCATGCCTCTCGCTGCGTCTGTCCTCTGCCACAAACGCACAGTCGCGTGTCTCTGTTGATTGCCGGTTCCCCTTTCCTTGCCCCTTAGTTGGGCATTCACGTGCAAAGTGCCCCATCCCGTGGCACTTATAGCACTCGATGTCCTTGGTTGTCTTTCGAGCTTTGTTTTCTCCTTTTCCACGATCTTTGATTTTTAGTTTGGATTTTTCTTTCTTCATTGCAGCAAGCGCTGTCGTACTGCTGTCGCTTTCTGAAATGAAGCGCGCCTCTTCTCGGATCAGTCTTTCTTGCAAATGTTCCAACGTTTGTCGACTTGGATCGACACTATCCCACGCCGTTTGCAGCGTAGCGTATTTGGGCGATAAGCTCCTGAGTATTTTGGCCATCACGGCCACAGAAGACACATTTTCCCCCAAGTCCGACAATTGTGCGGCCATATTTTGTACTTTGGCCACGTGTTGGACAACCGTTTCTCCGACCGCCATTCTGTACTCGTGAAATCGTTGTGTGAGCATTAACTTATTTGACTCAGATTTCTGTTCATGGATTATACTCAATTTGTCCCACATTTCTTTCCCAGTTTTGCATACCAGCAGTGGTTCGAATCTGTCGTACTCCATCGACGCAGATATCATAAACATTGCTTTCGCATTGTCCCGCTGCCATTTTATGCCTTGTGGCGATGCCGGGTCTTCCGGCATTTCTCTACCGCCGACGACTACGTCTTGTATGCCGTGCGACATTAGTAGCGCGTTCAGCTGAAATTTCCAGCCTTGGAAATTCGTCCCATCGAATTTCCGAACGTGCCTAGCCGTAAGTTCGTCCGTCATTCTCGAATGCGTATCTCGCGCACACCCACGTGTTCCCCTAACAGGTGGTATAACTTATCGAACAATGGCTTCCCGCACGTGCCGCTTTGGCTATTTCGCGATTTTCGTCACTCAGTTCTCACGTAATGGTGGTGAACTGGGCCCATAACCTGTTAAAGGTTAATGACGAAAATCGAAATATACTGAACTATGGCTTTATTCGGTGAACAGAGAATTACAGTGGTTGGTGTCTTACTACCAGAAGAACGCCGGAGCGCGATTGCCCAACCACTCGGGCAGTACATTCGGCTCCCGACGCAAGGCGGAGATTACCGATTGTACTTCGGCCAATCAGTGCCTGACACGACCAGGCCCGTGCCTGGTGTGCCACGATCGAGCGCGGGATTTTTCAAACTTCCTTAACACAGAGTGCTAAATCAATGGACAGTTTTATTTAGTGTAATTGCGGAGGCATCGTCAGACAAGGAAGCTGCTGCAGAAAAATTATTATCAAGTATGAATTCGCAGTTTACGAAGGCATATTTGGAATTTCTGGATTATTATTTAACATTTTTTACTACTCTGAACAAATTATTTCAAAGCTCAGAAGTTTTAGTTCACCGCCTGCTCCCTGAATGTAAGAAATTGTTACTGTGTTTGGCATCCAATTTCATAGAACTTGAAAAGCTACGTGTACCAGATATACATAAAATTGACATCTGTACTGAAGATAATTTACTACCACTGACAACAATTAGTACTGGGCCACAATGTACGGCTACACTGAGCGAAATAACAAATAGGGATAATTGGGAAGAGAACGGAGACATGATAGAATTTTTTACAAATATTAAGAAATGTTACCAAACTGGCTACCAACAGATTGTCGATAGAGTGCCATTCGATGACCCATTTCTAAACGCACTAGATTTTTTAAACCCGCAAACAGCTACAAACGTAGTCAATCATGATGTACGCCAAGTACAGTGTATTTTAAATAAATTTAGTTCTAAATTTGGTCCTGAGGTACAAAAGGAATGGGTTTATTTGCCGACTGCTTATTTGGAGACGCCAAAAGAACAGATGAGTTTACTTCAGTTCTGGCACGAAACAAGTATTATAGATAATTATAAGTTTGCAAACATATGCCAATTAGCGCAGTTGTGCTTATCATTGCGTCATTCTAATGCTGATGTCGAACGATTTTTTTCCATTGTAACACAAATCAAAACTAGAGGTAGGAATAGATTACACCCAGAAACACTAGCTGCGCTCACCCGAATAAAACTGGACATGTCAAACCAAAATGCACACTGCTATGATTACGAAATTACGGATGAAATGATAGAAGTATTTAATACTAGTATGTACGACAATGAGGAAATACCGGAACAGGTATCAGAATGTCTATTGGCGGATGAGGAGAATGACGGCACTACCGATAACAACAATTAGAAAATATGTATATATTATATTATTGTATATATTATATTATTGTATGTATTATATTATTGTATATATTATATTATTGTATATATTATATTATTATACATTTATATTATTATATTAGTGTATAAATACATAATGTTTTCATTATTATTTTGTGTTTTCTGTTACCTGCCATCAATCTTACATATATTTCAATTAATTTTATTAGAAACAGGGACGTAAAGGACCTTATACTCTTGAATGTTACCGCCATAATTCATCGCAGTGTCACGTGATGGAGGTGGAACACCTACAGAAGCCGTGGTAATGTGTGCGTGAGACGCCACGATTGGAGACGAACCGACGCCAGCGCCAAACGAGTGACACCGCGGCCAATCAGCGTCGACAACATATTTCCCCGGCGACGCTGATTGGCCGTGGTGTCGGTTCATCTCCCATCGTGCGTCTTACGCACACATTACCACCGCTCCCTGTAGGTGTTTCCCTCTGACCAATAGCAGTGCTGGGGACTCCGGCTGAAATTGTATCAGCTCTGCCGGAGTCTGGCAAAGCTGACTTTTTACGGAGCCGGGAGTCTACCGTAGTGACGTCAAAGCATGTGACGTCACATTCGTTTCGCGTTTACGCCACGTGCTGGCTTCGCGCTGGCGTCAATTCACGCACACATTACCACCGCCCCTGTAGGTGTTCAGCTCTGCCGGTGTCCGCCGAAGTCTGCCCGCAAGTGAGGTATCGAACCTACTTAAGGGGGCCGTCTCACCGGGCCTTGAATGTGTGCGTACGCTCACACCAGCTAAGTTAAGCGTGTACGTATACGCGTGTAGCAAACAATCCGTAAATTACAACTTTCGTCCTGGAATCGGCACGAAGGAAGTTTTTGCGGGTACAGTTGCCTTCAGTAGACATCTGTGCAGGGTGGTCTGGTGCGTTTGAACGCTAATAAGCACCCAACTTTGAAATAATAATGAATTTATGACTCGAAAACTGTCAGAATGAAGCTTCAAGGCTTCTCCGTTGGTGGCGCTAATGGTGCACTGCAGCTAGTGATCCTCTAGGTAGTGATAGGCAGATGTGGCCGCCGTTTTCTATTGGTCGACACCATTAGTGACCGAAACCGGAAGTAGAGAGAGCAAGTAAACAAGTAGAAAAAGAAAGAGATACTGCTCGCACGTAATTGGTACGTGCCTAGCCCCACTACCGTTTATCTGCGTAATTTTTCCTATTGGGCGAAGCAATAACATCTACCAATTGGATTCCACACATTGAGCGAAAAGTGGAATCAGCAGCAAACTTCATTTAATGCTGTCATTTTTGAACGTGCAAACTATTGCTAACGCGTGTAGATTTTGTAAGTATGAATATTTATGAGACAAAATTTAGGATAAAGCTAACCCGTCAATGCACGAGTGAGAAATATTTCCGAATGTACATGAGTGGAATTCCAGGACTCACTGTTCCCCTGTTCCCTGTTCCCCCTATTACGTGCTCCGTAGAGATCTAGAAACAGTCTAATGTATTTAACCTAACATGTTTTAATTTGTATGAAGAACGGCAGAAGGAAATAGTACAACTTCAGTTTCCTCGGTTATTTCAAAATGTGCCCGCCAATTTGCGACTTCCGCTTTAGGCGAAAATGGTGGACACATCTGCCGATCACTACCTAGAGGATCACTAACTGCAGCCATGTAGCACCAGCGTGACGTGTAGGCAGGGCCGACGCGAGGTTAGCTGGCGCCCTTGTGCAAAAAAATTTTTGGTGTCCCCAAATTTTTGCACTTGTTTTCTATTTAATATGTTTAAAAGAATTACATTTATATTTAATTTATGTGGGGTGTTAGAGTCCTTTATTATTAAGCGTACGATCTAGTTTTTTTAGCGTCCCATTCGGCTGGCGCCCTTGTGCGGCGCATGGTTCCGCCGGGCCTGCGTATACGCGATGTATTAAACAAACCGTAAATTACAACTTTCGTCCTGGAATCGGCACGGTGGACGTTTTTGCGGGTTTAGTTGCCTTCAGTAGACATTCGTGCAGGGTGGTCTGGTGCGTTTGAACGCTAATAAGCACCGTACGTTGAAATAATAATGAATTTATGAATCGTGTACTCAGGACAGCCCGAAAAATGACAGACTGAAGCTTCAAGGCTTCTCCGTCACCGGCGCTGATGGTATATTCGTGCATTGTACCATCAAAACCGGTGGAAGTCCAATCTAGCCGTTAAATGTAGGAAAGACATAGTTGCCGAGATGTATCGAGAGTCGAATTGCGCTGCTGCCGCATTTCCCCTATTACAATGTTGTCGTCAGGGAGGCTTGAATGAATTACGGCGAAGCGGTCGGAGAACAGAGATGGGCAAAGATAATATCTGGATAAACTCAAATAAAATATACTACAGTATTGTCTCATTACGGGCTCGATTTGATGTACACGATGTGGACTTTTCGCTATCTCCACCACTTCTGTCTCACTCTTGTCCAGCGAAGGCGAGAGCGAGCGAGAGGCACTGAAAGCGAGCGAGGGCGGTACGAGATAGACGACGGGATGATGTTTTGTCTCGTTCCGTCTTTCGGACGCCTGACACTCCGTCCTTTGCGTTCGCGGCCGTCGCGCAGGCAAAGCGTTCCATCTCGCTCCCCCTTCGGCCAGAAAGAAGCGAGAAACGAACACTGGGAATTAGGGCTCTGTTCACGATACGGGCTCAACGCCGCGCCGCACAGTGGGGCAAAGTGACGAAGTTTGTTTCATAATCAAAGAACTTTTGATAGAAATGAGATAGAGCGATGATTTTTTTTAAAAATTAAAGTTGAAAGATTGCAGAATAAGGGAAAATTAATGAAATTATGATACGAACGTTTTGTACCTTTGAAAATTTGTGTTAAAATTTAATTCGATTTTTTTTCAAAATCCTGAGGTAGTAGACAAATTTTGCGAACGGATTTGAAATCAGCGCGACAAAATCTATAGGAAATTATGTACAACATGTCAAGAAAAAATTCTAACCGAACATGGTATTGGACAAAACATATTTTTGTTATAAAATGGAGAAGAGGAATTACACAGAATGCGAGAAGATAATATTAAGGGGGTAGACACGGGTAATGCAGCGCGCTGTATACCGACACAATCTGGCCCGAAACCAGGGGCTTGGGATTTTTCATAATTCGTCCTTATATGAGCAGATTTTGGGCTGGGTTAGGACTCATTCGAAAGAGGAAGGTTCAATGCGGAGCGCTCTTCTCACGGTTCAACGAGATTGTGTTGATATCTAATAATATGAGTGTCCAAAGTAGAGCAAAAGTCGACAAAATACACCCGCAGAATCCAAGTATTATTAGGTCACTAAAAGAGCTTTGTGACTGAAACGGTGAGAAGAGCGCTCTGCATTGAACCTTCCTCTTTCGAATGAGTCCCAACCCAGCCCCAAATTTGCTCATATAAGGACGAATAATGAAAAATCGTGACTTCAGTCCCAAATACGAGTTCCGCCATATTGGCGATAATACAGAGCAAGTCACGTGACAAATTTAGTTCAGCTAGTGGACACGAGATGGCGCCTACTCGAGAGGACTGCCGACGTGGAATCATAGCAAAACTGAAGCGTTAGCTGGATACACAAGCCACAGTAAAAGCGTGATGCAGTCAATGTATGAATTTTCGGACGATTGTAGGTTAGGTTATATGCATTTTAGGCATATAACTGTTGGAAACTGTGTACATTTACTAAATTAACGCTTTTATTGTAACACATACATCACTTGAAATCGTTGTCGAATTTATGTTATAATTATATGGCCACATTATTTAAAATAAAAAAAGAGATTGGAACTTTTTTACTAATACTGGAAATATTGATTTACTGATATCATATTTTCAGAATGTGGAAGTTACAGCAATTATTTGCAATTATTGCTCTTATTATTATTCTTCCGACTTTTGTATATAACATACAACAAGGAAAAGTCTCCAAATCAGTCAACAGTTGACTCCCTGATTTTTTTTTGTAATTCTTTATGGTCCTATGCAGAGATGGGCATTATTTAAATAAAAGAATATACTTCCGAATGGCCCCAGTGACTGATCGACACGAGGTTTGGGGTAGGGTGTGTGTACCCTAAATCTAAAATTCAATTTAGCTTCGGGTATTTATTAGTTTCCTTTGTTTATTCGAAGGCCTTTCATCTTGGGCTTCGAATAATTTTTCATCTTTCATTATATCTTTATCCTAAGGTCGTATTCAGATATATTGGCCGGTCGATTCGTTTTCGCGAACAGCGATCGAGGAGAAATCAACCATCACCATCTGACGATCGTGGATTTGTCAGTTGGAGTTCCCTAGCCACCGAAGGGTATGGTGGGGTAACGGGAATGCTGCTCGGCCCCGTCTGAACGTAGCCGTGTGGCTGTTATTTATTCTTATTGTCAGCGTAGTATATATGTAGTTGTGTGCGTCACGAAGTAATGCGTAGACCAATACGAGATGAAGCTATCGAGAAAGAATCAATGTTCTCACCAATAAAGCTCCTGAATTTTTTCGGAACTAAGGCCTAAGGCACACCTATTCTGATGCGTGTATTTCTACGCTGCAGCTCGGTTTGGCCTATACATGACAGAAGCTTGGCGCTATCCCCACCACTTCTGGCTCACTCGTGTTCTGCGATGACGAGAGAATACGCGTTACGAATAGGAGTGTGCGGATCGTCCCGCGGCTCGGATTCTCGGCCCTCGGGACGGGTCGGAAAATTTCGGGCGGGATCGGGCGGGACCCCGATACTTTCGTATTGCTCGAGATCCCGACGGTTTCGGTATCCCGAGACTCGATTCGGGCTCCAAGCATGACCGCCATGAGCGGGCAATTTGATTTCAGGTCGGCTTGGCAAAACTCGGACGCGATCGGCTCGAGAGCCAGCTATTACGAGGGGACCGAGACGGAAAGAATTATGTATATCATTTATATCGATACCAGAGTGATAAGTTTTTACCTTTCTGTCTCCTGTTGAATCATAATTTGTATCTAATTTATTTATTTACATATATATGTATTTTCATTGCTACCAAATAGCCTGTGAATACTGAATACATCCATATACGTACTTAAATAAATACTATGTTCAGAACTTGGGAAGAAGACTATTTTTATATCGACAATATTTTAAAATCTGAATAAAATATACTTCACACTTAGTACTTTATGTAAAGGGAATATATAGGGTATTATCTTTTTCCGGATAGGTTGAGATTTAAAATAGAAAAAGTACGAACTATAAGCATACAAAAAGGAATATTTCCTGGATGTTTCATAATATCAACAATATACAGGAGGCGAATATTTTATTATTTCAAATTAACGTGTAAGAAACATAATTTTTCTATGTTCTCAGGTAATAATTTTAATCTATTACTGGTAACGATATCGTCCGATCGCGTCCGAGTTTTGCCGAGCCGACCTGAAATCAAATTGTCCGCTCATGGCGGCTATGCTTGTAGCCCGAATCGAGTCTCGGGGTCCCGAAACTGTCGGGTTCTCGAGCAATACGAAAGTATCGGGACCCCGCCCGATCCCGCCCGAAAGTTGCCGGCCCGTCCCGAGCCCGAAAAGTCGGGTAACCGCACACCCCTAGTTATGAAACTCACCGGCCAATAAATCTGAATACGATCTTAGAAGTTCGAATAACCGACGAGAACCTTTGTGTCCCGAGCCGCGCGAGATCGCCGTGCTCGGCGATGTGTCATCGATTATAAAGAAACAGAATTGTTTTATTTTTCATCGTATCAATATGAAAGTGCCACAAATGCATTCCTGGCGTTCTCCCGATTAAATTGACCGAAAATAATTTAAATCGGACTATTTTTAAGGAAACGGGCTTTCAATTCTGCAAACAATTTTTCACGTAATTTCCTTTATTTTTGGTCCGAATTATATCATTTTTGGGGCCAATTTGATCGAGAAAACATGAGGAATCGACTGACGTCACTTTCGCAAAGATCTGATTAGAAATGCAGAACTGCAGATTTGTCACTGCTTAGCGCGCAACATTGTATGGCCCCGCTAGTTTCGAGCGTCGATTTCTTGCCAGCGTGCAGGACAAGAGGGGACTTTTCATGGCGAAGGAAAGTCAGCCTTATATAGAACTCAAATCGAGAAAGACTTTGCTGACAAACTTTATATTCATGTCAAACAAATACTTTAATTGTAAAATTTAGACGACAAACTATTGTTGAATATCGCCAGTTCTTTCATATGCATCACTTGGTTGGGAATTCCTGATCCCATCTTTTCATGCATTTACCTATTGAAATGTTGCTTCAAGTCATCGGGAAATTGAATTGCTTTTTCTTGTACATACATATATCTGTTCGCGAGTAGGTGTCACGAATGACGCGACTTTGGTTTCCCAAATAAATTCACATTTATCAGGGCCCTCGTCCGAACCGCTTGACAAGGAGATTGAAAGACGTAAATCGAGTGCGAGTGAAATAGCGCACCAGCGAGAGACCCTCGGTCGACGGTGACTTGAGTCATCCAGTACTGAATATGAAAATGTTCATATTTCTCATTACACCTTGATAAGAGTGTTACCACCGATGGATTGGTGTGTTTATGTCCACGAACATGAATCGAGACGCAAAGCAGTTCGGTCTATTTTTTTTTATGAATACATGATTAGGACACACACTACGTTCACTAAAAATGGACCGAATTCCTCCATATCTGACATCATTTTCATCGAGAAACCCTAAAAACTCCATTGGTAATACTTTCCTCAACACTTTCCTCAAACATGAACATTTCATCTGGCCCGTCAGTTTTATTGCTCTCGGCTGTCAACGGATGGTCTACTGGGGCCCGAAGGTCGTCGCTCGCAGCGAGAAAGCAAAACGGTGGAATGGGTAGGTCTTTTCCGATAATCCGAGCCCAACCATTTGCGTGCGCAGCTTCATGTTGCACGTCAAAAAATTCTTTTAAGGCTGCCGTCTCAAGTGTGTTTTGGTCCGAATCGATCGAAGCGTCCCTTGTAAACAGACGGACCCTAATGAAATTACTGCGGTCGATAAAAAGAAGTTGTACATAGGTGACATCTCCAGGTACTCTATGTAGACGAATTTTTGACGCATAGTTGCCACATATTCTGTTCTCTCTGTCTCTGCCGCGCTGTTGCCAAAGCTCTTTCTATCGAGAAGTCTTGAAAAAATACGGCACGAGAGCTGCGTCTAGCGTCAGAGCCTCGCTGAACGTAAAGGAGGATAGCAATATGAAAGATAGAGAGGTTGGGTAGTGAAGTTAGGAAACATGTCAATGAAACAATACTAATTTGCGTATTAATATTTTTTATTTATACGTAGAAGGATGTAATATTTTGTATAATCATTGTGCAATTGAAGGGTTGGGTGCAATAAGGGGATTAGCGCTCGAAATTGGAAAAAATTATTGTCCAAACGCTAAGAAAGATTGGACAATTAAATGTTATTAAACTGAATTTTAAAAAATATAGTGTTGTGAAGCTCGTCAGAACACATATTTTTTTCTATTTACAGTTTGTTTATCCAATCATTACTATTCGGGATTAAAATTATAAACAAAAAATTTTCATCGTCCAAAATCATTATTTCTTTAAACATAAATTGCGATAACTTGAGTAAATATTAAGGGATCGTTATCGATAAATCATAACTTCAGAAAACTCAAGCGAAGTCGTAAAATGTATGCATACAACCCTTATGATGAAAAATGTAATAATATTTAATTAAAAAGTTATACTGGACATAACCCATGTTAAACACACTAATAAATAAATAAAAATATATTAAAATATTTAATGATTGTGTATTTGGTTTGTATTAATAGAATGAAAAATATTCATTTTCTATCGTATCGGCATGAACGTTTCAGTAACATACTGCTGAGATTTTCCATATGAAAATAAATTTAAACACGGTATAAATCGGATTATGTTTAGCATTATCAGATTAGCAATGTTACATTTATAATCAATTATCTAGTACAGTTCTAGAAATAAACTGATTCATACCGTGTTTCAACTCATTTTAATCTGGAAAATCTCAGCAGTATGTTACTAAAAATTAACAAAATTTTAAAAAACGCGACTGCTTATAAAGGGAACTAAAATGACAAAAACAACACTCATTTATACATGGTATATTATTTATCATAAATGATTTGATATAATTACATTTGAACATTACATTCCCCACACGAACAAAGGGAGAAACATATAATTTACAAAATACGCTGAAGTTGAAATGTCACTATATAAGCATGAATTTGCATTGATGTTGTCCACTTCTTTTTGTTACCAGCTTGAAACACTTTCTTTAGTCATTGCGGAACATGCTTGAGATAGAAGAGCATCAAAAGATGAGTTAATTATTTAAATTGTCATCTTATTATTATCCTATTTATGATAAATAATATACCATGTATAAATAAATTAAGTCTTGTTTTTGTCACTTTAATTCCCTTTTTAAACAGTCGGGTTTTTATTTATTTTTTATTTTTTACTTTTTAGTTATATGTATATAGCAACATTGTATGGCAAGAGCCGCAGCCTGTTTAGTTCGGGGAAACTTTGTAGTGAGGGATGTTAAAAACTCTCCACGGATCAAGATCACTACTTACGAGTCCTTCCAATTTTTTTATTTCTATCTCGCAATTTTGAAAATTATATATCGTAGGACATTTCTAAAGACACCTCATTTGTCCTCATGTGTCCGTACAGGTTCTAGAGCGTAACATCTGGACATACAAACATAGCCTGATAAACACAATACCCTCCTTTACGTGCCGCAGTCGGGTAAAAACATTACGTTTTACATTTTATTAATACAAAATGCACCGCAAGCAACACTATATGTCCTCTCGAACCGAGATTAGAAACCGTCGAATAGCCCAAATCCTCAGCTCGAAGAGAGATAACGGATAAACATAAAGAATCTTTTACTCTAATTTATCCAGATATTATCTTTGCCCATCTTTGTTCTCCAGCCGCTTCGCCGTGATTCATTCAAGCCTTCCTGATGATAAAATAGTAATAGGGGAAATGCGGCAACAACGCGATATGACTCTCGATACGTATCGGCAACTATGTCTTTCCTACATTTATCGGCTAGCTTGGACTTCCACCGGTTCTGACGGTACATGGCGCGAATATACCATCAACGCCGGTGACGGAGAATCCTTGAAGCTTCATTCTGTCATTTCTCGAGTCTGTGCCTCATTCTGTCTCAATACACGAGTCATAAATTCATCATTATTTCAACGTACGGTGCTTATTAGCGTCCAAACGCACCAGACCCGCCTGCACGGATGTCTACAGGAGGCAACTATACCCGCAAAAACTTCCTTCTTGCCGATTCCAGGACGAAAAACGGTTGAGACGGTTTGTTTACAACAGCGCGTATACGTATAAATCTGGTGCTACGTGGCTCGAATATACCACCAGCGTCGGTGGCGGAGAAGCCTTGAAGCTTCATTCTGTCAGTTTTCGAGTCATAAATTCATCATTATTTCAACATACGGTGCGTATTAGCGTTCAAACGCACCAGACCCGTCTGCACGGATGTCTACTGGAGGCAACCATACCCGCAAAAGCTTCCTCCTTGCCGATTCTAGGACGAAAAACGGTTGAAACGGTTTGTTTACTACAGCGCGTATACGTACACGCGTTTCCTAGCTTGTGTGAGCGTACGCACACATTCAGAGCCCGAGGAGACGGCAGACTTAATTACAATTAGTAATTCAGTTTGTAAGTGCAATTAAATTAGGCGTCATTAAAATCATGCATAGTTCATTATTTTTAACTAATTGACCTATTCATTTATTTTTTAATTCATTAATGTAGTGCTGTGGTGAAGAACATCGTAATACGTAGCTAATATTCTAGGCCCTAGAATCTACGATATTGTCAATGTGCAATTGAAACGCACGCCACTTCACACTATCGTTTCTTAGCATTCATACGGCGTGATTTTCTAGCTAGAGTCGTCAAACGCGATGCTCACCAACAATCATGTGTCACGCTGAATTTCGCGGGCTTCGACGCTCGAAACCAGCGGGTCTATACAATGCTGCACGCTAGGCAGTGACAAATCTGAAGTTCTGCAATTTCTAATCAGATCTTTGCAAAGTGACGTCAATCGATTCCGTACAATTTTATATATAATGTGTGTTCATAACTGCTTTCTGCATAGGACGTGTAATAAGTGTATTTCATGTTCTGTTTCGGTGCTTTGCTAGTAAAAAAATGTCTAACCTAACAAACTTCATTTTCTGGGGACATCCCCTCATCTATTTTCCCTTTTCACTTATAATTCCTTACTGCTAACGTAGAATATTGTAGCATAAGCACATTTCAAGTAATTAAAATGTACAATGAATTTTCTACGTTTGTAGTACCAGCCGACTTTCCGTTTAAATTTTTATAAGTACAACGCAACAGCTGAGAATTTCTTTCCTTATTCAGAATAGAATACGGAAATAGCAAACAGCTCCCTCTCGCGTTTACCGGGCAATCGTCGATCTATCGGTATTATCATTTCTGTGCAGAAAAAACCTGCTGTAATACCGACCTGCCGAATCGGCCAGGTCACGTGACGTGTCTACCCCCTTAGGGGGGTATACCCGTTTGAACGCTCGGAAAATGTGTATACTTTTTTTTACAAGTCAACGGCTTGATGAAAATTTTCCGTTTTTGTATTATGTTTACATAGTATTACGTACTACTTAAAAAAAGTTTCAGTTAGAGAACTTGTATTTCGGAGGCTATGGATACATATCTATGGAAACTCTCTCGATTTCAGACGGCTACACGGTGACCCTGAAAAAAGTTGTATGTCGTGCTTGAAATCAAACACAGTACATTTTTTTTATAAAATATGTTAATAGCTATCGATTTATGGCATCGATTTTGAAAAATTTGAAAAATAAAAAAATGGTGAGAGATCAAAGATAATGTTAGATTTTTCTAAGAGGAAAGTCCACGTTTTTTCATTATAAATAATAAACGGCGAATCAGAATAAAAATGGCGTCGTAGATCGGTATGGAATTTTATTACATTTCTCCATGCAAAATTGGAAGTGAATCGGTTGAACGTAGCGCGAGTTTTTAGGTACACCGTAATGAAAAATGTAGTTCCGCTGAGATCAGTCGAGTCGCCGCGCCTCCCCGTGCTACCTGGGTTATTTCACTCAAATGCCTATTTTCGTACAATCGTCAATTTTCCGAATTTTTACATCGGACTTGTTTTATAATATTCTTAAAATATCAATCTACGAAAATATGTAAAAAATAAAAATTCCGGTTTTGACACTGCCAAATGGTTATACCCCCTTAATGTTGAGAAACTATGCTAATTGGCTTCGTGATTTAATCCATTTGCATTATTTAAACCATTATTCACCACAGATAGCATGTAAACTCCACTCGAAGGAGTAGCGTGCTCATACAATTTGAACTTCATATTCATAATCAATTATTACAAATATTCACGTAGCTAATACCATTACGTGTAATTCACTCATAGGTTACGCATAGACATATTTACCATTATTGTTGTCAAATTATAATGAAAATGTAGTCAAAAGTGGAAAGCAAAACACGTAATAACTTAACTGTATTATCCGAGGAAATAAGTTGTTTGCATCCCGGGCAGGAAACCTTGGAGATTGATTTTACTGAAGTAATACAATATAATGTATTTCAGTACGGTTTCTATTAATACCACCGGGCCCAACTTAATATTTGACTAAATCAATATCATTATTGTAGGTACGAACTTTTATTTAAAAATATACTCACACGCTATAAAAAAAAATAAAAAATAACTCTGAGAAGCATTTTACAGCCTACTGAGGAAAAATAAAAATGCATTTGACAAAATAATCAGTCATTGTCAGACTTGCAATTTATGCACTCGGAATAATCGGTATTACGACCGTTAGTGTAACTCAAATGGACCTATATATTATATATCTCTTACAAGAAAGACACTGAATGCACTCGTCTTCCACAATAAGTTATGGGTTATAACTGATTCCGAAAGGTGCAGACCATCAAACAACACAAAGGCACTCTTCATCCTCTGCTTCACATGAAAAATTCTGGAACTATTTGTACATTTCTTGTTCAGCCAACAAAACTGTGAACTGTGTCAGGTTGACCGGAGCGTGTGGATGCACTACGGGTGTTTTGTAGCCTGCACATGCCAACCTGTGCAGGCCGACCTGAGGATGTGTAGCGGACGTAAATAGAGCTGTTGATTCCCGGGAGATCGGGTACCCGGTTACCCGTGAGATATCCGGGAAGAAAAAAATTTCCCGGGTTTGCGCTACCCGGGTAAACAACCTGACAAATTCGAGACACCCAAGATCTCATAGAGTACCGTTCCATAATTGAAGCCACACTGAGCGTCGTGGCCTTCGGGTCGAAGGCTTCGACCACTGGGGAGACAAGAATGCCTATTAAGAAATGAGAAATCTCCAGTTCCGAATTTCTCATCAGATCTTTGCGAAAACGACGCCAATCGATTACTTATGTTTCTCCGATGAAAATAACACCAAGAACAACGTAATTCGGACCATAATGAAGGAAATTCCATGAACAAATGTTTTGCTTAGTATGTAATTCACTTCGTTAACAATAGTCCGATTTACATGAAATTTCGTATGATTTTCATCGGAAAAACATAAGGAATCCATCTTCCATATCGATACGATAAAGAGTTAAGAATTATTTTATTTCTTAATCAGGTATGAATCCTCGGCCGACCGCAGCGAATCATGTTCGGCCCCCCGTAGTCGGGGGTAAAATATTCATTACAGTATATTAAGAAGTTCTTTGTTGTGCATCGTGTCGATATGAAAGTGACACCAATGGATTCTTGACGTTCTCCCGATTAAAATGATACTAAATGTTATGTAAATCGGACTACATTTACATCAGCAATACCATCATAAGAAGAGTAGACTTTTTTACCACACTCTCTTATTTTAGTGAGGAGTTCCCTCCAGGATTAAATATACATCAAATTGGATGGAAATGTTAGAGGGGTTAAAGAATCAAATAAAGAGGAGTGGAAAGAAGAAAGAGCGAAAGCCGGAAAGCGAAAGAGTAAAAGTCGTTTATGATTTTATGGGTTTATGATTTTTTGGAGGTATGTACGTTACGGACGGAGATCTGCCATGCAGATATACAGTTGGAGCGCTCTAGCTGGTAATCCAAAAAGTTACTGTTAGGCACATAGAGAAAATTACAATAGTGAACGAAAGAAAACTTTCGACGGTCAATTGCTGCGGCCGCAGCAAAATCTACAGTTTCGATGTAACAGCTTCGATGAATGTCAATTCTGTGACGAACTGAATACTTTAAATTTATTAAAGGATAATGAGATACAATCTAAAAGTCTGATCGATCCTTCGAATACCTGATTAAGACTGTTCGCCCGCTCCCGTTAGCGGTCCGCTACGCTGTTACGCATCCGCGTCGCACGCGTATTCGTTGTACCCCTCTCCCTCACCTATGCCACCAAATTCGATCACAATTTCAAATTGCTCATTCTTATTTTCACACTGTCATTTTCACTTCACCCACTGAAACTGGTCAAAGCCTGAATAATGAAACAAAATCATCCGCCACCACAATTTTGTGTTTAGTTAACCCCTTCACTGCTGACTAAAATAAGAAAGCGTGGTAAAAAAATGCCTATTCTTTTTATGATTTGTATTGCTTGCGTAAAAGTGGTCCGTTCTTGGCGCTATTTTAATCGGGTAAACATAAGGAATCGATTGGCGTATTTAACGTACCTATAACAATTCAAAATTTCAAATCTGTTCCGCCTACAAAAAAAATATACATACGCTATGCGCTGTCCAATTCTTATACGTTTTGTATGTAATCATTTTTTAGACAACGCATAATTTGGAAGTTATTTATGATGTGCGAGATTAGTAGACCACTATATATTTGTTATGGTGTTAAGGGGTTACGCCACCCTGGGACACTCGAAACTAGACGATTTTTTGCAAACACTATGAGGTTGAAAATTATTTCTTTACTTCTTATGTGTAGAGCATATGTAAGATAATCTGGCGCTGAGCGGAGAAGGCTGGTTGAGGCATCATGGGTCTGCTTACGCTGCGACGGCTACGGCGACCACCCCGAAACAGCGACGCCTTCGCCGGTTATCTACTGCTTTAATAAACAATTGGGCCTGTGACTTCGGAGACGAGCAGTCACCAATGGGTCTCTAAAACGAACGGTCGATTGGGGATGACATTATATTCCATGCAGAATATATGGCAATTATACCAGTATTGGCCTAGCTTTTCATTAACCTTCGTTAATTCTTATAAATCAGAAGTGGGATAGTAACACGTGCGATACGCAAATAGCGCCGCCGCGCTATTTTTGGACGTTTTTTTTACGCGATTGTGTTAGTGTTACCGCTAGTGTTATCCAAGTACTTTAGTGTGAGACATTTCAGCCACGCGTAATAGTGTGGAGAGTGATGGGTCGTTCGCGAAATTGTTCACGGGAGCGTTCGCGAGATAGGGTAAGCAGGCCAGTAGCTGGACAGGGCCCAGCAGATGGACGAATCGTTGGTTAATCGTTAATATTGAAAGAACTAGAGTTTTAATCTATATTATTGTTTTTTTATTTTGTAGAAAAAACGTTTGTTGCTTTATAAAACATTAACATATTTATCGAAAAAAAAATTTGTATGCGAAAAATGTATTTGTATGTACGATTTTACGCCACCATGCGCGAGTCACATCATGCGTGAAACCTCTGGCCACATTAGGCTAGAGATAACCTCACTTTATTTGCGGCCTGGGCCTATAACCTGTTGCACCGTTTTCTGCCAATGAAGACTCCATACGTTTTTAGTTTTGATGAAATAAACTATATTTAAACAAAAAATAACTTAATCTAGGTACCTACTATAGCTAATAAGTCTTTTATTCGTCTAACCAGACACCCGTCCATCTATTGGTTTCGAACTGTCCATCTGCTAGCCCTATCGTCCATCTACTGGTGATACGGGCTATGAGTAGAATTTTCATCATTTTATCCTTAAATACATTAATTTTTTACTTGCAGTTATTTTTTTCTTTAAATTTGTACATTTTTACGTGCAAAGCTTTTGATTTTTTTTAATACAACAGATATTTCTAAGAAACACCTTGATGTAAACTTCGGAATCAGCTAAACTGTCCACCTACTGGTCTACTTACCCTAGTTCGCGAGGTCGTTCGCGAAATCGCTCGCGAGACCACATGCGAGATCGTTCGCGAGACCGTTCGCAATACCGACGAGCTCGTGATGGCTCACTGGAGCGCTCGATTGAACGTTCCCGAAATCATTCACGGAATCATCCGCGGGATGATTTAAGGAGTCGTGACCGAAATCGTTCGGGGAGCCGTTCGTCCGATCATTCACGCCGCCGGGGACGCTCTGGGTGTGACATCACGTGTTTCAACTGCGGTACAACAGGGCACGTGGCTAGCCGATGCTTCAAGACCCGGGCTACCTGTGGATCGTGTCAGGGACGAGGGCATCTAGACAAATTTTGTGCTCGTGCAAAGCGAATGGTCAATGCGACACAGGTGAGTCGGGAACCAAATAATATGTTCTTATTGACGGCAATTATAAACGGGCAGAAGGTAAAATGCCTCGTGGATACCGGAAGCGCGGTTACTCTCTTACGGAAGCCGACGGCGAATCGGTTGGGCATCAGAATGATCGAAGGATCTCGACTCGAATTGTGCGGGTGCACCGGCTTGGGGACGAGCAGCAACTTGACCGCCAACGTGACTGTTAGGATAATGGAGGCAACCGCGAGCATAGTGGCAGTCATAGTCGACGCCGAAGAAATGTATTACGACATAATTGTGGGACGAGATTTTCTTAATCAGAGACACGTGATATTATTGAAACGAAACGATCGTGTTATCTGTAGAGAACTATCCGATATAGAAGCTCGGCTTGGGGGTATCGAAGATGTATATACGGTGACTGATCAACCTGAGCTCCGGCCGTTTATTTTCGGGGACATATCGGACGAAGACCGGAAGTTGTGTCAAGAATTGATTAAGAGATAAGGCCGCCACACACGGTCCAGTCGGCCTGTCAGGTCTGCCTGCGCAGGCCGGCCTGATCAGGTCGACCGGACGCCCGTAGTGCCTCCACACGCTCCGTTCGGCCTGACAGGCTGGCCGGATGGTGCATCCACACGCTCCGACCGTTTCAGAAAAAAAAAATTATTTATTCTTTATCGTATCGGTATGGAAGTGATGCCGATGGATTCCTTATGTTTTTCCGATGAAAATCATACCAAATTTCATGTAAATCGGACTATTATTAACGAAATTAGCTTCAGGTTATGGAAATGAATTTTTCATGAAATTTCCTTCATTTTTGTCCGAATTATGTCGTTATTGGTGTCACTTTCATCGGCGAAACATAAGTGGCCTCCGGCCTAACAATAATATTTTGGAATGATGTTAAGTTATCAAAAATTGACAAATGTAGCGTAAAAGAATGAAATATCCAATAAACATTTATTGTCATGTAGCATATTTATAGGTTATATTTTCTGTCCTTTCGAGGAGGGGGCCACATAATTTCGACGCGCGTTACGAAGAGTAGCACGTTTCATTTTTTTCAAAGTTTTTCAAGGCGTACGTAAAGAGACAAATACGCATGCGCGCATGAACTGCACGCTTCATGCGCTAGAAGTGGGAGAATTCTAGAGAATCCTATGCGCCACCAACGCAACCAATGCACGCCTAGACTGAAACGGAACGGTTTTCTCTGCAGTCTATGCGCATAATGCGTGAATTGGAACACAGCCTGTATCACCATACGCGAGTCCGATTCTCTTAGTAACGAAAAAGACTGGCGAGAAGAGGTTGGTTGTAGATTTTGGACGCCTTAATGCCATAACCGTTAAGGATCGTTATCCATTGCCGTTGATCGAGGAGCAGATTGATCGGTTAGAGGGAAAAAACTATTTCACGGCATTGGATCTAGCGTCGGGATATTATCAAGTTCCGATGAGCGAAGGTTCAATACAGAAAACTGCCTTCGTGACAAATGCCATTCGGGTTAACGAATGCGCCGGCGAATTTTCAACGGTTGATTAATACCGTGTTAGGTGACCTAAGGAATACAGTGGCTTTTCCCTACATCGACGACATCATTATACCATCGGTCACTTTTGCTGAGGGGTTGAAACATCTGCAGCTGGTGCTGGAAAAGTTACGAGAGCATGGATTCACCCTTAAGTTAAGCAAGTGTACGTTTTTACAATCAAGCGTCGAGTATCTGGGACGAGAAATCAGCGCAGAGTCAAACCAGGTAAGCGGAAGGTCGAAGCGATGTTGTCAATGCCAGCACCGTTAAGGAGGTTCGTCAATTTCTGGGTTTATCCGGATACTTTAGGAAATTTATTAACGGATACACCACTATAGTGATACCGTTGACTATTCTGCTGCGGAAGGACGTTGTTTGGACATGGGGAAAACCACAATAGAAAGCGGTGGCCGCAATTAAACAAGCGCTTACAACCAGACCGATTCTGGCATTATACAACAGTGGGCTTCGTACAGAATTGCACACCGACGCGAGTTCGCTTGGGGTAGGCGCGATATTGTTCCAGTATACCGACGAAGGAGCACAGCAGGTAGTGGGGTATTTTAGTAAGCAGACGACCCTTGACCAGCAGAAGTACCACTCCTACGAGTTGGAAACGATGGTGGTAGTGTTCGCTTTACGGTATTTCCGTGTCTACCTGATGGGGCTACAATTTAAGGTGATTACTGACTGTAACGCGTTGCGCACGACCTTCACGAAAAAGGATTTGATACCGCGTGTCGGGCGTTGGTGGTTAGAAATCCAAGACTTCACGTTCGAGGTGGAATATCGTCCCGGTTCACGAATGGAGCATGTCGACGCGCTAAGCAGGAATCCAATAACGACACTAGATGTATATCCGGTAGATATCACGGAAGCTGATTGGATTGTGGTCGCGCAGCTGCAGGACGAACAGGTCAGTCGGATAAGGGACATATTGTCGGGCAACGTCAGGAACAACGACACAAAACAATACTTCGCAAATTATCTATTAGCCGACAATAAGGTATATCGACGTCTGGGCGATGGACGCAGGGCATGGCTCGTGCCGCGGTCGGCGCGTTTTCAAATCTGTCGGTTGTGCCACGACGATACAGGGCATTTGGGGCTCGAGAAAACGTTGTTACGTATGCGGGAGAATTATTGGTTCGCGGAGATGTCAGCTTTTGTGAAGAAATACATTGGGGCGTCTGTGCAATGCCTCTACTATAAACGGACGTCGGGTAAGAAACAGGGCATGTTACACCCCATAGAAAAGACGCCGGTACCGTTTCACACCGTGCACGTTGACCACGTTGGGCCATTCAAGATAAGCCGAAAGAAAAATAAGTGTCTCTTTGTCATGGTGGATGCGTTCACAAAGTTTACCATTATAGAACCGCTCAAGGATACCAAGGAAAAACGAGTAGTGAAGATATTACTTGATGTCATACATTTATTTGGGGCTCCACATCGAATAATCAGCGATAGGGGAACGGCGTTTACCGCACGAACGTTTCGGATATTTTGTCAAACGTATGGTATTCGTCAAGTTTTGAACGCGGTAGCTACACCCCGTGCTAACGGCCAATGTGAGCGATATAACCGAACCATCGTTGCATCCTTGGCCACGATGGCTGCGGGTGCAGATCCTCAACGGTGGGATGAAAACGTAAAACCCATACAGAGCGCATTAAATGCAACACATAATAAGGGTATAGGAGTTACCCCTACGGAGGCGCTGATGGGTTATAAGGCTATGTCTACCGCGGAGGCGCGATTGTTACAAGAAGTGCAAACGGAAATTGAACGCCTGGATTTGTAGAAGGTTCGTGATGGGATTGTCGACCATACCACGGTTGATCAGCGGAAACAAAGGAAGAGATACGACAAAACCAGACGTGAAGCAACAAGATATCACCAGGGAGATATTGTCATGGTTGAAATTACAAGCGAACGAGCGACGGGAGAGAGCAGAAAACTTTGTCTCAGGTTCAAGGGACTGTTTAGAATCGTCAGATTCCTCGTAAATAACCGGTATGAGGTCGAAGATTTACGGGAAGGGGGTCGACGGGCGAAGACAGTCGTCGCGGTTGACAGACTAAAACCATGGATTGCGGTGGTATCTTGAAAAGGGTGTGGGTATAGGAGCAGTAGTTAACGGAGTTCGGTTGTAAATAGAGTTGTACTACAACGAAGGCTGGATGCCGGATTTGTGTTGTGCATTTACTACAATGATGTTTATCGTTGTGTTGTAAGGATTTCGGAGTTGTACTACAATGAAGGCTGGATGCCGGATTTGTGTTGTGCATTTACTACAATGATGGTTATCGTTGTGTTGTATGGATCTTGGAATTGTACTACAATGACGGCTGGGCGTCAGATTTGTGTTGTATACATTGAAGCAGAGAGGTTGGAGAACAGCGACCCTGGATGCAGGTCAGATGTAACACTTCATTGATGATTACGACAATCATGAAATGTGGTTGTTGCTGAGTGAGAAATGCACCGAACCGGGAAAGGGGAGCGGTATGAAGGGTTGACAAAATTAATTTAACGATAAATTTCAGATTTCAATGGATGTGTTAGCTCTCGAATGGTGTACTCAGATATGGTGTTGACTTTCTTTGTTATAGAAACAAGTCACTGCTTGAGGACAAGTACGCTATCAGGATGGACGAGTGTAAGATAATCTAGCGCTGAGCGGAGAAGGCTGGTCGAGGCATCATGGGTCTGCTTACGCTGCGACGGCTACGGCGACCACCCCGAAACAGCGACGCCTTCGCCGGTTATCTACTGCTTTAATAAACAATTGGGCCTGTGACTTCGGAGACGAGCAGTCACCAATGGGTCTCTAAAACGAACGGTCGATTGGGGATCACGTTATATTCCGTGCAGAATATATGGCAATTATACCAGTATTCTTATACATATGTTTTAAGTTTGCCATGTTAAGTAAAAAATTTAAAACATTATATACAAATGGGTTATCGCATAAAAAATGATATGCTACATTTCAGATAATACCATTAAGAGTATGTGTACTGTTACTTTCGGAACGTAAAATTTTTCTTTTGGTCAGGGTATGCATCAACAACGCCTAGCGTTATGGGAAATCCCTCGTTGACCATACTCCTGCCTATTAATTAATAGTATTTTTGGTAGAAAAAAAAACCCTTTCTTGGAGCGTCGTCGCCTCGACGTATTGCCGTCCCGCGATAAAGATAAGGCGGTGCTGACGCAGCAGCGGTCTCACCAGAGAGTCGCGTTCGAAAAGACCCAGTGGTTCTCCTGTTGTGCCGAATCCGTTCTGTGTAAGCGGCAGGGGTACGTTTCAGCAATGCCTTGCAGTATTGTGGGAGAACCTTCGTTGAGAACACCTCTGACCGTCGCGTTAAATATTGTAACATAATCACTAACGGCTACATCAGAAATGCACAGACTGGATCACTTCTTAGAAGATTGACGGAATTGTATACTCTACATCCGGTGCAGGGAACCGCGCCTTCCCACAGTTTTGTCGCACGTTTCGGAGCATGTATGGATTATTAATTAATTAGGAATTGTTTTGTTAATATTGGATACCTAACACAATTTCTGATAGTCTAAAAACTGTGGGATTTCTCTAGTCAGAAATTGTGTATATGAATTTATGAACATTGGGGGAGGGCCCTCAGCTGTGCGAAATTGTATGGTTTCCGAGATGTGGGATGTTATGTTTTCCTGTGCGTACGAATGTTCCGTAAAGATCGATTATATATTTGAATCAAGAGTCTGATGGATGGACGTGAGCACACACACACACCGCCTCGTTAAGTAGAGGGGCCCATAGTAGCGTGGCCGAGCGATAAAATGCAAGCCTTTTCGGCGCGGACCCACTCTGGCCGCTGCCGAGAGCGTGAAGCTGCGACACTCTGTGACGGTAAATCGCGAGGTGCGTGTCATTGGAGTCCGCAAGTGTTTTAGAGATATAGTTCTCCGGTCTACTATGTAACCGCGTGAAAGACTCAACTTTACGAAACAATTCATTCTACTAAACTTTGCTTACAAAATATATTATTCTATTAGCGATTTAATTTAAATTATCATTCATTTCGCTCAATCAAAGTTACTATTATTTCAGTTTCATTTTATAATTCAACTCGTGTCTATTCCATCCTATAATCAAGTGTGTGCGTGTTCGCGTCTCATTCACTTTAAAGTTTATCAGCGACAAAGAACTATTCAACTTCCAAAAAGGAAATTTAAAACACATTTACACTTACATTATTGTGACTGTCTGGTGAGTTGCACTTCTTATCTCTTTCTGTACACTTTATTACATTGTTATAATTAATACGTATCTAACGATAATTTCTGACAGTCAATCGACTGTGGGATTCCCCTAGTCAGGAATTATGTCTGATTATACAATTACCTATGTTTTGTAAAACGATTGATTGATCTTTTCCATATTGTTATATTCTTTTGCTTCCGTCCACTATTTCAACATTAAAGCTTTATTTATTATTAAATTCTACTATTTAATTACCTATCTGATTCCATTGAAAAGACCCGTATGGGACTAGAGCACCAACGATCCCAAAATATACCCCTTATCCCTCTGATAAGGTACTTAGATATTTAAAATTTAAATAATTGACTGTTACGAGTGCGGCGAGCTTCCTTGCTTTTCTTACAAAATATATCCAATACTGCAATTTCTGATAGTCTAACGACTGTGGGATACCCCTAATCTGAATTTGCATGTATAAATCGTGCCGCTCGAACACTAAAGGCCGCGACGCGTAACAGTACCAAGCTTGAAATAAATCGGACAAACAGTTTTGGAGATATTTGATACACCGCTCTCGAAGTATACCGATGGATTCCGTATGTTTTTCCGATGAAAATCATACCAAAGGGTCTAGCTGGATAAGCATAGTGAAAAGTGCCCTTGAACCGATTTTAGCTGGCAATGCACCTTTCAATAGTGTAGCACAGGAAAACATTGTACACCAAGTTTCAACCCCCTATTTCAACCAGGAGGGTAGTTATAGGGTAAATTCGAATTTTCGGTTTTTGCCATATTTTCCCTATTTAATGGTCAGCAAAAATTCTAAAAAAAATCTGAAATATTGTAGACATGATTGTGTATGGCTGTGAATTTTTTCAGATTTTTTCGTTGCAACTGCTAAGTGTAAGAAATAAAAAATGCAAAAAAATGTCGAAAAATGCAGATTTCGTGTTGAAGTTTTCGAGCGACTAGATTTTTAATTTTACAGTAGTTAGATATTGACATGACTATTATCTACAATTTTTTTCAGATTTTTCGGTAAGGTGCGCCATAGTTAAAAAAATCAGAAAACGATATTTTCGAGATATTTCGCGTGAAAACGTGATAAGTACTTTCAATTTTTGCATTTCCGTCATACAGTGGATGCATTATATGATTTTTAATATCTCTACATTCGACAGAGTAATATGTAAACGGAGGGAATCAAGTTAATATAATTAATTGGAAGTGTATACGCAACATATATTATATGGTACGAAAGAATCATTCAGCGCCGCAGTTAGCGGAGTGGTTAGAGTGTTAGACTCCAAATCCGCCTGCATACTCTCTTTTGTCGTAGGTTCGCACCCCACCAAGGTCCAATTTCTTTTTTTCATGATATAAAATTTTTTTCATCGTTGATTACATGACAATACACGATATTCATTTAAAAATGTTTCTAGAATATTTTAAAAATATTTTATCATAAGGTTTCCATAAAAATAATTTAAATGCACCGCCGCGCCGGCCGGTTTTCTGCCTATGTATTGTTCTAGCTCCGGATAGTTTATAATTATTTTGTCAATGGAATAGATGTGTGGTATTGGCTTATAATACGTATTCTGAATCCACTGGTTGAATTCGCCATTCTTTTATCAACGTACACCGTCCTCATTCGATTGTGTGGTCGCAGTGCGTCCGATTAATGGCTGATTTAAAAAAATAAATGTAAAAATATTGCCATAAGCTAGCTGTAGTGTACAACTGTTATTATGCTTTATTACATTATAATATACCATATTATATTGCATTGCATTGCATTGCATTGCATTTTTGTTATATTTTTGTTGTTATGCTATACTATTGTTATATTATGTTATATTATATTCTTTTATTGATCAGGGAATCAGACACTAAGTGAACGGACCGCGACCACAATCGAATGAGGACAGTGTACGTTGATAAAAGAATGGCGAATCCAACCAGTGGATTCAGAATACGTATCATAAGCCAATACCACACATCTATTCCATTGACAAAATAATTATAAACTATCCGGAGCTAGAACAATACATAGGCAGAAAACCGGCCGGCGCGGCGGTGCATTTAAATTATTTTTATGGAAACCTTATGATAAAATATTTTTAAAATATTCTAGAAACATTTTTAAATGAATATCGTGTATTGTCATGTAATCAACGATGAAAAAAATTTTATATCATGAAAAAAAAAATTGGACCTTGGTGGGGTGCGAAGCTACGACAAAAGAGAGCATGCAGAGCGGTTTTGGAGTCTAACACTCTAACCACTCCGCTAACTGCGGCGCTGAATGATTCTTTCGTACCATATGATATATGGTTCGTATACACTTCCAATTAATCATATTAACTTGATTCCCTCCGTTTACATATTACTCTGTCGAATGTAGAGATATTAAAAATCATATAATGCATTCACTGTATGACGGAAATGCAAAAATTGAAAGTACTTATCACGTTTTCACGCGAAAAATCTGAAAAAAATTGTAGATAATAGTCATGTCAATATCTAACTACTGTAAAATTAAAAATCTAATCGCTCGAAAACTTCAACACGAAATCTGCATTTTTCGACATTTTTTTGCGTTTTTTATTTCTTACACTTAGCAGTTGCAACGAAAAAATCTGAAAAAATTCACAGCCATACACAATCATGTCTACAATATTTCAGATTTTTTTTAGAATTTTTGCTGACCATTAAATAGGGAAAATATGGCAAAAACCGAAAATTCGAATTTACCCTATAACTACCCTCCTGGTTGAGATAGGGGGTTGAAACTTGGTGTACAATGTTTTCCTGTGCTACACTATTGAAATGTGCATTGCCAGCTAAAATCGGTTCAAGGGCACTTTTCACTATGCTTATCCAGCTAGACCCTTTCATGTAAATCGGACTATTGTTAACAAAGTGAATTTGAAATTATGCAAAACATTTGTTCATGGAATTGCTTTCATTATGGTCCGAATTGCGTCGTTCTTGGTGTTATTTTCATCGGAGAAACATAAGGTATCGATTGACGTCGTTTTCGCAAAGATCTGATGAGAAATGCGGAAATCCTGGACATTTCTCACTTCTTAATGTTATTCCAACCCCTTCGAGGGTCGAAAGTAGTGTTCCTGATTTCTCGATATTTTCGCAACTCGAGAAATGAGAAATCAGATTGTATTTCTCGAGAATTCTCGAGAATTCTCGAGAAATCTCAGAAAATTAAAAAAACATTGCAAAATTTATATTTTTGTAATAATGTTGATAATATTTATCTAAATTTTTATTGGAGCCTAACTTACACAATACTTATGTAAATGAAAAAACAGATATTTAATATAATTGATCAATTTATTTATCTAATACAAAATGAGAACAAGGTGAAACATTACTGTTTTGTTTTAAAATAGTTTTTCAAAAAGCACATTGCGTCTAATGTCGCATCAGCCAATTTACTTCTTTTTTTTATAACAAAATCCGCGGCTGTAGAAAAATTTCTTTCGTTTTGCGTCGATGTTGGTTTAATTGTATTCAAAGCATCCAAAAGTTGTTGTAAATTGGATGTCCTTTTCCCAGTGGACTCAAAAATATGGAATTCCTTTGCTACAGTCCGGAATTTATTGTCTCCTTGGTTGACACTAAATTCTTGGAGGGTATGTACGATTGATAACTCCAATTCTTTTTTAATGATAATTCATCAGTTTCAGGATCTGTAAGGTTTTCAAAATTTTCATGAGAATCGTGGTTCTTGTTATATTTTCCGAAAAGTCTACTTAGAATTTGTTTTGCCGTTTTATATATGTCTGTTTTGGATGTTAAGTGGAAAAATGCGTTCTTTGAATCTTTTTGATGAGATTCTGGATTCTGCAAAAATTGTATAAGGGATACAATAGCGTTATCTCGTCTTTTCGATATTTCTTGTTTAATTGCAACAAGAAACTCTTTACTTAATTCATTATTTACTTCTTCCAATTTTTTAAATAAGAATTTAATAGCACCTTCAGCACTTAATAATGTGGAATCTTCTCGACTGAGATTTTCTATTGTTATTCTTATGGGTTCTAATGTGACTAATAAGGTTTCAGCAATTTTAATATATTCATCGTTCCACATGTAATCTAAATTCATTTCAGCCAGTGCTTTTTTAATTGGATTCTTTGCTCGCATAAATCGCCTAATCATAGCCTCCATGGTGTTCCACCTGGTCTTACAATCCAAAATAAGCTTTAACTGCATATTTTCTTCTTCTTCCACATATTTTTGCAGAATATGATTTTTCACTGGTGAATTCTTAAACACTTTTACAATTTTTCGTATTGCTGTGATTGTTTCTTCGATGGTTGGTCGCAACTGAGCACTGGAGGTTTCTACTGTTTCAACATCAGAATCTGAATTGGCTGAATCATTATTTTCATTTTGTGAGGATCCATTGCCATCATCCGAGTGAAGAGATTGCGTCTCATCAGTATTTTTTTTTACGTAAAGTATTTTTAAAATGGCTAAATATATCCCATGATTATAACAAAACTGTTGGTACGCCGGAGAGAGTCGTCCAAACTTTTGCATAACAGACGCTCCATCGCTCATAACAGCTAGAACGTCTTGTTTTAATGAAAGACTAAAAGAATTTAGTTTTACATCAATTAATTCCAAAGTTCTTTCAGATGTACAGCTTCCATTAATCGGTATTAATCCGAGATTAGCAGATTCCTTGCTACTATAATACATATGTACATCGATATATCTCTTGTTATTTACACTAGTCCATTCGTCAATAGATGTGCTGAACTTTTGGTCGTTCAATTTAAGTGTATTTATTTTTTTAATTAATTCTCCTTTTTTCTGTGTATAAAAATCCATCATTAACTGCATTATGTCTGATGAATTACGAGGAAGATTAAATCCTTTAACCGCTATACTTTGTCTTATAAATTCACTTTTTGATATTTGATTAAATGAAAAGCGACCAACAGCTGTCAATTTCGATATTATTTCTGACAAAGTTGGTCGTGTAATAAATTTATCAATAGTTCATTGTTGTCTGAACATCGGAATCGTTTGAATGATTTAAAATTAGCACTACTGGTACTTGGCTCATCCATAGTTTCCACTTTTTTCAAACCGTGAATACCTTCAAGATGCCTTCGAAGGCCTATGGTCGCTGATCCTTTGCATAAAACTGTTTTTCACAAAGATTGCAGGTGGCAGATTCTTTATTTTTACCTTTTCGAAAGTATTCCCAACAGTCCTTGTAAGTTTTATTCATATTGAGAGGCTAAATTTGACACAATACGTGCACAGACGAACACAAGAATCTTCCTCTTTAGAATTCAAACGTAGACTGACTGTTTATCGCGCAGGGCCAGTGAGTCGCCAGTACGGCGATCTAATCTTTCTGAAATCTGATTGCTGCCGTCCAAACATTGTGTCACATTGTATCGTGCACCGAACGCAAAAGCACCAAACGCAGTAATGCCGTCGCGCATTTTAGTGAAACGCGGCGCTATGAAGAGAAAAGTTTATAAATGTTTGAAAATGAGCTTGAGGAGTTGAAATGAGACCTTGTTGAGGTTAGGTTCGTAAGACACAGCACAGCACAGAACAGTTTGATAAAAAAGAGCTTCGTCTTTATTCTTAAAACACTCGTTGAGCGGATGAGAACAGGGTGAGCAGTGAGTACGTGTATAATGTGAACAATCGTGCGCGTCGCGAACAATGAGTTGCGTGGACACACGCCGCCACGTGTTAGAACATATTTACGCGGTCGCCGCTATTAATACACGCACGTGAGTATGAAATAAGGTGTTGGGTGAGAATGTGAGATGAAAATGTTGTTGAGAATGATGGTGAACACGAGGGTGAGTATTCACTAGTTGCGATTAAAGTCTTATGCACGTCTTTATCCGCACGCTACATGAACAAGAGTGAATTCAAGATGGATGAAAGAGTTCGTTACGCGTCGTTTCGACCATTGTCGAATATCGATCTAGGTACGTGTTGAAATCTGATTGGGTGAGCGCTCGAGAGTGATTGAGAAATCGATTGCCGTTCGACAATCGATTGACGATCCGCCGTGAAAGTGGCGTCCGGGAGGTGCTGCTGAGATCATGAGTGCGGTGGTGAGCTGAACTGTGCGAATCCCAACAATAAACAATTTCGCAATTCTTCATATGTATTGCTAACATTATTACAAATTGTAGATATGTTTATATGTTCACACCTAACTAGTAACACACAATTTGAACTAACTGAATATTTATTTCTGAAAACAAATGGGATTTATAATAATTTTCCTACATTTAAGTTTCTCGAGAAATACTGTAATTTCTCGAGAAATGAGAAATAAGAAATTATAAAATTTCTCGAGAAATTCTCGAGAAAGAATTCTCGAGAAGGAACACTAGTCGAAAGCTATAAAATTCGGTGAGGTACCGCAGGGGGTTGACGTCGCCACGGCGTGCCAGACGGCATCTCTCTGACAGGCCTCGGTCCAGAATCAGCCTCTGTACTCTGTAAGTTCTCGGGTATCTCGAGTATCTCGGGTAGTACATACCCGAGAATTTTCCTCGTCCCGAGTATCTCACGGGTACCCGGGCATCTCGGGTACCCGGTCCGCAGATATAGTTCTCGAATCTCTCTCGCTGTCAAAATACACAATTTTGACTGCTGGAAACTGCATTTAATAGTAGAGCGTATTCGTGTTTGTTTCGAACTTTATGTATAAAAAATGAAGAGTAAGGTACTATAGTATAGTTAGAAAATGAGAGTTTCTCAGTGTTAGGAGTTTACATTCAACGTTTCGTTTACTTGTATGCAAGATTTATGACAGAGTAAGGACAGAAAGATGCTATAGATTTCGTTTAGTTAGTGATCATTCTTACTTTTATTAACTTTACCTCTCTTTTTTCAAGGAATATCAGTGTGCTTACTATAAAGGTTCCTAGTGAAAATGGCCAGAGGAACGGAGAGGTGAAGCTAAAGGTGCGCGAGAAAATGTTAGAAGTAAGAGCTGAAACCTTCCATCTACATTAAACAATGTGGTTTAGTTATGCAGTGAAGTTCATTTTGAAAACAAATGCGGTATATTAACCACTTATACCAAAAATTATGTTTGATTAGGATATTCTCCACAATATGATATATTATTAAATCGCACATTACCTATCTAATAAAACGAAATATGTATATTTTGAAAAATTTGATTCATAATCTAACATACTGAAATTGTTGGAAGGCTGTGACGAATTCAGAAAATGTGAAATCTAGGTAATTTTGTTCTTATATCTTTACAAAAACGTACGAATAGTTTTGAATATAAGTTAAGGATAAAGAAAAAGTTACTGTAATACATTAAATATTATTGATATAATATTATTTCACTATATAGGAACTTTCTCAGCTACATGATTGGTAAAGGATTTATTTTTTCCTGGTTTTAATTTTACTGTACATTTCTAAATTATTTTATTCTAAATTATTCGTAAATTTTATAAACAGAACAGGAAAAATCTCGCGATGAATATTCTATAAATATTCTGAAGTTCGTATGTATTCTGTAAACATCTAATGATTTCGTGACATGAAGTATAAAGAGTGGGTAAGCTTGTAATAATATAGCACAATGAATTCTAACACAATATATTTTGTCGCACATCAGAAATATTATGTTTCTTTTCATTGAAATGATTTTAATAAGAATAAATATTGTATAATAAATCTGCACGTTTTGCTAAATACGTACCTACAAAAAGTTCAATTAATATAAATTAATATATAATAAATTAATATATAAATTATAATTTTTTGTTTCGTTAATTTCTTCCAACAGCAAAACATAATCGATTGCATTTTTGCGTTTTGTGGCCGTTAAGAGTTGTCAACAAAATAATGTTCCCGATAACAGTAAATGAATTTACAAGAACGTTCCATGACACAGATTACCACTCATTCGGACGGTCAATAATATCGATTTGAGGCGGGAACATGAACGTAAGCATCGTAGTCGCCACTGTGACGTTGCAGTACGTCGTCTTACACACATACCATACTACGTACTGAAGATATATGTATGGCCTCGCGTATTTCTATACGATCACATTGGGTATCATGTGCCACGCGACAACTAGACCGGTGCTACATCAGATTGGCATTAGAATGTCCCCAGTAAACTAGAAACGAGACTTCTGTGATTTCAGTCCTATCAATATATCGTACAATTATTATCCTCCACAAATGCATGGTATTCTTCTCTGATATTTCGTTATATTTGTGGATGCAGACAATGAACAGATAAATCAATCTCGTCTATCGATTACTAAACATGTAAACAATACATGTATGTATATGGTGAGTGTGTATTGGAGCCTTTTACAATTCATTGATACAAGCTAACGTAATAGTCTCAAAAATTCGGTTACATTTTTCAAGGAATAATATATACATCAATGCTATTGAGATTGAAGACAAATACCTACTAATTATGAGGCAAGATCGAATCACACGATCGCTACGTATTTGTGTGCGTAAACCAATGGTGAAGTGTTTTGTCAGCGGGGCGTATTACCCCTTACAAGGGAACATCTCGAACCCGAAAATTCAAATAATTCTGAAACTTTGTGAATATGTAAGGTATCTCCTCCTGTTTACAACGCAATTTTGTTTGCTGCCCAAATTCACGGGTGAAATTAAACTTAACCGTTGAAATTTCGGGTATTTTCCAATATTATGTTATAACTCGCCAACTGTAAGAGATAGAAAAATAGTTTCAAGACAAAAGTTAATTCTTTTAAGTAGATCTATCATTTGGTAAAAAGAATATTTTAGAGTTGAGGAGTTATAACACAAAATCGGAAAATACCCGGATTTTCAGGGGTCAATTACCTTAGAGTGAATTTGGACAACAAACAAAAATTGCATTGTAATTAGGTGGAAATTCCCTACATATTCACAGTTTCAGAATATTTTTAAATTTCCGGGTTCGGGATGTTCCCTTGTTAGTCCCAAACAATTTAGTTTTATTTAACATTCTCAAACATGCTCAAATTTCGTTTCAGGAACATGTCTATTAGAAATCGTTTTCATATGGTTCAAACATGCCTTTACCAACAACAAAATACTTCTTCCATGAAACTGTTTCCGTTACTTCAACATAAATTCTTAAGGAAGTGATAATTCTATCAAAGGAACCTAATTCCTTGTCCATAATTTCTGAAGTTACAAATATTTCAATTTTATGTTCAATTTACTACCTTTCCAGGCGGTATAGTAATTTGTGAGGCGGGGTTTGTCAAAGATAGCCGTTTTAGTTTAGATAGAATTTTTGTAATATAATTTGAAAAAATGTAACACAAATAGTAAAAAAAAAAGAATACTTGAAATTAGACCAAACAAAAATTATCACAACTCAGTAAGTAGTATTCAAACGTCCGTACACTTCCAACGTTCTCTTTGTTCTACTTCCTTCTTCGCTACGATGCGATCTTAACCGAAACGCGTTCACATGTCTCCGCGCGATCGGAAAACGGCGCGTTATTTGAATATCGCTTACAAAATATTTAAATAGGGTTTACTATACACATGCATACACCAGGATAACAATGGTGACAGTATTGCTAATTAATTAACCCCCTGACGGGCGCTTATGTATATTGCGTACAGGCATACCAATTTATGCGGAAAAAAACATTTTCTCGTGATTGCTTCCTTCTACGTGGCCCCCTACGCGTTCCTTCAATTAAGGTTTCTTCTCTATGCTATGCCATATTTGCATTCAAATTCAGGTCGTAAGCATCTTTTCACGAGTGCAGAACAATTCATGCCGAGACAGTCTGAAGGGTATCTATTGGGCGGCACAAGTTGCGTTTATGATAGTGTCGTGGCATTCTAATTTCTGTCTCTTTTTGAGTTGTGTAAAGAAGAAATATCCTAAAATTCTAATTACAACATTCACGATTTGGAGATTTTTCTTGCATTCAATAGTGACTGACGTATTGCAAACTCATGAAAATGTGACGAACGGTACGAAGTTCCCAAAATTACAAATCTGTTTTTCTCAATTACTAATCAACCCAACGCTTCCGTACTTCGTGCATAGAGCAAGGATAACGCGGGTGACATATGCAAATTCAAAGGAACCGTAAAAAAATGATTTGTGTTGTTACTATTATTACACTTTCCAGTTTTGCTCTGCCTGTTTCTAGTCTTATCAGGTAATTGGGGGGGTGTACTGGAACCTTCAATAACTGTTTCAAAACACGTGATTGAATTTTCTCAATCGTTGCTCCTTATCTAATTCCTCAAACACTACATCCGTATAATACTGTCACTATTGTATCGAAGAGCTTCAATCTTCCGTTCCATCCATTCATTTTCGTTCCCACTATCGGTTTCCATATTGTATCTAAAGCTATTTTACCTTTACTCACAAAGTAATTCGCTGCCTTATTAAACATACATGAGCTACAAAATGGGATTTCCAAATAAATATAGTTCTTCATTACCTGCAATTTAAGATCCCTGCATATCCCTTGTATCCTTGTAGGGAAGACCGGGGCAAAGTGAATCTCGGGGTAAAATGAGCTTCCTTAACAATAGAATATATTTACAAATTTTGGTGACGTAATAAATGCATGTAATATAACAATGATAATTATGCACATTCAGATATCGAAAATTCTAGGGGAGACCGGGGCAAAATCGGGACGTTAAGGATAGAAGCTCATAACTTTGGCATTATTAATGTAAAAAAGAAATTGCAATTAGGATTCATTAGCATAAACTCTTTAATAAATAATACAAGAACAAATACAAAAAATTACGATTTAAAATATGATTCGTTTTTACGGTTTTAGGATGGGTAAAACCGGGTTCCATACATAAAGCCGGGTGCAGACCTGAATGAGTATACGCTGAACAGGCTGAGCGCGCACGAATGACGCATGCGGAGGGGTCGAAAGTGCCATTGTGTCTTTCTTCACCAACTTCTGTGCTTAACTTACAAAGTATCACGTTCACGCTCACCCTTTCTGACGTAGAAGCATGCGGCCCTGGCTACCGTTTCACCCGTCCACATCAGAATATTCGTGCGCGCTCAGCCTGCTGAGCGTATACTCATTCATGTCTGGACCCGCCTTAAAACGGTAGCCGGGGCCGCATGCTTCTACGTCACAAAGGGTGAGCGTGAACGCATATGCTAGTGTGGACGTGTCAATCGTGGTGACTCAGTGCATGCGACCCGACTCACGAATGCCGGCGAAGGCACATGGCCTGAGCCGTCCAATGTCGGTTTTCTTCCACATATCAAAGGAAGTTTAGAGTTCAGCGTTCAGCGTGGAAGATAGAAGCAGATGTGATACTTTTCTAAAATCCTCGATGTCTCGGATTTTCATGATATTGAAATATATGGTAGTCCATATGAAATTAGGGAGGGTTAAGTCCTCATATATGCAGATTCGAAACTGTTTAAAAAATACGAATATTCAAAGTTCCTTGCTTTCGGTGATTTTTATGAAATCCGCCTACAGAAATTAATTTTAATGACCTAAATTATTGAAGGCATGGACTTGCGTCTTTTTTTAATCGTGAAGGATGGATCTATGCGAATAAATTTAATCTATTGCTAATATTGTCATAAACAGATAACCAAAAAATTAAAAATTAGATTTTGAATAATAATAATGCAATTACCATATGATAGACTTTAAAGCTCTATTTTACTGAATAATTTGTCTTTCTTTCTTTAACTACACACTGCATTGTTCTTAATTCATACAGCCTGGCCGACAATACTTTTTAATTGCTATATTGGTGACATCTTTTTCATATGCATGAAAGTAATTGCAGTTTTAATATAATTATGAAACACACATTGGGCAAACCGTTCCTCGAAAAGGGGGGACCTTCCTTGAGTGAATTCGTTCGGAGAGGAGGAACCCTCTCATCCTTGACGAAGTAGAGGAGGAAAATGCCACATCTGGTTGCCAAAAACTTACCAGGGATGATCGGCCGGACCGTTTCGCTAAGGTCGCGGTTTATGGCCGTATTCTCCTGTGAGTCGGCGTGGCGATTAACAACATTACCTACGTGCGGGTCCGAAGCCATCGTACATACTACCCGGCGACAGAGCAATATACGGATTAACACAGACTGAACAATGTCTAAAATTCTTAAAGATTCCATAAAATTGATCGCCCTTTAGAAATCTGGCAAACAGATGTTGCCGAAACGTTCTTGGAAAAATAATAAATTACCCAACGCAAAAAATGAATGAATTTTCGCCTGGCTCTGAGCCCGCTTTTATCTCGACGCACGTGAGAAAAATGCCACCAATATAGCAACTACAAAGTATTATCCAATATCAATGCGCCTCCTGCAGAGACAGAGGAAGAAAATGGATTGTCCGCTGACTGCACGGGGTTCAAATTAAAGACGGATTCTCTCGAGTATAAACACGCGTTTGAATAGGCCGACGCACAGTGGACCGGATTTAAAATTTGTCGAGTTTTGGGTTTTTTTTTTAAGATATCGGAATGAAATTTTCGCCAAAAAATAGGAAAAAACTATTCCTTTCTAATGATGTATAATTTAATATTTTCTACATTTATTTATTTATTAATTTTTTTTTTAACTTATTTGTGATAAAAAAAATTTAATTTTGTTTATTTGGTACCTTATTTAATGCCCTTTACAGTGGTAAACTTTTCGTTTCCAAGTTATAAGAAAAATTCGAATAATAAATGAAAGTAGTAACAAATCGGTTTGTTTATATTAAATACCAGGCTTTTGCGATAAATATCCTCTTTTATTAGTAACTAATATAAACAATCCATTAAAAAATATTTGTATATCCATTAACGAAAATAGCGACATTTTTCAAATTTGATTAGGAATATCTTCCAAACGCCAAAAAGTTCCACTTTCGGACCAATTGCAATATTTTCAGCACACTCTTCTCTAAATAATCACGTAACGATCATTTCCCCCTCGTCCCACTGCTCAAATTATTAGTGTTTAAAGCAGGGCTCTCCAAGGTGCCGTACGCGTACACTCGGGGTTCTCCCACTCTCGTCCGCGTTGTCAGGGATACCGCGCGACGCTAAAGAGGCGACCATGACAGACCAGCGTGTCCGTCATCGAGCGAGCTCAGACGCCCGATACGGCATGTGTATTAGTGACACGCGCCGTCACAGCCAGCCGCCAATTTCCCGCGGATTTCGGATTATTCGTCTTTTGTTTAACGTCTGAGTCAACATGACACAAAGCCACCTCGTTCAGTTACAAACCGCAAGACGAGCGCGATTTCGTGAAGGCTCGAAATATTGTGTCACGCAAGCACTGCATTTAAATTTTTATATTTTTCTCTTCTCTGTAACTTTAACTATTCTATTTCTGCTTATTCTTCTATTGCACATTTCAGATCTCCTTATTCCTTTTCCTTCAATCATTTCCAGTAGTAAGTTGAATTGTAATTTTAAGTATGATGCCGAAAGCAACCACGTCTATTGTAGATTATTTCTGCTCTGATGCAGAGAAAGAATTTAAATTTCTAATCATCCGAACTTCAGAAAATACCGCAGAATATATCATCTGCGGTAAAATATTGCATTGTGCATTTCGCCCATTTCATCTTTCGCGGCATTATACATCCTTGCATAAGGAAAGATATCAGGACTTTTCACTAGATGAAAGACGTGCGTTACTTACGGAATATCGAAGAAAAAAAGAAATTGTAAGCGAGCATAATCCTCCTACAGCAAGTACCTCGGTGTGTGATGATAGCAATAGGCAAAGCCTTGTTGCATCTGTAAGATCAGAACCGAATAAATACGGTGGAAAAGGAGGGAGGATCTCTCCCGACGGCGGCGGGACGCAATCGGCGTCACCTTTCAACCTAGGAGAAGAGCCCGCTCTGGCCGACGGTCACGTAGACCTCGGATCGCGGGAATATAAACAAATGACACGTGAAGCAAGCGTGATCTGAGCAGTGATGCCAGAATGAGGACGGGAGCGCTCGAGAATTTCCCCCACCACGCATTAAAATGAATTTAAATACGGTATAAATCGGATTATTTTTAGCATTATTAGATTAGAAATGTTACGCATTTATCTAGTACAGTTCTAGAAATAATCCGATTTATACCGTATTTGAATTCATTTTAATGTGGAAAATCTCAGCAGTATGTCACTGAATACTGGAAACGTGACGTTTTACATTTTATCAACACTGTACGCCTCTCCAACCGAGATTACAAGCCGCCGCACAGTGGGACATTTCGGATCGAAACACGGCACAAAACATTTTCTCTCCGAAATCATATATTTATTGTTAATTTTTTCATTTCATTCAGTTAGGACGTATATTTGTGATCCCATTGGTACAGAAGAATTAATGAAATTTGTTTATATAATGGGGCATAGTACTTTTTTACAAATTGCCGACTATATCGTCCACACTGTACATAGGAAAAAGTTCCGCATCTTTCACATATAAAAATACTTCACTTACTTTGAATTTCAATGGCAGAAAAGGCATTTTTGTAAAAAAAAACGTCATAGACCCCTTCTCGTGCCTCTAACTACCCCAGTTGAACTCCCGTTAAAAATAAACAATGAAAATTGGGACATTCAGTAAGATATAATTCCAAAAGTATCAGAGATATCAAAATCAAATTTGGTACACTTCAAATACATATCTCAACATTCCACCAAAAATTAGTTGAATTAAGCAAACAACAAAACTATAACCAACAATACAAGTTCTGAAGAGTTTCATGGTTCTCTTCTTCAAAACCGTGTAGTCGCGTTAAAAATTAATGAATGTGAAAAACAATCATACTACATTATCACCCAACTATGCAATCAACTACCTGTAAAAGAAAATTTGCAGTTTGGCGATATTTTTGTAAAAAGACTTAGTGCCGTGTTTCGTCCCGAAATGCCCCACTGTGCGCCGCCGAACAACCCAAATCCTCGCTGGTCGGGACCGGCGCGGCGTTGAGCGCGTATCGCGAACAGAGCCCTAATTCCCAGTGTTCGTTTCTCGCTTCTATCTGGCCGAAGGGGGGAGCGAGATGGAACGCTTTGCCTGCGCGACGGCCGCGAACGCAAAGGACGGAGTGTCAGGCGTCCGAAAGACGGAGCGAGACAAAACATCATCCCATCGTCTATCTCGTACCGCCCTCGCTCGCTCTCGTTCCATTTCGCTCTCGCCATCGCCGGACAAGAGTGAGACAGAAGTGGTGGGAATAGCGAAAAATCCACATCGTGTACACCAAACCGAGCCCGTAATGAGACAATACTGTAGTATCTTTTATTTGAGTTTATCCAGATATTATCTTTGCCCATCTCTGTTCTCCAATCGCTTCGCCGTGATTCATTCAAGCCTCTCCTTGATGGCAAAATAGTGATAGGGGAAATGCGGCAACAGCGCGATTCGACTCTCGATACGTCTCGGCAACTATGTCTTTCCTACATTTATCGGCTAGATTGGACTTCCACCGGTTTTGATGGTACAATGCACGAATATACCATCAACGCCGGTGGCGGAGAATCCTTGAAGCTTCATTCTGTCATTTCTCGAGTCTGTCTCAGTACACGACTCATAAATTCAGTATTATTTCGACGTACGGTGGTTATTAGCGCTCATACGCACCAGACCACCCTGCACTGATGTCTACTGGACGCAACTATACCCGCAAAAACTTCCTTCTTGCCGATTCCAGGGCGTAAGTTGGTTGAAACGGTTTGTTTACTACATCGCGTATAGGCAGGATCGGCGGAATCATTATGCAAGTTATGCGCCGCATAAGGGCGCCAGCCGAATGGGACGCTAAAAAACTGTATCGCGCGCTTAATATTATAGGAATCCAACCCCCACATAAACGAAATGTACACCCCGTAAAGACAAAGCATATTAAATAGAAAACAGGTGCAAAAATTGGGGAGCACTAAAAATTTTCTTGCATACGGGCGCCAGCTAACCTCGCGTCGGTCCTGCGTATACGTCACGCTGGTTCTACGTGGCTGCAGTACACCATTAGCGCCACCAACGGAGAAACCTGGAAGCCTCATGCTGTCAGTTTTCGAGTCATAAATTCATTATTATTTCAACGTACGGTGCTTATTAGCATTCAAACGCACCAGACCACCCTGCACTGATGTCTACTGAACGCAACTATACCCGCAAAACCTTCCTTCTTGCCGATTCCAGGGCGTAAGTTGGTTGAAACGGTTTGTTTACTAAATCGCGTATACGTACACGCTTTCCTTAGCTTGTGTAAGCGCACGCACACATTCAAGGCCCGCCGAGACGGCCCCCTTAAGAATGATGTTTTGGCCAAACAATTTCAAACCGTTCCTCTGCCAGAGCAAACTGTCTCCAGACGGATGGTAGATATTGATAATTTTTTATTAGATAAATTACGTACTTTGATCCAAAACTGTGTTTACTTTTCAATGTGTTTGGATGAAAGTACTGATATAACCGATATTAGCCAATTGGCTATTTTCATTCGTACGGTGCAAAGTGACTTTTCTATTAATGAAGAGTTACTTGCACTCGTACCCTTGCATAACACCATGAAGGGGGTGGACATATATACCGCTTTCCACGCGGAAGTAACAAAATTTACAACTTTTGAAAGATGCACATGTATAGTAACCGATGAAGCACCGGCAATGACTGGCACAGTAAACGGTTTATTTGGACTCCTGAAACAAAATTCTATAAATTGTTATACGTTTCATTGCATAATACATCAGGAGGTATTATGCGCCAAAATTTTAAGACTTTCCAAAACAATCAAGCTTGTAACTAAAGTTACAAATCTTGTTAGAGGAGGAAACCGCTCGCTTACGCACCGTAAGCTGCAAGCATATCTGAAAGAACATAATGCAGAATTTAATGATTTACTTTTATATACAGAAGTTCGTTGGCTAAGTGCTGCGAAATGCCTGCAATGTTTTTTCGCGCTCCGGAAATTATTAGTAGATTTTGTTCGTAAGGAAGCGTGAGTTACACATCGATTACACCAGATGTACAACAAGAGTTGCAGAGCCCCGAATTTCTGTCTGCATTGGCATTCTTAACAGATGTAGCTTCACACCTGCAACGCTTAAATTTAAGTTTGCAGGGCAAGAAACGGAATATTGCTTAATTGTACGGAAATATTCAGAACTATTTGCAGCACAACTTGAGGAAACGCTGACTCATTTTCCTTATTGTTTAAAAATTTTGGAAGAATATCCCAATATTAAATTTTCTGTTTTTCGCGAAGATGTTCTTCAAATCATGCATGAATTTAATACGCAATTTAGTGATTTCGATAATTTGAATAAAAGTATTCGCTTATTTGCAAGTCCCTTGACAGCAAACATAAAGGATCAGGATGAAACGTTACAACTAGAATTGTGCACGTTACAAGCTGATCCGTTTTTTGAGACAGGCGAAGACTTTTTTAAGTTGCCTATTCAAAAGTATCCGGAATTACACAATCTTGGCCTAAAAATTTGTTCCATGTTCGGATCTACTTATGTATGTGAAACTGCTTTTTCCACAATGGCAAATATTAAATCAGATGTTCGAAATTCCCTCAATGATATTTCTCTTTCAAGCGCGTTACGGGTTGCTATTTCGGAACTAGATGTAGATGTACAAATTCTCATTGACAGGAAAAAGCAGTGATCCATATTTTCTAATGACATTAGAACTTTGATTATATCTATCGGAACTACTCACGGTACCATCGAATTCTGTTTTTGCATAATGGAAAATCGTTTATTTTCTTATTTTGTTTCGTTTGCTTTAAACTATTTTATTAATATTATTCTTAAATAAAAGCAAAACGTTTTGAACATTTTTTTTAATTGATGTGTTGATAATTGATCTTTTTGTTCTTTTTTTAATCGATTTATCGATGAATTAACCTTTTTCTTTTTTTAATCGATATATCAATGAATTAATCTGTTTTTTCTTTTTTTCATCGATGTGCCGAAAATTGATCTTTCCGTTAATCGAAGTTCTACCGTATTGGGTCACCCGAAAAGTTCATAGTAGAGCTGTTTCGAGACTCGAAACAACCGAGCCGAGACTCGAACGGTTTCGGGTAACCCGAATGTTTCGGGTAGCTTGATTTTTTCGAGCCGCCCGAATGTGTTCCGGGTAGCTCGATTTTTTCGAGCAGCTCGAATGTGTTTCGGGTAGCTCGATTATTTCGAGCCGCTCGAATCTGTTTCGTTTAGCTCGATTTTTTCAAGCAGCTCGTATGTTTCAGGTAATTCGAATGTTTCGAGCCACCCGAATATATTTTAGGTAGTCGACTGTATGATGCAGTGTGATAGCTTGGTGTAGCTGGCACGTTTTGTAGACACCGAATATAAATTAAGTTAGATGTATAATATGAGATGTATAGATATGAAAACCATATCAAGTTATTTAACCCGTGCCTGGTGGATATTTTAACAACACACTGGGTGCGGGGTCCATTTTGAGCCATTATTTAATTTGTATACACCTCGGGATAAGCTCCTAAATAAAGTTTTATTTAGGAGCTTATCCTGAGGTTGAGAAAAAGAGCACCGAGGCAGGCAAACTGTGTGGTGGGAGAATACCCTTCACGAAACTCACCGGCCAATATATATGATACCGACCTTAGTCCTTATTATATATCTTCAAGTCGACCGTTTTGTTTATTCAAGTTTATGAATTGTGCGTTACGAGCCCTTATGATGATTTTACCTGAGGGGTTCTTAAATATTACATACAAGTCACAGAATAACGTAAAATTAAAGAGAAGTTGCAGTTTACTAGGTTTTCTACTATAATAATAAAAATTACTTTCGAAATATTAAAACAATTCAATCAGAAGGATTGCCCTTTGCGATTAAAACAAAAGTGATCAAAGTCCACGCACTTAATAGTTTCAAGGACAAAAAAGCGATCTGTGAAAGCATCCCTCGCAAAAATCGGCAAAAACCGTCAATTCTGAAGGCCTGAGCCCATCAAACAATTCTGAAACCAGAAAATGATGACTTAAACTCCTATAATTTTATATGGACTGAAATGCATTTCATTATCATAAACAAGCGTGACACTCAGGTACGAAAGTCAACGAATTAACCTGGAATGACCCATATCCGAGTGATCGGCGGCTCGCCTGACGCGTCACTAACACATAAGTACGGCGTACGTAGCGTCCGAGCTCCCCTAACCGCGAAGACGCTAGCCCCAGTGATGCCAGAATGAGGACGGGAGCGCTCGAGAATTTCCCCCACCACGCATGCACACTAAGCCGGAGCTGCGTGTCCCTGAGCTCGGCGCTTCGGACAACGTCGGGAAGACGAGAGAGAAAACGAACGTGTGTCTTTCTCTCTCGCTCTTGAAACGCTGCGATCCAAGGTTACGTGCAAGCGACACGCGGCCGTGCGCGATCTTCTTGAGTGCCTTGAGATACACTTTTCACTTTCTGACATATGTATAATACTCTTGTAATGAAAAAAAATTTGGAAAAAATTTTGTTAGGGAAATCACGTTTTAAGACCTCCTGATCACGTTTTGACTATTTAGAAAAGAGCTTTTTTTTTAAATATCTCATGTATTTGTTAACACGATTACGTTTAAACGGCAAAATGGATTTCAATGAAACTTTATATTAAAATTTTATATTCGTGTCTTAAGATCCATTAGATCACGAAAAATGATAATTACCCGTTATGATTCTTCGATTTTTCAGATATACGAACTAAATTCTACATAAAAAAAAGTTAAATAAAGTTCTTCTGTAACTTGTTTAACAAAGAAAAATGTACATTCATAATTGAGGCATTTGATGGAAAAAGGGGACATACACTAAAATGCCATTTCAAGAAAATCGATTTCAAAGTTTTCATTATAGTATAACTTAATAAAAAGTAATGCAATTAAATCAAATTTTTTTAAGGATGTACTGTGCCCCGATGGAAAGAAGATACTTGAGAAACTCTAGAGTCTAAATGGCTTATCCCCATAGGCCCGCGTTCTGTAGCAAAATCGTAGAGGTAGGGCACACGTATTACAGCTATTGGCCGACGCGACACCATCGCCGAATCGGTCAGTAGCATCGCGTGACGAAGAGAGCGAGCGAAACACACAGAGTTCGAGAGAAATAGAGCTATATCCACGGACCCGACGAAAAGCAATAGCGTAGACGTCTCAGAGTGTTAACCACTATAGGTATAATGTACCTATAAATTTCCTTATTTTTCACATGTTCAAAAAAGTATTACCACTGGTTCGTAGAGAGGTTTTAAATAGCATCTCCATTAAAAGAATTAATTCGAATATCACACTATTAAGAATAGTTCGACGAGGGTCATATTTAGACTCATATTTATCAGAACAAACTGTACATAATTATAATTTTCATGTTTTCTTACCCTATAAATTTTCTGAGAAGGTGCTATCGTCGGACTCGTCGGATTCGTCGGATTCGTCGGATTCATCGGTCTCGGTACTTTCAATTTCCAATGCTGAGTCTTCCATCAGGTTTTCTAATAAATTATCCCTCGTCCAATATTATTCTTCAATTTTTTCAACGTGTGCACACAAAGTTTTCCACTGGTCTGGTGTCACGTCGCCTATAGCTTGTCGTGTAAATGTTTCTAAATCGGTGTTTGAAATATTTGAGCTAATATTTCGTTCTCGAATCTTTCGTTTGACATGCGCCCAAGCTAATTCGATAGGATTAAATTCACACATATATGGTGGTAGTCTTAGCACATTATGTCCGTGTTCTTTTATCAATTCGTCCATTTTATATATTTTCTCTGATTTTTTATGTTGTTCGACCAGGTCTAATAATTCGTACTTCCTCATTTTTTCTGTACATGCAATTTTATTTTCTCTTAGCCATTCTATTAATATTATTTTTTTACTGGATTTTGTCGGTGGTTTATTTAATTGTGTGCTATGGTACGGAGCATTGTCCATCACTATAACTGACTTTGGTGGAATATTCGGTAATAATTTTTCTCTAATCCACTTCTCAAAATTGACAGCATTCATTTGCCCGTGATAGTCGCCAGTTGTCAATCCCGCTTTGAATATAAGTTCCGCGTCATTTACGAATCCCTCTTTTCCACCGGCATGCACAACTATTAGGCGGTGGGAAGAACTATTATTTTGTAGTACTCCTAACATGTCATCGCTCTGCCAACATTTGCTGAAACACAAACTATTGTCGATCGACGTTTCGTCCATGTAAATAATATTTCTATTCTGTGTTTTATATGATTTTATAGCTTTTAAATACATTGCTCTCCACTTAACAATATTAGGCCTCTTGATTAAAATTTTTCTGATGCTGTTGCTCTTTGTATATTTGAATCCCATACTTTTAAGTAACTTATACAGCATATCTATTTTCCACGGAAAATTTATTTTCTCTCTTATTGCACCTAGCAGTTTTACAGCAGTCGGAACAACTTTTTTTTCTGTGTAAAATTCATCAATTATATTTCTTATGATTGTTCTATCCTCCTCAGAGCAATGAAACACTTTTTCAGTGTTTCGTGGACGTTTCTTCCCTGGTGATGATAATTTCTCTGTTCCAGGTAATAATTGTAAGTTTTCTTTCCGAATTCTTTTAATCGTACTTTCTGACATACCAGTGTAATCGGCCGCACGCTTAGTGGATTGCCTTAGCATATGAAGAAGTTGACCCTTTTCAGCTTCTTCATCACATTTTTGAATAATTCTATTCACGATGTTTCGGGCATCGCTATGGATTGTTTGTCCCTTCTTGTGTGATTCCATAACATTCATATTATATTTAATTTACTTTTAAGGAAACTGTTACTATAAATACTTTAACACTATTTTTTAGCACTATGTACACCTTAACACTACAACTTATCACTGGTACTATAATATTATAACTTATACTAAACTGAACTAAATAACTTATAGTATTATAACTAATACTAAACTAAATTTTAACACTACGAATATCGAAGTAAAACTGGAAAAGAATATTTTGAATCGTTCAACCACGTTCACAGACAGATTGCTTTGACAAAACTGTTGCTTCTGGCAGTGGAGTGATCTTGGAGAAGTCATTTATTTTTCCCCACTCTAGTCAAATTCAACCGTGCAGCAATTGCTTGGACACAAGTTGTCAACAATGTTGCCCACAATTGGATACAAGTTAAGAGTTTCGGCCTGGCGGCTTCGATCGGAGTCATTTCAACGAATATCATGATTTGCTTTAAAATTTGTCCTTCACGTTATTATAAATAAGATGTATTCTGTATGCATGGTCTTATGACATAAAAATGTATCATTTCTGTTAGTATAAATGGTATATTAATATATAAGTAAATAGGGGCACTCCTATCATAGTCGGCACAGGTAGCTACGGAACATAAAAACATAAAAACATAAAAACATAAAAACATAAAAACATAAAAACATAAAACATAAAAACATAAAAACATAAAAACATAAAAACATAAAAACATTAAAAATAATGTTCATGTCATAATTTTATTTCTCCGTGCTTATATCTCATGTACATATTAAAGATACGCTTAATTTTGTGAAATAGAAGTGACAATAGTCACGTTTTGCTAGTCCAATATGATTCCCGTATCCGCGGTTTAGTATATTCGCGGTATGTCATGATGGAACGTATCCCCCGTAGATACGGGCATCCTACGACTATGCAGCGTGTGCCGCTAAGAACCTAAGAGTGGGGATTTGAGGAGTGTCGCGCGAGAGAGTGAGGCGGTGGGAGCGAAGAACCCCTCTCGCCCCCCTGACATTTCGAGTTTCTTCATCCATAGGAGCACAGTAGTTACCGTGTCGTTCAAGCGTTCTGAATACAGAAGTCATGATTTAAAAATGATATGTGTCTTTATTTATTAGTTTTAAGCAAGTGGTTTATGTGCCCTTTTTCCATCAAATGCCTCAATTTCTTGTGTTCGTTTTAAATTTCCGTACTTTTTATTTGAGCTATTTCTATTTTTCAAACCTTAAAATGAATTTTTTTATTAAAAGACGAATATTTTGATACTGTACATTGGTGAACTTTGTTAAAATTAGAATTCACTCTTGGCCAGTATCATGCACGCTGTAGAAGCCTTCGATAAAAAATATTTTTTCAGAGTATGATCTAAAATCTAAAATCTAAACGTAATCACATCAAACGTAATTATATCAAGTTGCGACAAAGAATCACGCACTATTTACAAATTAATTACGCGCAGCGTGCACGTTACCGCTCGATGGAAACTACGGGAAAGTGGTGGACTCTTCCATCGGGAGGGAAATGTAAACAATTGGTTATGCAAAACTAACATCGCGATACATGTTGTACACTAAAATGTGTAAATTGGTATAAAGGTATTATTGTACAAGAATAGGAGAGAAAGGTAACTGGTAAATGCATCTGTGGCAGTTCGGTACTGTCACCATTACCTTGCTGTTATTTCTTTTAGCCTTTTCTTCGATTTTTCTCCTTTCTGAATTTTTCTTACTATTTTACGATTTCCTATCTATTCTTTTCGTTTCCCGTTTCGAGGGTTCGCTCGGGCCTGGTTTTCGTCAAGTACATTTGACGGTCAGCTTTGCTGCATTAGTTGCCGCATAATCAAATCGCATTAGATAGTATTCATTTAGGTCCGGATTGTGACACTTTTCTTTGTCAATTAGTTGCAGAAGGCAAACCCGATGTTGTCCAAACCGTTCGAGAAAATTGTATTAAGTTTTACATAACGGCTGCAAACGAAATTCGTAATCGATTGCCAATCGATGACGAATTTCTGAGCAAGTTACGTGTTTTTGAGCCTCATTTGGCATTAGTAGATACTGACAGAGACACTTCCTTCAAAAGTGTTCTCTTTACTGCTCAGAAATTGGGCGGTTTCGACGAAGACGGTTTGCAAAAAGAATGGTCAACATTGCACCTGAATTTTGCAGATGCAGTCAAGCTTTGTACATTAGCTTTTGATGATGTATGGAAAACGGTGTTGTTAACGCGAAACGATCAAGGCTCGTATAAATATCCATGTTTGCAGGAATTATTAAATTCCATTAGAAGTCTGCCAAATTCAAACGCCGATGCTGAAAGATCGTTTTCCATGCTTCCCGACATAAAGAACAAGAAACGAAACCGACTTTGTTCGACCATCAATGCCATTTGCGTAACGAAATCGGCATTAAAGGCGCACGGGGAAACAGCTCGGAGCATGGAGGTAGATCACAAACATCTATCTCTTATGTCATCTGAGAATTTATATGCAACTTTTGCGAAGAAGCAAAAGAATAGTTTACGTTTACATGCCGTTGATGACCTCGCGGATTTTCCTTCTACGTCGGGTAATGCAAATTGGTGATGTCCAGAATATTATCAATTTCATCCATCTTCTATTTCATTCGATTTTTGGACATCGCGAATATGTAAATAGTTGTTCGATTTACCTCACGCAATTCTTGTTCTATCCTTGCAATAAATTCGCTTGCTTGCTGTACATATGATTCATAGAGAGAACTTCGAGATAATTGTACAAATAAATGTATATTCTTAATTATATTCATTTTATATGTAACAATTATCTCGAAATTCTGTCGCATGTATTATAGTAAATTCCTTTGCTTGCTTTCTATCCTTTGGAAATGTAAACAATTGTAGCATTATTTCAGTCTTACATCTCGTCAATATATCGAACCCAATTGATATATTTACGTGCTGCCTTTCTTTTCTATTTTTGTAATGTTTTTGTACATTTTAGTGTACAACATGTATCGTTTACATTTCCCTCCCGATGGAAGAGACCACCACTTTCCCGTTGTTTCCATCGAGCGGTAACGTGCACGCTGCGCGTAATTAATTTGTAAATAGTGCGTGATTCTTTGTCGCAACTTCATATAATTACGTTTGATGTGATTACGTTTAGATTTTAGATTTTAGATCATACTCTGAAAAAATATTTTTTATCGAAGGCTTCTACAGCGTGCATGGTACTGGCCAAGAGTGAATTCTAATTTTAACAAAGTTCACCAATGTACAGTATCAAAATATTCGTCTTTTAATAAAAAAATTCATTTTAAGGTTCGAAAAATAGAAATAGCTCAAATAAAAAGTACGGAAATTTAAAATGAACACAAGAAATTGAGGCATTTGATGGAAAAAGGGCACATAAACCACCTGTTTAAAATTTATAAATAAAGACACATATAATTTTTAAATCATGAATTCTGTATTCAGAACGCTTGAACGACACGGTAACTACATCCCTAAAAAAATTTGATTTAATTGCATTACTTTTTATTAAGTTATACTATAATGAAAACTTTGAAATCGATTTTCTTGAATGGCATTTTGGCGTATGTGCCCTTTTTCCATCAAATTTTTCCTTAAACAAGTTACAGAAGAACTTTATTTAACTTTTTTTTATGTAGAATTTAGTTCGTATATCTGAAAAATCGAAGAACCATAACGGATAATTATCATTTTTCGTGATCTAATCGGATCTTAAGGGGGTAGACACGTCACGTGACCTGGCCGATTCGGCAGGTCGGTATTACAGCAGGTTTTTTCTGCACAGAAATGGTAATACCGATAGATCGACGATTGCCCGGTAAACGCGAGAGGGAGCTGTTTGCTATTTCCGTATTCTATTCTGAATAAGGAAATAAATTCTCATCTGTTGCGTTGTACTTATAAAAATTTAAACGGAAAGACGGCTGGTACTGCAAACGTAGAAAATTGATTGTACATTACTTGAAATGTGCTTATGCTACAATATTCTACGTTAGCAGTAAGGAATTATAAGTGAAAAGGGAAAATAGATGAGGGGATGACCCCAGAAAATGAAGTTTGTTAGGGTAGACATTTTTTTAGTAGCAAAGCACCGAAACAGAACATGAAATACACTTATTACACGTCCTATGCAGAAAGCAGTTATGAACAAACATTATATATAAAATTGTAAGGAATCGATTGACGTCACTTTTGCAAAGATCTGATTACAAATTGCAGAACTTCAGATTCGTCACTGCTTAGCGTGCAACATTGTATAGTCCCGCTGGTTTCGAGCGTCGAAGCCCACGAAACTCAGCGAGACACATGATTGTTGGCGAGCATCGCGTTTGACGATTCTAGCTACACAATCACCCCGTATAAATGCTAAGAAACGATAGTGTGAAGCGGCGTGCGTTTCAACTGCACATTGACAATATCGTAGATTCTAGAATATTAGCTCCGTATTACGATGTTCTTCACCAGAGCACTGCATTACTGATGAAAATGATGCCAAACATGGAGCAATTCGGTCTATTTTTAGTGAACGTAGTGTGTGTGTCTTAATCATGTATTCATAAGAAAAAATAGACCGAATTGCTTCGCGTCTCGACTAATTTTCGTGGACATAAACTCACGAATCCATCGGTGGTAACACTCTTATCAAGGTGTAGTGAGAAATATGAACAATTTCATATTCAGTACTGGATGACTCAAGTCGCCGTCGACCGAGGGCCCTAATAAATGTGCATTTATTTGAGAAACCAAAGCCGTGTCACTCGTAACACCTACTCGCGAACAGTTACATATATGTATGTACGAGAAGAAGCAATGCAATTTCCCGATGACTTGAAGCAACATTTCAATAGGTAAATGCATGAAACTCTGGGATCAGGAATTCCCAACCAAGTGATGCATATGTAAGAACTGGCGAAATTCAACAATAGTTTGTCGTCTAAATTTTACAATTAAAGTATTTATTTGACGCGAATATACATATGTAAAGTTTGTCAGCAAAGTCTTTCTCGATTTGAGTTCTATAGAAGGCTGACTTTCCTTCGCCATGCAAAGTGCTCTCTTGTCCTTCACGCTAGCAATCATGCAACTCGCTGAGTTTCGTGGATTTCGACGTTCGAATCCAGCGGGGTCATACAATGTTACGCACTAAGCAGTGACAAATCTTCAGTTCTGCATTTCTAATCAGATCTTTGCGAAAGTGACGTGAATCGATTCGTCATGTTTTCTCGATCAAATTGGCCCCAAAAATGATATTATTCGGACCATAATTAAGGAAATTACGTGAAAATTTGTTTGCAGAATTGGAAGCCCGTTTCGTTAAAAATAGTCTGATTTAAATTATTTTCTGTCAATTTAATCGGGAGAATGCCAGGAATCCATTTGTGTCACTTTCATATGGATACGATGAAAAAAAAAAACAAATTCTGTTTCTATATAATCGATGACACATCGCCGAGCAACGGCGATCTCGTGCGGCTCGGGCCACAAAGGTTTTCGTCAGTTATTCGAGCATCTAAGATCGTTACGGGCTCTGTTTGGTGTACACGATACGGACTTTTCGCTATCCCCACCACTTCTGTCTCACTCTTGTCCGGCGAAGGCGAGAGCGAGATGGAAAGAGAGCGAGCGAAGGCACTGAAAGCGAGCGAGGACAGTACGAGACAGACGACGCGTTGATATTTTGTCTCGCTCCGTCTTTCGGACGCCTGACACTCCGTCCTTTGTGTGCGCGACGGGCGTGCGCGATGGTCGCAAGTGCTTACGGTGAGCACGGGAACCGCTTCGCAAAAACTTGACGCAGGCCCGGCATAAGTCATTTTTGCGCCCTAAGCGAACTTGTCAAATTGCGCCCTTTATTATATTACATTTATTTGAGATTATTTATGACTATACTCTGCCAAATTAGGCAACTGCTAGGGCGTAAGGTTGACAAGAAGTGCAAAATGGCCTTTTCATTGTTGGCATTGTTGAAAATAAATTTTTAAATGAAATACTACAAATTATACTACAACGGTTTTAAACTACGAGTAGAGTAAGGTCATGAAGAAGCTCAATTAAATGTATTATAATAAATGGCGGAATTTGGCAAACTCGCTTATGGCGCAAAAAAGACTCGTGCCGTGCCTGGCTATCTTATCGTGGCGCGGATGCATCGAACAGTCAGTCACGATTCCATCTGAGCACTCGCGCCCGCCGCGCACGCAAAGCGTTCCATCCTGCTCCCCCCTTCGGCCAGAAAGAAGCGAGAAACTCAGCTTCGGAATTAGGGCTCCGTTCATGATACGGGCTCACGCCGGTCCGGACCAGCGAGTGCAGGGTTGCCAGATCAAGCCTGGCCTTTTGCAGGAGATTTCAATTTCGTGGATGATTGGAGTGGGGAAAGTGAGAAAAAAAGGGGCGAAGAAAAAACTGGCATCTAAAATTCATTATAATAATGACTTCTTATAAACGAGTAATAATAATAATAATAATAATAAAAGTATTATGAATAGTTATTAGAATTTGTTACAGATTTTAATAGATTTCTATTTTGTTTATGGCACGCTGCAACATACTCTCTATTCTGCCGGAGATTTTTATTGTGCCTGCCTGAGGCCGGAGACAACGGTTCAAAACCCGAGACTCCGGCTGAATGCCGAAGATCTGGCAACCCTGAGCGAGCGGCTTAACGAGACTTTACATTCAGATATATTGGCCGGTTAGTTTCGTAACGCGTATACTCCCACCATAGGTACCGCTTAGCTGCCTCGGTGCTCCTGTTCGCAACGTTTTCTGACTCGCTCTCGTTCCATCTCACTCTCGCCTTCGCAGAACAAGAGTGAGCCAGAAGTTGTGGGGATAGCGCCAAGCTTCTGTTGTGTATAGGCCAAACCGAGCTGCAGGGTAGAAATACACACATCAGAATAGGTGTGCCTTAGCTCCGAAAAAATTGATTCTTTCTCGATAGCTTCATCTCGTATTGGTCATAACAGCCACACGGCTACGTTCAGACGGAGCCGCGCAGAATTCCCGTTACCCCACCATACCCTTGGGTGGCCACGTAACTCCAACAGACAAATCCACGATCGTCAGATTGTGGTGGCTGATTTCTCCTCGATCGCTGTTCGCGAAAACGAATCGACCGGCCAATATATCTGAATACGACCTTAGGATAAAGATATAATGAAAGATGAAAAATTATTCGAAGCCCAAGATGAAACGCCTTCGAATAAACAAAGGAAACTAATAAATACCCGGAGCTAAATAAAATTTTAGATTTAGGGTACACACACCCTACACCAAACATCGTGTCGATTGGCCACTGGGGCCATTCGGAAGTATATTCTTTTATTTAAATAATGCCCATCTCTGCATAGGACCGTAAAGAATTACAAAAAAAATCAGGGAGTCAACTGTTGACTGATTTAGAGACTTTTCCTTGTTGTATGTTATATACAATAGTTGGAAGAATAATAATAAGAGCAATAATTGCAAATAATTGGTGTAACTTCCACATTCTGAAAATATGATATCAGTAAATCAATATTTCCAGTATTAGTAAAAAAGTTCCAATCTCTTTTTTTATTTTAAATAATGTGGCTATATAATTATAATATAAATTCGACAGCGGTATCAAGTGATGTATGTGTTACAATAAAAGCGTTAATTTAGTAAATGTACACAGTTCCCAGAAGTTATATGCCTAAAATGCATATAACCTAACCTACAATCGTCCGAAAATTCATACATTGACTGCATCACGCTTTTACCGTGGCTTGTGTATCCAGCTACCGCTTCAGTTTTGCTATGACTCCACGTTGGCAGTCCTCCCGATTAGGCGCCATCTCGTGTCCACTAGCTCAACTAAATTTGTCACGCGACTTGCTCTGTATTATCGCCAATATGGCGGAACTCGTAATTGGGAATGCAATTACGAGAATACGCTTTTCGTCCTTATATGAGCAGATTTTGAGCTGGGTGAGGTCTCATTCGAAAGAGGAAAGTTCAGTGCAGCGCGCTCTGGTCATTGTTTGAGTCACAAGACTCTTTTAGTGACCTAAAAATACGTTGGTTCATGCGGGTGTATTTTTTCGATTTTTGCTCTACTTTGAACACTCATATTATTAGATATCAACACAATCTCCTCGAACCATGACCAGAGCGCGCTGCACTGAACCTTTCTCTTTCGAATGAGACCTCGCCCAGCCCAAAATTCGCTCATATAAGGACGAAAAGCGTATTCTACTAAACCCATGTTTCGGGCCAGATTGTGTCGGTATACAGCGCGCTGCATTACCCGTGTCTACCCCCTTAAGACAAGAATATAAAATTTTAATATAAAGTTTCATTGAAATCCATTTTGCCGTTTAAACGTAATCGTGATAACAAATACATGAGATATTTAAAAAAAAGCTCTTTTCTAAATAGTCAAAACGTGATCAGGAGGTCTTAAGACGTGATTTCCCTAACAAAATTTTTTCCAAATTTTTTTTCATTACAAGAGTATTATACATATGTCAGAAAGTGAAAAGTGTATCTCGAGCCTCGAGGCACTCAGGAAGATCGCGCACGGCCGCGTGTCGCTTGCACCCCACCTTGGATCACAGCGTTTCAAGAGCGAGAGAGAAAGACACACATTCGTTTTCTCTCTCGTCTTCCCGACGTTGTCCGAAGCGCCGAGCTCACGGACACGCAGCTCCGGCGTAGTGTGCATGCGAGGTGGGGGAAATTCTCGAGCGCTCCCGTCCTCATTCTGGCATCACTGGCTAGCCCGGCTAACCCGTCATGGCAGCCTTCGTAGCGTCGCGCGATCTCCTTGACAACGGAAGGCACGCTGCGCCAGAGGAAGATTGGAAGGGGAAGCAGGCGCGTGAGGGGCCCCTACGCTGAAGAGCCCTGGTTTAAAGTTATCAACGTCATACTGTCCGTAGGGTAAAGGTGGGATAGTTGATCAGAAGGGATACATGATCACAGAGGTGTTATTATTAATACATTTGCAATATGCATGTACTATCGTGTTGTTATGTTAATGTTTGCAATATTAATTCCTCAGCTTCAAGGTCTAAATTCTGATTTTTTTTGGTACATGATTTCATTCGCATACTAGATATACAGGGTGTCCCACCTAAGACTGGACAGCCGGTTTTCTCCTAAACTATTGGAGATAAAAATATTAAAAAAAATAGGGAATTGCATGGTTCGAGGGGGCCAATTAATTAGCGCGAACGAATGTTTTTATCGATTATTATTTTAAAAGATACGATGGTCAGGTTCGGTTTTTCAAATGGAACTATTTTTTTTGAACACCTGAGTTGATAGTGCGTTCCAAGACAAATTCAATAAGTTTTAATGTATACACTTTATTTTCACTGGTTTTTAAGATATTGCGCTTGCAAATTTACTGATTTTCACTGGATGAAAACTGTCTGGTATAGCACGGACCGGGGACGGTCTTACTGGTTCCACGGGTGGCACTGCCTTTTGAAATAGATACATACCTGCCAAAGGTCTACGCCAGGCCCAAAGGCTGGACAATTTTTTTCCGTCAGAAATGCTACTTAGGTAGGTACATCTGCGGTATCGAGAAGCGCACCGTTACTTTTATTTCGCACTTGCTTCTACGCTCGGATGGCCGGTTCTTTTGGGAGGGATGCAAGTTCGATTGGTTAGGTTAGGAGGAGTGAAAGTTGCTAGACTAAATTTCAATCATAGGGAGCAGATTGTATCAGAACCATTCGGATTTGCATTCCTCACAAACGGCTGCTCTCTGGAAGAGGCCCTCCTCACAGCAATGCCCACCTTCTCTCGCACGGAATACGTTAACGCTTGCTTTTGTTCTGATATTGAAGCTCGTGTTTATACTCGAGAGGACCACGCGTCGACAGCGGGCTACCCCTTTTCTTCCTGTGTCTCTCCACGAGCCGTGTTGACGGTGGATTGTAGGAGCGTAGATATCTGGATGCCAGTTATTGAATTCAGGAGACGATAGAAACATTTTATTACAAAACACACATGTACTATAATTAAAGTAAATCGTATTCCTCTCGGGCAGGAGTACTGATAATGAGTGAACTTGCGCCCCACTTCGCGCAGAGCAATTACACGGAGGGTAGTCGGGTCACACACTGCCCAAATGATACAGGGTAATTCTGGAGCAACGCCCGTCAAGGAGATGCGCTGGTACCCCGTGGCGAGGACAGACCTTCGCATTGCCTCACCCGATTTTTATGGTTTTTTTTCCGGAAAAAGGTACGAATCCTGGGCCGAACGTAGCGAATTGAAATCGACCCTCCGCAGTCGAGGGTGAATTATCCATTACAGCGCATTAAGAAACCCTTTTCTTCATCGTATCGAAAGGGAAGTGACGCCAATGGATTCCTTATGTTTTTCTGACGAAAATCATACCAAATATCATGCAAATCGGACTACTTTGACCCAAGCTATTTGTACTCTCTATGTAAAAGTTGTCCGATTTACACGACATTTGTAATGATTTTCATCGGAAAACCCCAAGGAATCCATCGGCGACACTTCCATATCCATACGATAAAGAATAAAGAATTATTTTATTTCCTAACGGGCGTTGCTCCCTAATTACCCTGTATCTGTTTAGGAAATAAAATAATTCTTTATTCTTTATCCTACATAGGGAGTACAAATAGCTTGTGTCAAAGTAGTCCGATTTGCATGATATTTGGTATGATTTTCGTCAGAAAAACATAAGGAATCCATTGGCGTCACTTCCCTTTCGATACGATGAAGAAAAGGGTTTCTTAATACGCTGTAATGGATAATTCACCCTCGACTGCGGAGGGTCGATTTCAATTCGCTACGTTCGGCCCAGGGTTCGTACCTTTTTCCGGAAAAAAAAACCATAAAAATCGGGTGAGGCAATGCGAAGGTCTGTCCTCGCCACGGGGTACCAGCGCATCTCCTTGACGGGCGTTGCTCCAGAATTACCCTGTATCATTTGGGCAGTGTGTGACCCGTCTACCCTCCGTGTAATTGGTCTGCGCGAAGTGGGGCGCAAGTTCGCTCATTATCAGTACTCCTGCCCGAGAGGAATACGATTTACTTTAATTATAGTACATGTGTGTTTTGTAATAAAATGTTTCTATCGTCTCCTGAATTCAATAACTGGCATCCAGATATCTACGCTCCTACAATCCGTCAACACGGCTCGTGGACAGACACAGGATGAAAAGGGGTAGCCCGCTGTCGACGCATGGTCCTCTCGAGTATAAACACGAGCTTCAATATCAGAACAAAAGCAAGCGTTAACGTATTCCGTGCGAGAGAAGGTGGGCATTGCTGTGAAGAGGGCCTCTTCCAGAGAGCAGCCGTTTGTGAGGAATGCAAATCCGAATGGTTCTGATACAATCTGCTCCCTATGATTGAAATTTAGTCTAGCAACTTTCACTCCTCCTAACCTAACCAATCGAACTTGCATCCCTCCCAAAAGAACCGGCCATCCGAGCGTAGAAGCAAGTGCGAAATAAAAGTAACGGTGCGCTTCTCGATACCGCAGATGTACCTACCTAAGTAGCATTTCTGACGGAAAAAATTGTCCAGCCTTTGGGCCTGGCGTAGACCTTTGGCAGGTAGGTATCTATTTCAAAAGGCAGTGCCACCCGTGGAGCCAGTAAGACCGTCCCCGGTCCGTGCTATACCAGACAGTTTTCTTCCAGTGAAAATCAGTAAATTTGCAAGCGCAATATCTTAAAAACCAGTGAAAATAAAGTGTATACATTAAAGCTTATTGAATTTGTCTTGGAACGCACTATCAACTCAGGTGTTCAAAAAAAATAGTTCCATTTGAAAAACCGAACTTGACCATCGTATCTTTTAAAATAATAATCGATAACAAAATTCGTTCGCGCTAATTAATTGGCCCCCTCGAACCATGCAATTCCCTATTTTTTTTTATATTTTTATCTCCAATAGTTTAGGAGAAAACCGGCTGTCCAGTCTTAGGTGGGACACCCTGTATATCTAGTATGCGAATGAAATCATGTACCAAAAAAAATCAGAATTTAGACCTTGAAGCTGAGGAATTAATATTGCAAACATTAACATAACAACACGATAATACGTGCATATTGCAAATGTATTAATAATAACACCTCTGTGATCATGTATCCCTTCTGATCAACTATCCCACCTTTACCCTACGGACTGACTTTACGTTGATAAGTTTAAACACTAATAATTTGAACAGTGGGACGAGGGGGGAAATGATTGTTACGTGATTATTTAGAGGAGAGTGTGCTGAAAATATTGCAATTGGTCCGAAAGTGGAACTTTTTGGCGTTTGGAAGATTTTCCTAATCAAATTTGACAAATGTCGCTATTTTCGTTAATGCATATAAAAATATTTTTTTATGTATTGTTTATATTAGTTCGTAATAAATGAAGATATTTATCGCAAAAGCCGGGTCTTTAATTTAAACAAACCGATTTGTTGTTACTTTCCTTTATTATTCGAATTTTCCTTATAACTTGGAAACGAAAAGTTTCCCAAACATTTTGCTTAAACCACTGTAAAGAGCATTAAATAAGGTACCAAATAAACATAATTAATTTTTTTTTATCACATATAAGTTAAAAAAATTAGGAAATAAATAAATGTAAAAAATATTAAATTATACATCATTAGAAAGGAATAATTTTTTCCTATTTTTTGGCGTAAATTTCATTCCGATATCTTAAAAAAAGACCCAAAAGTCGGCAAATTTTAAATCCGGCCCACTGTGCGACGCTTTGCCAGGCGCGCACGTAAGGTAAAAGTACCACTAACTGGACACTTAAGGATATCAAAGTTGTATATCTTAAAAATGGACTAGAAATAAATGTCCTTTTTAACAAAAGTGAAAATATTCAGATAAATGTTACTTCTTTCTATCAAATGAGCTACTAAAAACTTGTTTTGTGGAGGATTGCTCGGATGACTAATTGGTATGACTAGATAGGGTGATTCACCAGCGACGCCCGTCAAAGGATGCTGCCTCGTACCCCGTGGCGAGGACAACACCCCGTGGTACGTCACCTTATGTAAAAGTAGTCCGATTTATATGACATTGGGTATGATTTTCATCAGAAAAACATAAGGAATCCATTGTTGCCACTTCCATATCAATACGATAAAGAATAAAGAATATTATTATTATTATTATTATTATATCAACGGGAGAACCCTTTAGAGTACAACAATATAAACAGATTAATAAAAATAAAAAAAGATAAAGGTAAAGATAATACATAAAAACGACGAAATATAGATAATAACATAAAATAAAACGGAAAAATAACAAACCAAAACAAAAACAAAAACATAAACGTAACAGTCTGCAAGCAGTGATATCGCAGTGACAGTGAAACGCAAGTTAAGGGGGTGGCAGTCTACTAAGCAACATATTCCTAAACGAAGCGAGGGAGGCTAAGAATAAATCTATGTCCCCAGGATAAAGAATTTCTTAATACGCTGTAATGAATATTTCACAGAAGTTGATGAAGCAAGACACAATGGCACATTCGTGCGCGCTCAGCCTGCTCAGCGTATACGCATTCAGGTCTGGACCCGGCATAATAATAGATACTGGCCCTAGCACCTATAACAACGAAACTCATCCAATTCTTCAGTCTCTCAACCAGTTAGAACAAGCTGTAAACTGCACCCAACCTTTATTCAATTTCAATAAACCATATGATTCTTGGACATAAATGCAAATATTTTCACCTTTTTCATCACCACTATTATCATTATCCTTCGGTATTTTGTTTAATTTTGTGGTTTTCTTTCTCTTTACTTGTAGTCCTTTATTAAGATTTAGTTTTAATTTTGATAACGTCCTTCTTTTCGTTTTTCTGTTCTACACATTTTGAGCAAAACCGGGTACCCGGTTTTATCCTGTATGGTTTTATCCCAACATACAATTTTGTAAATATTACGAAATATCAACAATAGGGAAGGTAAGTATCGTGGAGGGCGCCGCCTCGCGGTCACTTTTTTCAAAAGTGGGATGATTAATCGAATGTATGACATAGTTGAATATAGTAGGGAAAGGAATGAGGGTGAAATTAGCGGAAGTTTTAAATGTCTGAAATTAGTTAAAGGACAAACTCTGTACGAACTTCACTGGACGGCCACGCAAAAAGTAGGAGTACGTAATTATCTCAACTTTAACTTTACATATATTTACATTATTTTTTTGTACTAATCGCCCCGGGTGTTTCTCTTAAAACGTGGCCAATTATGTGATGATTCTTATTTTCATCGATTTCCTCTCGAACTTCACTTACATGAAAACTTTGTAATAATCTTAGGCATTTTGACAAACTTTTTTGTCGAAATACACTGGTATTTACTGCTTGAAATCCAGCTTTTATTATTACGACCATTATTTTATACCCGTAACCACGTACAACCGGTTAAACAACAAATTACAAAACGCATATTTCACGTTTGAATCTTAAACAGTTGCTCCCAAAATTTAAAAAACATATTCCCAAAATTTAAAAAAAAATCCGAGAGACGGCGCGAGCGTTCCACGCCGAAGAAAAAACAAACCTTTCAATTATTTACACTTTAATATGCAACAATTTACATAATTCGCACCAAAAAGTATGTACCTGAACACTGTGAAAAGTGTTTGAAGTTTTTTAATGATCGAAAATTAGATCAGAACTTTCAAAAACACACAAGTGATGTGCGGAATATCCTAACCTGTCAGGAGGCTAGAAAACCACGCGGCGTGGTGGAACAGAAAGTTTACAGTATTTCAATAAGGGTTCGATGTTATCTTGTAAGTCTACTGCATTATTAGCCAACAATATAAGATCATCTGCAAATATAGTAATAATTCCATCTCTTCAATTATTTTATGGACCCCTCTCTCCCTGAAAAAGTTAACTATATCATTTAACATCAGAATAAAAATAATCGGGCTGAACGAGTCTCCCTGTGATACCCCTTGGGTTCCATCAATTTCTTCCGTTACATTACCACTTCCCAATTTGACTTTCAATTTAGCTCCCTCGTACAGTTTCTTTTTAGCTTTCGTATCAGTTCGTATGAACTGTGAACTCACAAGGGAAGTTTCGTTGCCCGAACATTGCGATTTTTTTCGAACCTGTGCAGGTTTATAGAGGACCTCCATAGAAGTATTAGGCAATTTTTTGTTTGTGCCCATTTTCAATTCTTCAGAAAACACCCCTTAAAGGTTAATGTGTGATTTCATATTTTTCCGTATATCTTGAAATCTATAGTAGATATAAATAAATTATTACTATGCAAACTTAATGGCTTAAAATTTGTAGTGGGGAACGTTTTCTTACTTAAACTACACATTACATAGTTTTATAGGCCATACAAAGGCGTTAAGTTTTCATTGTAATAATTTTTAAATATCTACTATATTTTTGAAGATATACAGGAAAGTTGGAAATCATACATTAACATTTAAGGTGTGTTTTCACCGTGAAGAACCGAAAATGGACACAAACTAAAAATTGCCTGATGTTTCTATTCAGATCCTCTACAAACCTGCACAGTTTCAAAAAAATCGAAATTTCCTATGTCAGACCCATTTGAAAAAAAAAATTGCCAGAGGATTGGGTGCACCACTGAATCAAAGGCTGTTTTAAAGTCTCTAAAAGCTGCTATTAATTTGCCTTTTTTTCTCTCTAGTGCCATCGCAATTTGGGCATTCAAAACGAAGATATTGTCTTCGCATCATCATCCATTCCTGGACCCAGCTTAGCATTCTGGGAGGATTTTCCCTTCCTCACTTCAGTCTATAACTTTGCTAAAATTACTGTAAAGATTTTTAGAGTGGTATTTGCCACAGTTATACCCCTGTAATTCCGGGGGTCCTTAAGGGGGTAGACACGGGTAATGCAGCGCGCTGTATACCGACACAATCTGGCCCGAAACATGGGTTTAGTAGAATACGCTTTTCGTCCTTATATGAGCGAATTTTGGGCTTGGCGAGGTCTCATTCGAAAGAGAAAGGTTCAGTGCAGCGCGCTCTGGTCATGGTTCGACGAGATTGTGTTGATATCTAATAATATGAGTGTTCAAAGTAGAGCAAAAATCGAAAAAATACACCCGCATGAACCAACGTATTTTTAGGTCACTAAAAGAGTCTTGTGACTCAAACGATGACCAGAGCGCGCTGCACTGAACTTTCCTCTTTCGAATGAGACCTCACCCAGCTCAAAATCTGCTCATATAAGGACGAAAAGCGTATTCCCGTAATTGCATTCCCAATTACGAGTTCCGCCACATTGGCGATAATACAGAGCAAGTCACGTGACAAATTTAGTTGAGCTAGTAGACACGAGATGGCGCCTACTCGGGAGGACTGCCAACGTGGAGTCATAGCAAAACTGAAGCGTTAGCTGGATACACAAGCCACAGTAAAAGCGTGATGCAGTCAATGTATGAATTTTCGGACGATTGTAGGTTAGGTTATATGCATTTTAGGCATATAACTGCTGGGAACTGTGTACATTTAGTAAATTAACGCTTTTATTGTAACACATACATCACTTGAAACCGCTGTCGAATTTATGTTATAATTATATGGCCACATTATTTAAAATAAAAAAAGAGATTGGAACTTTTTTACTAATACTGGAAATATTGATTTACTGATATCATATTTTCAGAATGTGGAAGTTACACCAATTATATGCAATTATTGCTCTTATTATTATTCTTCCGACTATTGCATATAACATACAACAAGGAAAAGTCTCTAAATCAGTCAACAGTTGACTCCCTGATTTTTTTTGTGATTCTTTACGGTCCTATGCAGAGATGGGCATTATTTAAATAAAAGAATATACTTCCGAATGGCCCCAGTGGCCAATCGACACGATGTTTGGGGTAGGGTGTGTGTACCCTAAATCTAAAATTTTATTTAGCTCCGGGTATTTATTAGTTTCCTTTGTTTATTCGAAAGCGTTTCATCTTGAGCTTCGAATAATTTTTCATCTTTCATTATATCTTTATCCTAAGGTCGTATTCAGATATATTGGTCGGTCGATTCGTTTTCGCGAACAGCGATCGAGGAGAAATCAGCGACCACTATCTGACGATCGTGGATTTGTCTGTTGGAGTTACGCGGCCACCCAAGGGTATGGTGGGGTAACGGGAATGCTGCGCGGCTCCGTCTGAACGTAGCCGTGTGGCTGTCATGACTAATACGAGATGAAGCTATCGAGAAAGAATCAATGTTCTGACCAATAAAGCTCCTGAATTTTTTCGGAGCTAAGGCACACCTATTCTGATGTGTGTATTTCTACGCTGCAGCTCGGTTTGGCCTATACACAACAGAAGCTTGGCGCTATCCCCTCCACTTCTGGCTCACTCTTGTTCTGCGAAGGCGAGAGTGAGATGGAACGAGAGCGAGTCAGAAAACGTTGCAAACAGAAGCACCGAGGCAGCTAAGCGGTACCTATGGTGGGAGTATACGCGACGGGCGCGAGTGCTCAGATGGAATCGTGACTGTTCGATGCATCCGCGCCACGGTCAGATAGCCAGGCACGGCACGAGTCTTTTTTGCGCCATAAGCGAGCTTGACAAATTCCGCCATTTATTATAATACATTAATTGAGCTTCTTCATGACCTTACTCTACTCGTAGTTTAAAACCGTTGTAGTATAATTTGTAGTATTTCATTTAAAAATTTATTTTCAACAATGCCAACAATGAAAAGGCCATTTTGCATTTCTTGTCAACCTTACGCCCTAGCAGTTGCCTAATTTTGCAGAGTAAAGTCATAAATAATCTCAAATAAATGTAATATAATAAAGGGCGCAATTTGACAAGTTCGCTTAGGGCGCAAAAAAGACTTATGCCGGGCCTGCGTCAAGTTTTTGCGAAGCGGTTCCCGTGCTCACCGTAAGCACTTGCGACCATCGTGCACGCCCGTCGCGCATACAAAGGACGGAGTGTCAGGCGTCCGAAAGACGGAGCGAGACAAAATATCAACGCGTCGTCTGTCTCGTACTGTCCTCGCTCGCTTTCAGTGCCTTCGCTCGCTCTCTTTCCGTCTCGCTCTCGCCTTCGCCGGACAAGAGTGAGACAGAAGTGGTGGGGATAGCGAAAAGTCCGTACCGTGTACACCAAACAGAGCCCGTAACGATCTTAGATGCTCGAATAACTGACGAGAACCTTTGTGGCCCGAGCCGCACGAGATCGCCGTTGCTCAGCGATGTGTCATCGATTATATAGAAACAGAATTTGTTTTTTTTTCATCGTATCAATATGAAAGTGACACAAATGGATTCCTGGCATTCTCCCGATTAAATTGACAGAAAATAATTTAAATCAGACTATTTTTAACGAAACGGGCTTCCAATTCTGCAAACAAATTTCACGTAATTTCCTTAATTATGGTCCGAATAATATCATTTTTGGGGCCAATTTGATCGAGAAAACACGACGAATCGATTCACGTCACTTTCGCAAAGATCTGATTAGAAATGCAGAACTGAAGATTTGTCACTGCTTAGTGCGTAACATTGTATGGCCCCGCTGGATTCGAGCGTCGAAACCCACGAAACTCAGCGAGTTGCATGATTGCTAGCGTGAAGGACAAGAGAGGACTTTGCATGGCGAAGGAAAGTCAGCCTTCTATAGAACTCAAATCGAGAAAGACTTTGCTGACAAACTTTACATATGTATATTCGCGTCAAATAAATACTTTAATTGTAAAATTTAGACGACAAACTATTGTTGAATTTCGCCAGTTCTTACATATGCATCACTTGGTTGGGAATTCCTGATCCCAGAGTTTCATGCATTTACCTATTGAAATGTTGCTTCAAGTCATCGGGAAATTGCATTACTTCTTCTCGTACATACATATATGTATCTGTTCGCGAGTAGGTGTCACGAGTGACACGGCTTTGGTTTCTCAAATAAATGCACATTTATTAGGGCCCTCGGTCGACGGCGACTTGAGTCATCCAGTACTGAATATGAAATTGTTCATATTTCTCACTACACCTTGATAAGAGTGTTACCACCGATGGATTCGTGAGTTTATGTCCACGAAAATGAGTCGAGACGCGAAGCAATTCGGTCTATTTTTTCTTATGAATACATGATTAGGACACACACACTACGTTCACTAAAAATAGACCGAATTGCTCCATGTTTGGCATCATTTTCATCAGTAATGCAGTGCTCTGGTGAAGAACATCGTAATACGGAGCTAATATTCTAGGCCCTAGAATCTACGATATTGTCAATGTGCAGTTGAAACGCACGCCGCTTCACACTATCGTTTCTTAGCATTTATACGGGGTGATTCTGTAGCTAGAATCGTCAAACGCGATGCTCGCCAACAATCATGTGTCTCGCTGAGTTTCGTGGGCTTCGACGCTCGAAACCAGCGGGACTATACAATGTTGCACGCTAAGCAGTGACGAATCTGATGTTCTGCAATTTCTAATCAGATCTTTGCAACAGTGACGTCAATCGATTCCTTACAATTTTATATATAATGTTTGTTCATAACTGCTTCTTTCTGCATAGGACATGTAATAAGTGTATTTCATGTTCTGTTTCGGTGCTTTGCAAGTAAAAAAATGTCTAACCTAACAAACTTCATTTTCTGGGGACATCCCCTCATCTATTTTCCCTTTTCACTTATAATTCCTTACTGCTAACGTAGAATATTGTAGCATAAGCACATTTCAAGTAATTAAAATGTACAATGAATTTTCTATGTTTGCAGTACCAGCCGACTTCCGTTTAAATTTTTATAAGTACAACGCAACAGCTGAGAATTTCTTTCCTTATTCAGAATAAAATACGGAAATAGCAAACAGCTCCCTCTCGCGTTTACCGGGCAATCGGCGATCTATCGGTATTACCATTTCTGTGCAGAAAAAACCTGCTGTAATACCGACCTGCCGAATCGGCCAGGTCACGTGACGTGTCTACCCCCTTAACATCCCCTTTTTTATACAAAAATATTTGTTCAAATTTATATCAGCTATCCGGTATATTTTGAGTATTCATAACCTTATCAAATAATTTATTTAAGATCCACGTTAAATTTGGCGTTAAAGCTTTGAGAAATTCATTTGGCATGCCATCTGGTCCTGGCGTCTTCCTAGGCTTTATTCTTCTTATGATTCTATATATCTATCTACATGAGGATTGCATCTAAAGTTGGCTGCCTACTGTCTATATGTATACTGTATAGTCCCTCACATCTATTATTCGAGGTGGATATGTTGCTCTATAAAACTCTTCTACCTATTCTTTAGTTATTTTTATCTTCATTCTTTTTATTCCTAAACATCCTTTACCTTCTTCCAAAGCCACAGTCTTTTGCGAATCTTCTAAATATTTATTATTGATTATTTGATCTTTGTTTCTATTCTTTATTATTTGATCTTTGTTTCTGGCGCAATTCCTGCCTTCTCTGTTAACTTGATTTCTTAGTAACCTGCATTCTTCCGAGAACCATGGTCTGCTTTTGAACTGATATTCCGCATTCATTCTTATTTCCTTAACTAAGATTAATTTCCTACGTGCTCTCTCTATTGTTCCAAGTAGAAAATCTAATATTACAGTTGTATCGTCGTTGTCAATTATACTTAACTGCTTAGTGTTTCTTTATTTTTCCCTTCTTCTGACTCTTTCCATTGAAATAACTTTATTTTTTTATATTTCCTTCTTGTCGTCATCCTTGCTTTTAACTATTTCCCCGCTTCTTTTCTTCCCTTCTGCACCTAATGTTATCTATAATTACGGGCAGATAATCTGATGTACCGATATTCATTACTTTTAAATCAGCAATCATCTGTAGACTATTTATCGAGCCCCACGCCATGTCTATTCAATTTGTGCCTCTAGGACCTACACAAGGTGTCCCAAAATTGCGGGACAGTCCGGGACATACAATATCGTGATGCAAAAAGGCATCGAATCGTTTTGGTATCCGAGGCTTCGTTCTCGAGATATTAACAGTTGAATATTAGCGGTGGAACTTCCAGGCCGCGCAGTTTAAAGCCGACAAAATCATGCGAAAATATCAGGACTTCCACTTTAAATAGCCGCCAGTTTGTTTTAAATGAATATTTCGGAAATTCCCTCCGTGAATCAGAGGATACATTAATATACTAACGAAATCTTTTTGCTTTTTTTTATTTTAGATTATCTGGTTCCGAATAGCAGTGTTCACCCCAAAACAATTTTTAAAAAGGCTTCTTGGATGTCGGTTGTAATTTTATTATAAACATAAATATTTTTCTACAAAAAATTTACCAAATGTTCTTTAAATTTTGCTATTTTAAGTGCAAAAAGTTCTGTAAAAATATATGCTTCCACTTTTTCAAAAAAAAAATCACGAACATTCGCCTCGTTTCGGCCTCCTGACTAGGTATAACCCCTTAAAATACTTTTCAAGTCATAGAAATCCCTCTAAAATGCATTTATGCTGTTAAAATTGTCTGGAACGTTGTCCATGCATTGTGAGAACAATTAAAAAGAATCTGCCATTGGCTTGGAGAAAGAATCGACGTGGTAGGCAGTGGAAGTTCCACGAACAAGAGACCCTACTCTCTGCCCTACCCCTGTTATCCCGAGCTTTGTGAGTAAAGTATTAGAACATTTTACGATTTTCGTTCAAGGAATTAGAAACAAGCCATGATTTTGGATAATATTTATTATTACTATTACTATTATAGATTATTGTTATCATTAAGCGACCATTTTATGAAGTTAGAATTTTAAATGATAAACAATTATTGCTAGAATTTCAATTTCACATCCTTTTTCTGTCTTTCACGTGGTATAGCATCCGAAAATAGCAGTATCAGTGTGGAAAAAACATTATTATCTGCATAATAAAATAACTGTTACGCGAATTATGTATATTTAAAGCTATGAACTGGAACCCTTCATGAGTGGTTATTTTGACGAGTCATAGGTGATCGTCATACATAAAATTTGTATTATTATTACAATAACGTAAATACTTTAAAAGAAAGAAAGAACAGGCAATGAATAATAACACAGTACAACAAATTTTGACTTTTTTTCGGACTTGTAACATTCAATAGCCGTTTCTTATAGGTTTTCGTGCCCTGAAAACGAATCCGCAACCCGTTTGTCGCCATCACCCTCAGTTTTTGAGAAAATCGATTTTGAAAAAAAACTGCAAATTTTCAACTTTGAACATTTTTTGTGTCGAAACGGTAATAGTTATTCGATTGTTCGTTGCGTCAAATTATTCTATGAACCCTCACGAATACAACGATATACGTTATTATTGCATTATGAACATTTAAATATGTTTAAACAACGATCAAAAAGAAAAGGACACCCGAAATGCACCCATTTTTCCAGATATCTTTCAATTTATTTCCAAAACTAAGGGTCTGAGACGAAATCTGACCATCCCACGCGATGCAGCAGACATTGTTCCTTCGGAAAGCGTCGACAGAAGTGATAAGTCTCGTTTCGTTTTCAATACAGAAGCGAAATAGTTTGGTAAAACGCGCGGTGCCGACAGTGGTAGTCACGCGCCTTAAGCGATTATGTTGCGTTGAGCGGCAGTGGATCGCGCGCCGCCATTGACTACCACTGTCAACATCGCGCGTTTTGCCAAACTATTTCGCTTCTGTATTGAAAACAAAACGAGACTTACCACTTCTGTCGACGCTTTCCGAAGGAACAATGTCTGCTGCATCGCGTGGGATGGTCAGATTTCGTCTCAGACCCTTAGTTTTGGAAATAAATTGAAAGATATCCGCAAAAATTTGTGCACTTCGGGTGTCCTTTTCCCTTTGATCGTTGTTTAAACATATTTAAATGTTCATACTGCAATAATAACTTATATCGCTGTATTCGGGAGGGTTCATAGAATAATTTGACGTAACGAACAATCGAATAACTATTACCGTTTCGACAAAAAAAATGTTCAAAGTTGAAAATTTGCAGTTTTTTTCAAAATCGATTTTCTCAAAAACTGAGGGTGATGGCGACAAACGGGTTGCGGGTTCGTTTTCAGGGCACGAAAACCTATAAGAAACGGGTATTGAATGTTACAAGTCCAGATGGCTATTGTACTGTGTAATTTATTTTAGTGATTATTTACGTATAAATTATATTAAGTCTTGATATCAAATGGATTAGATATGTATAATCGGCTGAAAAATATAGTTCCAGCAATCATAAACTGCATAATTATTTAGTTATTAGATATTTCTAATACACTATTAAATCTGAGTTAAATCTACTATTGGACGGTCTAGTGGATATTATTTATTTCTATCGGTATACATTTATTTTTATACTGCTTATTTAATTCGCCTAGGGAGACGTGTTTTTTCTTCTATGGACTTTATGATTGTTCAGATGCTATTTTACAGCTAAATGGACAAGGCTGAATGTAACATGGTCAATCCCATCACTGGGACATTAAATTTTCAACGCGTCAACCATTGAGGTGGGTGGGAGATGATTTTTCATTGCCAAAACGACTTATAGGAGGTTGTTACGTCCGAAATCGAGATTTGGGATTGATGATTGACTTCGCAACGTAAAGAGGGGATCTTGCCCCGTCGCCTCCACAGCGCAACCGTAATCCCTAAGGCCGGTCACGCTATTTAGAGTAACTGTGCAGGGCAGGTGGATTGGCAATTTAAACAGATGGAGAAGGAAAAGAAGAGATGTGCGTTTCGTCTTGGGACCGTCAGCCAGACTCATCAGTAGGGCTATAGCTGACGGCCCGTGCCCCAGTGATGCCAGAATGAGGACGGGAGCGCTCGAGAATTTCCCCCACCTCGCATGCACACTACGCCGGAGCTGCGTGTCCGTGAGCTCGGCACTTCGGACAACGTCGGGAAGACGAGAGAGAAAACGAACGTGTGTCTTTCTCTCTCGCTCTTGAAACGCTGCGATCCAAGGTTACGTGCAAGCGACACGCGGCCGTGCGCGATCTTCTTGAGTGCCTCGAGATACACTTTTCACTTTCTGACATATGTATAATACTCTTGTAATGAAAAAAAATTTGGAAAAAATTTTGTTAGGGAAATCACGTTTTAAGACCTCCTGATCACGTTTTGACTATTTAGAAAAGAGCTTTTTTTTTAAATATCTCATGTATTTGTTAACACGATTACGTTTAAACGGCAAAATGGATTTCAATGAAACTTTATATTAAAATTTTATATTCTTGTTTTAAGATCCGATTAGATCACGAAAAATGATAATTACCCGTTATGGTTCTTCGATTTTTCAGATATACGAACTAAATTCTACATACAAAAAAGTTAAGTAAAGTTCTTCTGTAACTTGTTTAACAAAGAAAAATGTACATTCATAATTGAGGCATTTGATGGAAAAAGGGCACATACGCCTAAATGCCATTTCAAGAAAATCGATTTCAAAGTTTTCATTATAGTATAACTTAATAAAAAGTAATGCAATTAAATCAGATTTTTTTAGGATGTAGTTACCGTGTCGTTCAAGCGTTCTGAATACAGAAGTCATGATTTAAAAATGATATGTGTCTTTATTTATAAGTTTTAAACAAGTGGTTTATGTGCCCTTTTTTCATCAAATGCCTCAATTTCTTGTGTTCGTTTTAAATTTCCGTACTTTTTATTTGAGCTATTTCTATTTTTCAAACCTTAAAATGAATTTTTTTATTAAAAGACGAATATTTTGATACTGTACATTGGTGAACTTTGTTAAAATTAGAATCCACTCTTGGCCAGTACCATGCACGCTGTAGAAGCCTTCGATAAAAAATATTTTTTCAGAGTATGATCTAAAATCTAAAATCTAAACGTAATCACATCAAACGTAATTATATCAAGTTGCGACAAAGAATCATGCACTATTTACAAGTTAATTACGCGCAGCGTGCACGTTACCGCTCGATGGAAACTACGGAAAAGTGGTGGTCTCTTCCATCGGGAGGGAAATGTAAACAATTGGTTATGCAAAGCTAACATCGCGATACATGTTGTACACTAAAATGTACAAAAACATTACAAAAATAGAAAAGAAAGGCAGCACGTAAATATATCAATTGGGTTCGATATATTGACGAGATGTAAGACTGAAATAATGCTACAATTGTTTAGATTTCCAAAGGATAGAAAGCAAGCAAAGGAATTTACTATAATACATGTTACAGAATTTCGAGATAATTGTTACATATAAAATGAATATAATTAAGAATATACATTTATTTGTACAATTATCTCGAAGTTCTCTCTATGAATCATATGTACAGCAAGCAAGCGAATTTATTGCAAGGATAGAACAAGAATTGCGTGAGGTAAATCGAACAACTATTTACATATTCGCGATGTCCAAAAATCGAATGAAATAAAAAATGGATGAAATTGATAATATTCTGGACATCACTAATTTGCATTACCCGACGTAGAAGGAACATCCGCGAGGCCATCAACGGCATGTAAACGTAACCTACTCTTTTGCTTCTTCGCAAGAATTGGATATAAATGCTCAGATGACATGAGAGATAGATGTATGTCATCTACCTCCATGGTCTGAGCTGTGTCCCCGTACGCCTTTAATGCCGATTTCGTTACGCAAATGGCATTAACGAGGGTCGAACAAAGTCGGTTTCGTTTCTTGTTCTTTATGTCGGGAAGCATGGAAAACGATCTTTCAGCATCGGCGTTTGAATATGGAAGACTTCTAATGGAATTGAATAATTTCTGCAAACATGGATATTTAAATGAGCCTTGATCGTTTCGCGTTAACAACACCGTTTTCCAAACATCATCAAAAGCTAATGTACAAAGCATCTGCTTGTCTTTATATGCAAAATTCAGGTGCAATGTCGACCATTCTTTTTGCAAACCGTCTTCGTCGAAACCGCTCAATTTTTTAGCAATAAAGAGAACACTTTTAAAGGAAGTGTCTCTGTCATTATCTATTAATGCCAAATGAGGCTCAAAAACACATAACTTGCTCAGAAATTCGTCATCGATTGGCAATCGATTACGAATTTCGTTTGCAGCCGTTATGTAAAACTTAATACAATTTTCTCGAACGGTTTTGACAACATCGGGTTTGCCTTCTGCAACTAACTTAGAAAGAAAAATGTCACAATCCGGACCTAAATGAATACTATTAAATGCGATTTGGTTATCGCCTTTTGAAAAATCTATTAATTTTACTAAATCCATGTGCTTCAAAAGCTGCGGTTTCAAAAAATTACGTAAAATATTATACAAAAGAGTTTTGGCAGTAGTTTGAAGCAAATGGATTCTTGTTTGTTGCGACTGAAAGAATAAACTAAAGTCATTGAAATACAATAGAACGTATTCCAAAAACAGAAGATATGCTTTCGCTTCTGGATTTTGCATGATGATAAGCAGATCTTCCCCAGACTTTGCCTTCTCACTTACGACCAATTCTTTCAGAAATTGCAACACACTGTCCCAATTTTCTAAAAGTGTAACTACGGATGAATAACGCGATAACCATCGCGTAGTACAGAATTTTAAAATTTTGCGGTCAGTAAATTGATAACATTGTTGGAAATCGCGAAAAATGGCCGAGCGTTTGGGACTGCTATAAATGAATGTAGTGACTTTCCGTAATAATTCCTCGCAGACCTCGGGAATGGTAGCGCATGCTTTATGCACTACCAATGCAGAGGAGTGACATGGACACGGCATGGTGAAAAAATTTTCACCGCGAATTTCTGCAAGTTTGGTCTTGAATGACGAGTGACACCCTGTCATGACAGAAGCGTTATCACACGACAAAGCAAGAATGTTTCCGAACGGAATTTGCTTTTTCCACATGGAGTTCTTAAAGGAGGTAAATATTTTATCGGCAGTACCTTCTCGCGCGTCAAGATTAATTAATTCTACTAATTCCGTTCGAACATCCAAAGTCTCGGGTGCGACATACCGAACAATAAACGACATCCATTTCTCATTGGTAATGTCGGATGTTTCATCAATAAATACTGAAAACTTAGAATTCTGTAAAACCAGACTAAGACGCTCTGTTTCCCGAGGACACAGAACGTTCGATATAATATTAGAACACTTTGTTCGACCACACGTCATACGTTCCAAAACATCAGGATCTTTCCCAACGTCTTGGAAAAGTTGAAGAATCGCCTCTGCGGATTGATGCGAAATATTTTTCTCGGCAACTAATGCAGCAAAACGAATAACCAAAGCATAAACAAAACATAAACAAAGCATACGCAACCACAGATCGCGGATCTGACCGTCAAATGTACTTGACGAAAACCAGGCCCGAGCGAACCCTCGAAACGGGAAACGAAAAGAATAGATAGGAAATCGTAAAATAGTAAGAAAAATTCAGAAAGGAGAAAAATCGAAGAAAAGGCTAAAAGAAATAACAGCAAGGTAATGGTGACAGTACCGAACTGCCACAGATGCATTTACCAGTTACCTTTCTCTCCTATTCTTGTACAATATGTATCGCGATGTTAGCTTTGCATAACCAATTGTTTACATTTCCCTCTCGATGGACGAGACCATCACTTTCCCGTAGTTTCCATCGAGCGGTAACGTGCACGCTGCGCGTAATTAATTTGTAAATAGTGCGTGATTCTTTGTCGCAACTTGATATAATTACGTTTGATGTGATTACGTTTAGATTTTAGATTTTAGATCATACTCTGAAAAAATATTTTTTATCGAAGGCTTCTACAGCGTGCATGGTACTGGCCAAGAGTGGATTCTAATTTTAACAAAGTTCACCAATGTACAGTATCAAAATATTCGTCTTTTAATAAAAAAATTCATTTTAAGGTTTGAAAAATAGAAATAGCTCAAATAAAAAGTACGGAAATTTAAAACGAACACAAGAAATTGAGGCATTTGATGAAAAAAGGGCACATAAACCACTTGTTTAAAACTTATAAATAAAGACACATATCATTTTTAAATCATGACTTCTGTATTCAGAACGCTTGAACGACACGGTAACTACATCCTAAAAAAATCTGATTTAATTGCATTACTTTTTATTAAGTTATACTATAATGAAAACTTTGAAATCGATTTTCTTGAAATGGCATTTAGGCGTATGTGCCCTTTTTCCATCAAATGCCTCAATTATGAATGTACATTTTTCTTTGTTAAACAAGTTACAGAAGAACTTTACTTAACTTTTTTGTATGTAGAATTTAGTTCGTATATCTGAAAAATCGAAGAACCATAACGGGTAATTATCATTTTTCGTGATCTAATCGGATCTTAAGACAAGAATATAAAATTTTAATATAAAGTTTCATTGAAATCCATTTTGCCGTTTAAACGTAATCGTGTTAACAAATACATGAGATATTTAAAAAAAAAAGCTCTTTTCTAAATAGTCAAAACGTGATCAGGAGGTCTTAAAACGTGATTTCCCTAACAAAATTTTTTCCAAATTTTTTTTCATTACAACAGTATTATACATATGTCAGAAAGTGAAAAGTGTATCTCGAGGCACTCAAGAAGATCGCGCACGGCCGCGTGTCGCTTGCACGTAACCTTGGATCGCAGCGTTTCAAGAGCGAAAGAGAAAGACACACGTTCGTTTTCTCTCTCGTCTTCCCGACGTTGTCCGAAGCGCCGAGCTCACGGACACGCAGCTCCGGCGTAGTGTGCATGCATGCGAGGTGGGGGAAATTCTCGAGCGCTCCCGTCCTCATTCTGGCATCACTGCCGTGCCCTAGACACACGGGGACTAAGAGGAAATAAACTTGGAACTTGTATATATACGATCGAGAGTAGACGATAGGACTTGCGAGAAGAGTAGACCTCTAGTGGCGCCGGCGGAGACGTACCGGCGCGACCCATGGTGGGGCCGGGACGTCACAAGGTCACTAAGTTGATTCTTTCTTCAACCAAAAGATACTTATTTTCAAAATAGCTGCTATATTATTATAGGGTTTTGTGTAGGGAAATGTTTACTAATTATATACAAAAGAAATTTAAGTTGGGTAATTAAATAAGATAAATTAAACCATATGCCCCTCTCTCTTGCACAGTGAACACTAATCTGATTCCTTACTATTTTTCATAATTTTTATTGTACTACAACACAACAGTGAAGATAATTTATGTTCCTTCCTCTACAATCTACAATCGTACGACTACGAAATTAAATAATTTGTAGTTTATTCATCTTTCATTTATGAAACATCGAAGGTTTGATGCGCATTATATTTATTAGAAGAGTATAGCCTATAAATTATAATTTAAATATGACAAAATAAGTCATAATAAAAGAAATTCATAACTTTTTCAATGTTTCCAAAATCAAAACTAATGAAATGCTAGAAGTCTCAATACACTATTGAATATCTGTAGCATTGCATAGAAAATTTGAGTGCGTAAATAGGTTAAAATAACGAAAATATTTTCAACGTATTTATAAGAACTAAAGTCTTCATTTATTTTATGGCATTCAGTCTCGATAATAATGGACTCATATATGAAAATATATTTTCGAATTGAAATGTTGTGTTTCATTTCACTAATAGGATGAGAAAATACAGTATAGCATGCTTCTACATTGTTTGTCCCCTTGGGTTGGATCGATGGGAACGGAAATTCTCCGGAAATACTTTTCCACGCTTCGGGGGTTTATAGAATGGGTGGAGGAGAATCCTGCGTCGGTTTTAAAGGAAACAAGGCACTCGGTTTCAGCTCTTCAAAGACCCTTCCGCGCGTGCAAGCGTCGAACAATATCTCTTTGAAGAGCGTACAAGGTCTCACGTATAGAGTAGGTATGTATTATACATACGACGAGGGTTATATTTATCCAGATGATGGAGCCGTAATATTTCGCTTTATCTCTATCTACGGATTCAAATACTGTACATTCGCAAAAATTATGTCGCACAATAAACTTCTCGAACACAGCATTTACGAATAGCAACTGACTTTCGTATAAAGAGATGCGGCACACACGTTATTGCTACGAATGAAACCTATTACCATTTCAAGGTCATAGTACCCTATACCGTTGAACTTGCCCTGATAACAGCTACTACGTTATGAAATTAAAAATACATGGTGCCATTTACGAAAAACATCCATGCCCTTTAAATAACCTTTAGGATAACGTCAATCAGAACATCTGTTTATATGTATCACCATATTTATCCCCTTGAACAATACAACTTTCCACCTTGACATTTTCTCCTGCCTTCAATCCTAACAAAGACCTATTCAGGTGATCTGTTTCTCGTGACTCACACCGTATAAAGGCTTTCAACATGATATGCTAACAACTACATGAACTAATACATTAACGTGTCACATGGAAAGTTTAATTGAACTAATTGTGAGCTTGATCCTGTTGCGCAATGAATAATATCAAAAGTATGATTTTATAGTTATGAAAAGTAATACATTGTATACTAACGTAATAGTTTTTACTTACTGTAAGATGTAATAACTAAAAGTTAAATCTAATAACTGAAAACTAAATTAAAATATAATGTGTGTTTTTCACAATTGGTGGAGATGTGTGTAATCAGTCTAGACTCGGATGTTTATGCATGTAACATATGCAAAAAGCATATGCAAATATGCACGTAAAATATCCCATGTCTATTGTTATCGAATTTGTTAAGGTTAGACCGACAGTTCCCAATTTTTTTATTGTGGCTGGAAGAATTTGTAAATGTGCCTTAATAAATGTTAAATCTTGAGCAACTTATGTCTGTTGGAAAACACTCTGAGCAGTTGCAATTGCAACGTCGTTATTTCCGGTAATGGTATAGATAGAGGGCAACCTCCCGGATTTTGACGACCGTGAAATATGTTGTCAAGGACGTCATTCTGAACAACTTTTTCCTCTAAACTTTTTGGCGGTCGACCTTCGTTTTCGAGATATTCGCAAAATTATGTTGCTACCACTACATTAAATCCGATCTGTACGTGCATGATGCGGCAGCGTATGCGTGAACACGAGACCATAGGCAGGCAACGTATTTACCGGGTAAACTAAAAGGTTCGAGTTAACCAATTCCACGGTAGACTCGAGGTGGTCGGTCGCCGGGGCGATTTGTTATAGTTTTGGTAGTGATGGGATATGAAGCGCTTCGAAGCGCTTCGAATCTATATATATGACGAAAACTTCGAAGCGCTTCGAACATGATTCGAAGCTCTTAAAAAGTCTTGGTCGGCTTCGAAGTCTGAACGGATTCGAAGTAGTGATCGGCTTCGAAGTCTCGAAACTCTTGGTTCGAACCTCGGTAGGTACCCCGTGGCGAGGACAAATTTTATGGCTTTCAACCCTCGAAGGGGTTTGAATACCATTAAAAAGTGAGAAATGTCTAGGATTTCCGAATTTCTCATCACATCTTTGCGAAAACGACGCCAATCGATTCCTTATGTTTCGCCGATGAAGCTGACACTAAGAACGACGTAATTCGGACCATAATGAAGGAAATTCCATGGAATATCGATTTATATCATTTCAAGCTGACTTGACTTGGTTAAAAATAGTCCGATTTACATGAAATTTGGTATGATTTTAATCGACGGAACGCCAGGAATCCATTGGCGCCACTTCCCCTTCGATACGATGAAGAAAAGAAGCAAACATTTGAAATCCTGAACATGGTTCAGGATTCAGGATTCATGGTTCACTTCTTAATGGTATTCCAAACCCTTCGAGGGTCGAAAGTCATAAAATTCGATGGGCACTGCGGGGTGTTGTCCTTGCCACGGGGTGACGGGCATACCTCCAGAATTACCCTGATGAAATGGAGGTGGAGGATGCCACATCTGGTTACGAAAAACTAACCGGACTGATCGGCCGCGGTGTCTTGCCAGAGTCGCGGTTTATGAGCGGATTTTCCGCGCGTCGGCGGTAGGCAACGGTACATAGTACGGGTCCGAAGTCATCGTACGCACTACCCACCGACAGAGCAATATACGGATTAACTCAGACTGGACAATATCACCACGTTGATTATTGGCCTTTACAAATTTGGCAAACAGATATTGTCGAAACGTTCTTGGAGAAATAATAAATTATCGATCGTAAAGAACGAATGAATTTTCGTCTGGCTCTGAGTTCGCTTTTGTCCCGACGCACGCGAGAAAGATGCCACAAATATAGGAATTGAAAAGTATTATCCACCGTCAATACGCCTCGTGGAGGGACACAGTAAGAAAAGAGGTACACCGTTGAGTGCGCGTGGTTCCGCCTGCATCGTCCTCCTTTCAAATTATAGACGGATTCCTTATCTCTCGAGTATAAATCCTTATCTCTCAAGTATAAACACGCGTTGGAATTTCAAATCTGCTTAGGAAATAAAATAATTCTTTATTCTTTATCTTATGGATATGGAAGTGTCGCAGATGGATTCCTTGGGGATTTCCGATGAAAATCATGCCAAATGTCGTGTAAATCGGACAACTTTTCCATAGGGAATGCAAATAGCTTGTGTCAAAGTAATCCGATTTGCATGACATTTGGTATGATTTTCGTCAGAAAAACATAAGGAATCCATTGGCACCACTTCCCTTTCGATACGATGAAGAAAAGGGTTTCTTAATACGCTCAAATGGATATTTCACCCTCGACTGCGGAGGGTCGACTTCAATTCGCTACGTTCGGCCCAGGATTCGTACCTTTTTCCGAAAAAAGCCATAAAATTCTATGAGCACTGCGGGGTGTTGTCCTCGCCACGGGGTGACGGGCGCAGCACCAGAATCAGCCTGTACCTACCTTTTTAAGGAATAAAACAATTCGTTATTCCTTATCGAATGGATATGGAAGTGTCGCGGATGGATTCCTTGGGGTTTTCCGATGAAAATCATGCCAAGTGTCGTGGAAATCGGACAACTCTTACATAGGGAATGCAAATAGCTTGTGTCAAAGTAGTCCGATTTGCATGACATTTGGTATGATTTTCGTCAGAAAAACATAAGGAATCCATTGGCGTCACTTCCCTTTCGATACGATGAAGAAAAGGGTTTCTTAATACGCTGTAATGGATAATTCACCCTCGACTGCGGAGGGTCGACTTCAATTCGCTACGTTCGACCCAGGATTCGTACCTTTTTCCGGAAAAAAAGCCATAAAAATCGGGTGAGGCACAGCGAAGGTCTGTCCTCGCCACGGGGTGCCAGCGCATCTCCTTGACGGGCGTTGCTCCAGAATTACCCTGTATCGTTTGGGCAGTATGTGACCCGACTACCCTCCGTGTAAATGGTCTGCGCGAAGTGGGGCGCAAGTTCGATCATTATCAGTACCCCTGCCCGAGAGGAATACGATTTAGTTTATTTATAGTACATGTGTGTTTTGTAATAAAATGTTTCTATCGTCTCCTGAATTCAATAACTGGCATCCAGATATCTACGCTCCTACAATCCACCGTCAACACGGCTCGTGGACAGACACAGGAAGAAAAGGGGTAGCCCGCTGTCAACGCGTGATCCTCTCGAGTATAAACACGAGCTTCAATATCAGAACAAAAGCAAGCGTTAACGTATTCCGTGCGAGAGAAGGTGGGCATTGCTGTGAAGAGGGCCTCTTCAAGAGAGCAGCCGTTTGTGAGGAATGCAAATCCGAATGGTTCTGATACAATCTGCTCCCTATGATTGAAATTTAGTCTAGCAACTTTCACTCCTCCTAACCTAACCAATCGAACTTGCATCCCTCCCAAAAGAACCGGCCATCCGAGCGTAGAAGCAAGTGCGAAATAAAAGTAACGGTGCGCTTCTCGATACCGCAGATGTACCTACCTATGTAGCATTTCTGACGGAAAAAAATTGTCCAGCCTTTGGGCCTGGCGTAGACCTTTGGCAGGTGGGTATCTATTTCAAAAGGCAGTGCCACCCGTGGAGCCAGTAGGACCGTCCCCGGTCCGTGCTATACCAGACAGTTTTCTTCCAGTGAAAATCAGTAAATTTGCAAGCGCAATATCTTAAAAACCAGTGAAAATAAAGTGTATACATTAAAGCTTATTGAATTTGTCTTGGAACGCACTATCAACTCAGGTGTTCAAAAAAAATAGTTCCATTTGAAAAACCGAACTTGACCATCGTATCTTTTAAAATAATAATCGATAAAAAAATTCGTTCGCGCTAATTAATTGGCCCCCTCGAACCATGCAATTCCCTATTTTTTTTATATTTTTATCTCCAATAGTTTAGGAGGAAGCCGGCTGTTTAGCTTTCCCGCGGACACCCTGTACATATATATTTACAGATATTTAAATTTATATATTTACAGATAATCGAAGCAGAAGATGATGCAGTGTGATCTACGTCAGAAAAAAAATGTATTGTGGCATAATATTATATTAATTAAACAATTTTATTAAACGATTTTATTCAGCTTCGATTCTCTGTTTGCTTCTTGTACGTTTGGTTCATATCTGAAAACTCAAATTTAAACCAATTCCACCAATTCAATCGTCTTGAAGCATTGCAGGTGTGTGTAGTTTCGATTACGTAGAATTTATCCTTAATTCTGTCCCGTCATAAGACTGTTCATTAGGGTGGACCTTAGTTACTCTTGTCGAAAAATAATTTTGAGACTTTTGGCGGGGATACCCCCCAGGATTGTGCCAATGGGAGAAAAAAGAATGCGTGCCAAACTTGAAATCGATCGGAGAACGGGAAACCGTGCCTCGTCGCATTTGAATTTTTTTTATTTTCGTAACTCGTTTTTCTCCATTATAGTATATCGTTAATATACATTTTTATATATCGTTGAATTTGTATTTTTACGCTTTGTAATAATATAGAATCAATGTATAAAATCACTTAAAAAAAACATCATGACCTGAAATCTCAGAAATTAACCATAAGAAATACTTTTTTCATTGGCATTATATTTCCGCTGTCAAACAGTACAACTTTCGTCTAAATTTTTTTCTTCATATAATTATAAACAACAGATTAAAGGGAAAAGTACACCCAAAATGCACCAATATTTGCAGATATTTTTCTATTTATTTTAAGAACTAAGGGTCTAGAAGAAAACCTGACTACTCCACGCGATGCAGCAGACATTTTGCCTCCGGAAAACATCAACAAAAGTGGTAAGTCACATTTGTTTTCAATACAGAAGACAACAACGGCGGGCGTATCCATTGCCACTCAGCGACAGAAACGCCCGCGACTACCACTGTCGGCGCCCTACGCGTTGCTAAATTTTTTCGCTCCGGTATTGAAAACGAAACGTGACTTACCACTTTTGTTGAAGTTTTCCGACGGAAAAATATCTGCTGCATCGCGCGGAGTAGTCAGATTTTTTTCTAGACCCTTAGATTTTAAAACAAACTGAAAAATATATACAAAATGGGTGCATTTCGGATGCATTTACCATTTGATCGTTGTTTAAATATATTGATATGGTAATAATGCAATAATAACTTATATCGTTGTATTCCGGAGGGTTGATAGAATACTTTGACGGTACAAGCAACCGAATAACTATTACTGTTTGAACACGAAAAATGTTCAAAGTTGAAAATTTGAATTTTTTTTAAAAACCAATTTTTCGAAAACACAGGGTGATGGCGAAAAACGCCAACGTATTGAATGTTACAAGTCCAGATGGCTGTTGAATAGTTACAATTATTAAACTCTTGCATGAGTTTGAATGCTGCTCGTTCAGTCGAATCGTTTGCTGCTAAATTATTTACTAAATATAATCCAATATTATAATTGGGATCATTTTCCCATTTTAGAGAATCCATATTTATAAAATCTGTTGGAGCAGTGTACTCTTAATGAAAGTATCGGCTATTTCATTAAAATTTTGAAATCTGTTATTTATAAGTATATGAAAAATTTCTTAGACAAAAATTGTACTGTTTAACAAGGTAAAAAGAATTCAAAAGAAAATTTTTTTTTTAATGTAAATTTATGAGATTTCAAGGTCATAATTTTTTGTTAAGTAATCTTATACTTTGATTCTATATTGTTACAGAGCGTAAAAAGAAAAATTCGACGATATATAAGCATATATATTAACGATATACTACATTGGTGAAAAACGAGTTACAAAAATAAAAAAAAATTCAAATGCGATGAGGCACGGTTTCCCGTCCTCCAATCGATTTCAAATTTAGCACACATTATTTTTTCCCGCAATGTCACAATCCGGGGGGGTGTCCCGAAAAAAATTTGAAAGTTGAAAAATAGGGTCCACCCTACTGTTCATGGCTATTGATGATGAACCTTTGTAATTTATATAACATTAAAAATTCTCTGAAGTTATTCCCTACTATGCAAATTGTCTTTGTAAAAAGAATTGAGATCCGTATAAAAAAACTTCAAAAAGGTAAAAAAATTAGACCAAGTACATGAAATCAAATTAATCACAAAAAATAGAAGATAATAATAGTTACAATATAAAAAAAAAATGTGAATTCACAATGAACTGCAAGTACATAAAGGTGCTTTCAGTCAAATACTTGGCGTGGCCAGGCAAGATCAAGGTGTCGATGAATAACAATTATTTAAAAACCGGAAACTTATGAAAGTGTTCGCAATGTGTCAAAGTTTTATTTAAATTGATGAATTATTAGCTGCATACCTGTCAAAGGCAAAGTATTGGTGTCGATGCATGATCTTAAAATTATTTAAAAGCGCAAAATAATGAAAGTGTATTCATATATTGTCAGAGTTTTAAATTGACAAATTATCTGAAAGCCTGCGAGAGGGAAGGTATGGGAATTGATGAGGTCTGTGAAGTTGGCACCCCCAAATTTGAAATTTAAAAAAAACTCATGGTATTCGTTTGTCCATGGTTTGTCCACGTTTGTCCAACAAAAATTTTCGTTTGTCCACCCTTCACAAAAAAGTTATGAACAAAACAAAATTTTTCACCAGCACCCCCATGAAAACTTTTTAATAATTTGACGGGGGCAAATGATTGTCCATCGTTTGTCCACGTTTGTGCACCCAAAAATTTCGTTTGTCCACCCTTCAAAAAAAAGTTATGAACAAATTAAGAAAATTTGTCATCAACACCCTCCATGAACACTTTTCAACTTTTTAAAAGAGGGATACGATTGTCCATGATCTAGCATCGTTTGTCCACACCAAGATTTCGTTTGTCCACCCTCCAGAATCGAATTATTAATAAAAATCGCGAAAAAAGAAGGTTTCATGTGAAGCAGTCGCGTATAAGTTTGATTTTTTATTAATTAAACAATGGAATCGTTTGTCCAACCACGCAGTTCGGTAGTCTAGATGTAGAAGACGTTTGTCCACCCTCCAGAATCGAATTATTAATCAAAATCGCGAAAAAAGAAGGTTTCATGTGAAGCGGTCGCGTATAAGTTTGATTTTTTATTAATTAAACAATCGAATCGTTTGTCCAACCATGCAGTACGGTAGTCTAGATGTAGAAGACGTTTGTCCACCCCATGATTTCGTTTGTCCACCCTCCAGAATCGAATTATTAATTAAAATTCCAAAAAAGAAAGGTATTGTTGAAGCGGTAGCGTATAAGTTCGATTTTTTATTAATTAAACATTGGAATCGTTTGTCCAACGATGCAGTTCGGTAGTCTAGATGTAGAAGACGTTTGTCCACCCCAAGATTTCGTTTGTCCACCCTCCAGAATGGAATTATTAATTAAAATCGCGAAAAAGAAAGGTATTGTTGAAGCGGTCGCGTATAAGTTCGATTTTTTATTAATTAAACATTGGAATCGTTTGTCCAACGATGCAGTTCGGTAGTCTAGATGTAGAAGACGTTTGTCCACCCCATGATTTCGTTTGTCCACCCTCCAGAATCAAATTATTAATAAAAATTGCGAAAAAAGAAGGTTTCATGTGAAGTGGTCGCGTATAAGTTCGATTTTTTATTAATTAAACAATGGAATCGTTTGTACAACGATGCAGTTCGGTAGTGTAGATGTAGCAGACATTTGTCCACCCCATGATTTCGTTTGGCCACCTTTCAGAATCGACTTAATTGCGTGCATTGAATTTATTATTTCTTTCGTCACTATCTTGGCAAAATTACGCCGGCGTCGTTTGACTCGCGTGATCGTATGATCCGCGAGTACAAGTGCCATGGCTGGCACTTGTGACCACTGGTAGAACCAGTGGTACCGCACTTTACAGAGCGGTGCGACGCCGGACCGGTCAAATGTATTATTGATTTCGTCACTTTCTTGGCAAAATTACGCCGGCGTCGTTTGACTCGCGTGATCGTATGATCCGCGAGTACAAGTGCCATGGCTGGCACTTGTGACCACTGGTAGAACCAGTGGTACCGCACTTTACAGAGCGGTGCGACGCCGGACCGGTCAAATGTATTATTGATTTCGTCACTTTCTTGGCAAAATTACGCCGGCGTCGTTTGACTCGCGTGATCGTATGATCCGCGAGTACAAGTGCCATGGCTGGCACTTGTGACCACTGGTAGAACCAGTGGTACCGCACTTTACAGAGCGGTGCGACGCCGGACCGGTCAAATATATTATTGATTTCGTCACTTTCTTGGCAAAATTACGTCGGCGTCGTTTGACTCGCGTGATCGTAGGATCCGCGAGTACAAGTTCCATGGCTGGCACTTGTAACTAGAGCTCTTACTTTTGACCCGTCGGGTACCCGGGTAGCCGAAAATTACCCGAAACAACTTCAAGCCATTGAATGTGGTATTGTTCAATCATATTTGGCTAACATCAGACTATACCACAGACAATACTACATTCAATGGCTTGAAGTTGTTTCGGGTAATTTCCGGCTACCCGGGTACCCGACGGGTCAAAAGTAAGAGCTCTACATGTAACCACTGACAGAGCCAGTGGTACCACACTTTACAGCGCGGTGCGACACCGGATCGATTCAATAGTTTTACTATTGTAAAGTAGCATTATCATATATTCTGTTGAATTAAAGTTTCAACAGCATTTTTAAATTTTTATGAATATCATGGTTGTCGGAAATACTTTTAAGGTGTTTTGATTTGAAATTTTTCTCAACTTTTGACTAATGTCATTGTGTACTGTCCATACTCCTGTTGTATTACGGCAATATGCTGTATAATGTCCTGGGCTATGACATACGATGCCACTTAAAACGTATAGTGCATCTTCAATTTGAAACTTTTCAGGTATGCTATTTATAAGTATTTCATTTATTTTATTTAGTTGAAAAAAGATTTCGGTGTCTATGAACACATATGATTTTGGTTCTCTTTTTAATTGCTCTGCTGATTACGCAGTATTACGAAGTATTGCGCAACAAAATTATCAAAATTTTGTTTAAAATCTTCGGTTGTGAGTGTACTAATTAAATCTACTACAAACAATTTGCTAGACTTTACTTGACATTTGCCGCAGATTCTATTTTCTTCGACACTGCAAATGTCTGTTACAAGTCTTGTAAATAGCTCATTGACATTTGTAGTACAATCTACAATATTATTACAATTTTCAAATATTGTACATAAAATAGCTCCTCGCTCTTCATACACGGAGTTGTTAATATTCTCCATAGCGTATTTTTTGACGAACATGAAAAATATATTGTCTGAATTTTCATCGATCCAGTTTTTAAATGTACTATAATTGCAATACGCACTGGTTAATACTTCAACCAATGCGTCGAATGCACACGTATTTTGAATATATATTTTTTCGCCATTAAGATGAACCAAATTACAATTATTTCCATTTCTAAATATTTCATCTTTTCTTTTCCTTAATGGCCTGTCGTATGTGAGGTGAATGTCTGGGCATGTCGTTAAATATTTCCCTCTATGAGTATTCTTTTTGTTTTCGATTAAGGGCTTCTGTATTATATTTAGTTTTACATTTTCTTTATTTTCATCCTCCTCTATATAATTCCTATTATTATTTGAAACTCGTAAATGTTTTAATTTATTTGGTTTGGCTTCAATATTTAAGCCTTTCCAATTTTCCTGTTCTGTTAAATAACCGTAAGTATGTGTAGCGTTTTGCGCATTTTCGTCAAAATCACGTGAATCTATTTTTCTTTCTTTTTCGTGTCTTATGTCAATTTGCAGCAGTGCAATTTTTTCGTTCGTGCGTTTAATTGCAGCACGTTCCAATTTCGAAATATTTTCAATAGATTTTGTATGGTGAATGATAAATTTATCGACGCGCATTGGTTTATAATTTGTGCCCAAATCTGAATGCTTCAGATCTTTAAAATATGCCTCACATCTAGAGGATGTGGCTACATTCGATGACAGAGGGAAATATCCCCTCATCACCTGTATCCAGAGTGGAAAATGTTTTGCCAATTTAACTAGATATGTGACTAGTTCTGGACAATAAAATGCATTATACCTATCTGTCTCTACACTGTCTTTTGCAATTTGTTCTGCCTCATCTCTGATATTATTTATAAATGCAACTATATTTTCATTTTCATTTAGCATTTCTAAATCATCGTATTCTGTGTCATTCTCGTCGCTCGTAAAGGTGAATGACTTTATTCTTTCGAATAAATACGAACGCTTCTGCTCACAAATTACTTCATTTCCATCAGAATCTTTGCCATCGTACTCACTGTAAGCGACAATAAATATTGAGCTAAGCAGTGTTTTAAAATCTTCCACATTATCGCACGATGACATTATCCCCGCGCATCGCACAAAGAAGTCTTTAATTTTAGGGTGCTTTTACTGAAAGACATCTTTGCTACAAATAATTTTTATTAAATGGGCAATATCAATTTTGATGAAACACCGAAGTGGATGTTGCAAAATTTCGCTAGTGATCCATCGATAGCAATCGGAAATGTAACTTTTTAAGCAACGTTCATTGAATGCCAGGCTGGTTGCATTCAAAAGCGCCAGTGAATAATCGGAATCAACTTCTGGAGGCACCGGTGCCCCGTCTCTTATAATCTCCCTCAACCAGTAGGTAATTAAATTTGTATCGTGCTTTTCCGAAAGCATTTGAAATATTGGTTGTATACCGTTTGCACCTTTTATAATAATTTGGTACAAGAATATATGTTTCTTGTCACCATTTAGTTTTTCAATTGTTTTCACTAATTTTCCAGTCGCGTCTATTTCTATTTTCCTGCACGATTTAATTAACGTTTTATACATTTCCATTTGCATGGGAGACCAGTAAAAACAATAGAAAGGATCCTTTGCGATCTGTTTAATGTACCCTGAGTATTGCCCCTTACATTTCAACTCACATAATGAATTAATAGGGTCAAGATTTTTATTTATTCCTAATTCCCGTACAATGGCTTCTTCTCTGATTTTCCTCAGAGTACATTGTCGCGCAACATAAGGTGGTTCGGGATCGTCGTAGCTTAAATCAGACACGGCATCATTTCTCCATTGTCTGGGTTTAATGTTTAAAAGTTGTTTCCCTATTTCTACCCTATTCTTTCCTTTTACTGCCCTTTTCTTTTCATGCGGTATTCCTGAAGCATCGACTGTGTGCACTCTTAACACAATACCAGTGCCAGGAGCCGGTTTATGTAAGCAATGAGCTTTAAATTCGGCACCGCATTCATTACAAGTGCCGTATATTTTCAAATATGTTTCCGCTTCCGGAGAATCGAAAATTTTGCTATATTTGAACGTATAAGCGCACGGAATTTTCGTTTTTAATAAACTAGCTTCGCAAATAATATCCGTCCAACCGGGACTAAGTATTTTGTAAGATTTTCCACGAGTACCCTTTTCTTTATAAATTTTTAATACAGGAGCAATAGATTTCCATTGCTCCTCAGACAATGCGATATAAAAAAAAACCTTGACTAATATTACTTACGTTAGAGACATCAATGCTATCCATCATTGCTTCGTCTCTTTCTTCTTCTTCCATTGGAATTTGGAAATGTTTCTTCAAATCGGTCAGCAAATTCCACCGATTGTTCCTCACATAAAAGTTCAAGGTGTTTGATGACAACTTATCACAAATTTTTAAACACACTTCTTCCCACAGTTTATCCGTGCGGCACTTCAATTTATAATCCTCATCGAACACTTGACACTTTTCACACTGCTGTAACTTGTCCAGAATAACGCCGGAGTGTATCAGCGCTTTTCTCGGCATTTTTCACAAATGACCACGATGAAATCGCAAAACGGTAAGTAATATAACCTCTCACAATTACTTCACGAACCGTAAATGAACGCACGATCTCACCCGAGCGGTCTGTGAACAATGGCTGACTTTCAAGTAGTGATGGCGATCTTTTGTTGGATCGATCTAAAATCGATCTTTTTAGGGGAAATAAGATCGATCTTTCACCGATCTTTTTTAATTTCGATCTATCAAGAATCGATCCTTTTTTTCTTTAGGATCGGTTAAAAAAAAATTAATTTTATACTTAAGTAAGTGCCAGACAGTGATGGCTGGGTAAAATACGCTTCGTATAATACACGAATATTACTGATCGGAGTCATATTGGGTGCGTTCAGCAGACTCAACTGTTACTCTGAAGTTGTACGTTCATTGGTCGACGCGAGTAAAATCTAGTGAAACGAGTCAACAGTTGAGTCTCAGAGCTCACCCATTGTAAGCCAGTACCGTAAAAAACGGTGCTGGGCCCATTCACGGCGCTGTTCAGCACTGAAAAACACCGTTGTGAATGAGCGAAAATATCAATGCTGAGCCCATTCACAACGGTGTTGCTTGACGTGTGCTATCTGGGGATCTTTTTCTTCTGCACGGCTCCACGGCCCACGCCAATCACGCTATACGATGACGTCACCGCGTCACCAACACAAATGTACCGTTATTGCCATAGGTGTTCGGGATGTCCCTTTGTAGTTTCAATACTGTACTTACCCTTGTAAATTAAAACTATAATGAATACTAATAGTAAATGCTGAATAGATGTAGGAATTAGCAGCATTACATCAATAATTCTGTAAGTAATATAAATTCTTTCTCATTTTGAATGAGATTTGGTATGTGTTATGGCATTTGATCAGAGATGGGCAAAAAATTATTTGAAAATTATTAGAGGATTGGAGATCAATCAAATATATGTATTTGTGCAGGTCATTACATCATTAAATAAGATCTGCCGCGTTTATTTTACGTTTCGAAGGTAATTGAAACCGAAAGTATTACCTGCATTATTTGGAATATAAAACAAAAGCAAGTATTTATTCCAAAGATATAAAAATGTCAAGTAAAAGTAACAATAAATTCAAAACCAATACATTGGTTAAAGAATATTTTGTCATTTCTGAAAATAAGATATCTTCGAGATGCATTCTTTGTGGAAAAATTTACAAGCATTACGGCAATACAACAAATTTAACAAGACATTTAAATACAAAACATGCCACTCAAATTAATGATTTAAGACCGTCACAGAAGAAACTGCAAGTTTCTGAAAATAACGTTGATAGTCACAGTGAGGAAGAAACAACAGACGACATCAATCCAGTGCTTTCACCACATTCTCATGCTTGTGCTTTCAGAGTACCTCAAATACCTCAAAATCATACAATAAAGAAGTCCCGATTGACGAAGCATTTCGCAAAATTAGTTCTTTTGCGGGTAATGCATCCAGATTTAGCCCTGATGAGGTCCAAATTAAGGAATGTGAACCTGGCCAACGTCTAATTTTATTTTCTACTTGGAAAATCCCCCTTGATTAACATTGTGAAATTTTTACTAATTGGTTGTTTCCAGTAAACTTTTATTAGTTCCATTGGAATCATCCAAATATAATTATACCACGTTAGTTAGGTTCAACTTCTTTTAATTAATTCAGTTGAATTAATGTATTTAATGATAATATATAACAGATAAAGATCTTGATTCTAGATGGTGGCAGTTCAGCATCAGGAATTACTGAAGCCATATTATACATGATAGCGAAAGATTATCAACCATTTTCTATGGTGGAAGATATAGGATTTCGCAAACTCATGCATGTTGTGGCTCCTCTGTACAAGATACCCAGTAGAAAAACTCTTAGTTACAAAATGGAAGAAAAATATCGAATAATTAGTATGAAAGTGAAAGCCTCTCTTGTAGAAGTTAATAATGTAGTTCTTACCACTGATATATGGACGGATAGTTTGAACACTAAAAGTTATTTAGGATTAACAATTCACTATATCGAGAATATGAATATGCGATCAATTGATTTAGGTATCGAAGGATTAGAGAAAAATCATGATGCTTCGTATCTGGTCGATAGGCTCTCTGAGATTTGTGACAAGTGGGAAATAACCCAAGAAAAAGTAGTCGCCGTTGTCACTGATAATGGTGCTAATATAGTAAAAGCAGTGCGAAACAAATTTGGATACAAAAAACATATGCCCTTTTTTGCGCATACCATCAATTTAGTGGTACAGGATTCGATTCGGTCAGTGGTAGCATTTCAAGAAGTGGTCAAAAAGGTGAAAACAATAGTCACCCATTTTAAACATAGCGTAAATGCAATGGATGAATTAAGAAAAATCCAGGTGCAAGATAGCCAGACTGAGGGAACTGTCTTGAAATTAAAACAAGAGTGCGAAACATGGTGGAATTCTGTATTATATATGCTACAACGATTTTCTGCACTAGCGGAATATGTGAGTGTGGTGCTCTTCAAAAAATCTATCCCTGAAATGCTCATAAGCACGGAACTAGAAACTATTGAAGATGCAATCATAATTTTATCACCACTGGAAGAAGTAACTGCTGAAATGTCGGCCGAGAATTACGTTACTGCTAGTAAAATTATCCCCATTGTAAATTGTCTGATAAAAACACTAGAAAAATTTACCGCAAAGACCAAGATATCACAGCAATTACAAAAAATAATTCTTGATAATTTAATTAAGAGGTTTCATACTGAGGACTCTAATATAGAAAAGAATTTATTACTGGCTATTTCAACACTGCTGGATCCGCGATTTAAGAAAGTTCATTTTCGCAGACCGCTTGCAGTTGCAAATGCTATCGCTGAAATAAACAAACAGATTCTTGAAATAAAAAATAGTACTAACAAGTCTCCAACTATTCAAAAAGTAGGGAAAAAACAATGGCATAAAAATGATTTATAGAACATCCACGAAGAATTGGTTGCATCTAACTGCAGTACAGAAAGAGATATGCCCGGAGGAATATCGGTGGAGTTGAGACAATTTCTGGATACACCACTAATAGACATATCAGAAAATCCTTTGAAATATTGGGATGGAACCAAAACAGTCTATCCACACTGTTATCAAATTGCAGTAAAATATTTAACACTCGTGGCTTCATCTGTTCCAGCAGAACGCCTATTTAGTAAGGCTGGTAATGTTCTTACCGAAAAAAGAAATCGGTTGCAAGGGTCAAAGTTGTCCAAATTGTTGTTTTTACATTCTGTCGGCGAAGATTACTGGAAGTGATTTCTTATTTTTGTTATTAGGTTTAGGGGCGGTATTCACAGTTGCTACTTATTCTTAAGTCTAGTAGACTAGTAGAGGATGCTTAAGGTGATCTTATGCTTAAGAAGCAACTGTGAATACCGCCCTAGGTTTAGGTTTATTCTATTCTTATACATTTCACTATGCTATCTTTTATTAAAGATACTTATATGTTTCTATATTCTATGCTCTCTTATGAACATTTATCTTATTCTTGAAGCACGTTTTCTTTAGATTACGTGTTTTCTTTTTACACCGTTGTTACAACAACGTATAACGTATACGCTATATTTTATGTTAAGTGCAATCCCTGTGCAGGTGCTTATCTTCTGCTACCTGTTGTTCTACTATTATACAAGTGTAAAACTATAAAAGTGCAAAGTACAAAATATGCTATATAGCCTATAATATTTAAAATACAAAATATATATAATATATAATATATATAATATAATATAAACTATGACTCTATATTTATTTCCTAGTCCTTGTTTTGGTTACGTTATTGCCGAATTGTCCAATTAGTTACGTTTTAATGTTCAATATTTGATATTTGATATTTTTGTAATTATTTATAGCTGAATAAATATCCGAATAATCTAAGGATAAAAATTTTTCGATGGACATTATAAAAAGAGACTACTTGTGTAAAAACTAAAAAGTACTATATTAGTATTATATAAATGTGACCAATGAGGGCGAGAATGAAGTTAATTTAAGTATCCTTTTTAGGATCGATCTTTGAAGATCGATCTTTTTTTTTCCACAATCGATCGATCTTATAACCGATCCTTCATAAAAGATCGATTTTTAGAATCGATCCGATCTTTGTCCAGGATCGCCATCACTACTTTCAAGGCACGTGGCTGGAAAGAATTCGAGAGTATCGCAGGCATTTGTTTCGACTTCAGCAGCGACACGTGCCGTCCGCGTTACAAACTAGTGATGGTGATCTTTTGTTGGATCGATCTAAAATCGATCTTTTTAGAAGATCGATTTTTCACCGATCTCTTTTAATTCCGATTTATCAAGGTGTCACGTCCCGCGACGTGGAGTCTACTATTATCTAACCCTTTAAATCGAATATATTTACTATTTCGTACTTTGGTGTATTGTAATCACCTAGTATACAAGTGTTGCCGATAAGGCATTGTAATCCGTAATCTACAAGAAGAAATCAAGTCAAGAATCAACGGACGGCAACAGTGAGCAGGAGGACCAGCATGAAGGAGGTAGCCGCACAGCTACTAGCCGCACACCAGCTAGCCAGTCGTGCGCACACAAAGGGGACCAGTGGACGCCAGCTGATGGGTCAGAGGCCCCTTCCGCCAGCGGAGTCGACACCTTCGCGAAGCTGCGCTCCTGATCATCGCCACAAATTTGCCCTCCCTATTATATCCCGTAAATCGAGCTCCAATACGGAACCGATGTATTTTAACTTCAATCCCTAGTATGTGGGCTGTACGAAACCAATCGTACAGAGCACATCGAAAACCCAGTAGCGTAAACTTCTAAAAAGGAATTAAAATAAGAATTTAACTATCGACGCTACTGAGGGTTTCGTATAACTGCAGAAATACGTCTTAAGTAAAGCAGAAGACACCGAAATAGGCGCGCAATAGCTCAAATTCTGCAGTAAACAAAACTCTCGGATAGCCCGCTGGAAAGAATTCTTCAGGTGGATCCCACGGCAGATGATTGGGCGATTTCATCTCCCACCGTCTTAATTGTCATGTGACAAACCTGGAGAAGGAGTGACCAATTGCCCTATAAAAAGGGATCGGACCACCCGCGGAGATTATTACCATGTTATAAAAGTTATCATGTTCAGTTATTATATTAATTCCTCATCAATCACACGTTAAAGACTACAAGAATCTTTTGAATCGAGAAAAAACAAAACAGTAATAAAAGTTGAAGTGTAGACATCGTAACGGTAAATAAAATTGATTTTTGTTACATTAAATCAGTGAGTGAAGTGTTCTACCTCAAATTCCAATCCTCTTTGATTTGACGTTTGTCTTTTGCTAAAATGAAATAAATTACGAAAATGTACACTGATAATTCACGGGTTGCGTTGAATGATGGTATTACCTATGAGCAGAACGTTGCCCGCGGTTTTACCAGAAATCAAGCGTAAACCTTGAGAGACGCGATTTGTAAAATATTAATAAATTCTAATGAAATATTTGCAATTACATCGAGCTTGCCTTCCCCGATGGTGCTGTTGAAGAGCAGAACGTTGCCCGCGGTAGCACCTGGTGCGGAAGGTGGAGATTGATGCATCGGTCAATTAATAATTGCTGTTTAAAATACCAAAGGACAAATGCCAAGGAATCATCGTGCGGGGCGACGAGTGCAGCTACGAAAACTGAATTGTTATTATCGTGAAGCGCCGGCGACCGGCGACGAGCTTCTTGGTATCGCTACACCTCCGATCGTCAGGCAAGAGATCGAACCCCCTGCATTTGGGCGAACCCTGGTTGTTGGCGAGTGGACCACCCCGAAGCCCGACCAGGCCCAGGAGATATCAGGGGTTTCATCAGGTCCCATCTCGTGGAAGTTAATCCCAATCTCATAATAAGAAAGGTAGGGTACTTCACAGAATAATAATATTGAATATCAAAAACGTTGTCTCGACTATCCCAGAGCGTAAATCCCTGGATTAGCTCAAAAGCGGTTAAATACGTAACCTCCCTAAAAATCGCGGCCCCGAATAGGAAGTAGGGACGTAACACAAGGATCGATCCTTTTTTCTTTAGGATCGGTTAAAAAACTTAATTTTATGCTTAGTAAAAGCATATGAATTTCCCAACGCCAACCAAGTTGAAAAAAACCAGATTTCTGGAATTTAGCGTCAGAAAAGCCAAATTGGCAACCCTGGTCGTGTGCTATGTGGATACAGTATGGTCTTCGTATGTGCTCGGTTTGGTGTTCACGATACGGGTTACACGCCGGTCCCGACCAGCGAGTACATACGGAGACAATACTGTACATACAATTAGTTACATCTTAATGTTCAATATTTGATATTTGATATTTTTGTAATTATTTATAGGTGAATAAATATCTGAAGAATCTAAGGCTAAAGTTTTTTCGATGGACATTATAAAAAGAAGCAATTGTGTATGAAAAGTTATCATTAAAAGTTCTATATTAGTACTAATGTAACCAATGAAAGCGAGAATAAAGTTAATTTACCAGATAGCACAACATCTGGTAAAGTCTTAAAGACGTCCAAAAGGCGTCTTAAAGATGTCCAAAAGGCGTCTTAAAGACGTCTTGTTACAAATCAAGACGTTCCGACCTAAAATGGACATAAACTAGACGTCTCTAAGACGAGGTGTGCTATCTGGGAATCTGCCGCAACAAATTGCGACACGTGTGAATCTCTCTCTCTCTCTCTCTCTCTATACACATATGTACCGCTGCGAGATCGCAACGACGCCGCATCGCTCGTCTGAATTCACCCGTACGGACTTTTCGTCAGCGACGACAAAGGGACTTTCTTGACTGAGAAAAATCAGTCCCGCGTTGCCACTTGCCAAAAGAGTCCCTGAAAACACAAGATTGTCACTGGTGCGCGTGATGACGCCGGGACGTCAAACCAATCGGCGCCAAGCTAGCTGTTGGGCCAAACCAATCGGCGCCAAGCTAGGTTTTGGCTTCGAACCAATCGACACCAAGTAACAATGTATGCATCAGAGACATTCGGGGTATCCCTGTTCAATATCCTCCACTGTCTTCTCTACTGTAGCCTCAACGACAGCTGGTCTCAAATATGCAAAACATGCAGAATGTAAGTATTAAAATTATATACTATTAAATAGGGTGATTCTCCCGTTAAAGTTCTCAGAGGCGATGCCGCGAATAAGTCGCGCCTCTTTTAATCGGGATATTTTGAAGGAGGTTAACTTTACATTGTGCAAATAGATTTTTCAAATGGGCCATTTTCGTCGGGACGGCATAACGACGTGCATTACGAAAAACAGCACGTCTGTCTTCGTTGCGAAGGACGATAAATAACTACTATCCTATTATTGTAAGATTATTACTGTTGGACAAAATTTAACTTTTTTTCGGACTTGTAACATTCAATAGCCGTTTCTTCGCTCCACGCGATGCGACAGACAGTTTTCCTGCGGAAACCATCGTCACAAGTAGTAAAACACCTCTCGTTTTCAATACAGAAAGAGTTTGTCAACACGTGCCCCGTCGAGAGTGGTAATCAATGGCACGTGGGCCGCTCAGCGTCACAGAATCGCGTAACGCGCGTACATTGTAATAACCTTTGCTATTCTTCGTGGCGAAGCACTGAAATATGCTAGTCAGGCCCGTTCCTTGGTTTTGTCAAAATTTTCTATATTATAAACGGCCTCCGGCCGCCCCTGGGTTTGGTCGTCCAAGTGCGCGGGCACTTTCTGCACTGCAGCCCCGCCAGGAACGGGCCTGATGCTAGTTTTCGCGGCGGAAGACCAAGCGTGCTAATATTCGTTAGAAACGATGCAATGTGCTTCTTTCGGTGGCAAATTGAAACGTGTTGTTTTTCGTAAATGAAACGTGCTATTTTTCGTAACGCACGTCGTTATGTCGTCCCGATGAAAATGGCCCACATAAAAAATTTATTTGCATAATGTAAAGCCGACTTCGTTAATAAAAAAATATTTAAAAAAGCGGCAATTTGCATAAAAGGTGCATAATTGTGCATAATTTAAGATACAAAATTCATAAATTTCCCATAAGTTAATCATCTATCCCTAACCTACTACCGATCACATTTTTTTGCAAATATCTCGAAAACTAAAGTCGAGCACAATTTTTATGCACAATTACCAAAGAAAATTTTAAATTAACGATTTTGTGATGTACCACTAAATTTTCCGCGGTATTATTCTAAAATCTATCATAAATCTCAAAATCACTCCACCAAAGTCCCTCAAACTCAACTCTTATCCCATTTCCCCAATCGCTGATCACCTTGACGATGTATCTTAGCGGTCCCCATCTCAAGATGGTCGGTACAAAACCCCTTCGCCTATTCGCCCTATGAGGCACTAATCCCTCCTTAATACTTGAATTCAAACAAGTCCTTCGTACCTAAACCCTCTTAAATCGAGACTACGTCTCACTCCCCTCTATACGACTCACTGAGTCCAAGCCATTCTAACCCCTTTCCCATTAAAACACCCAAAATCCATCCGATGGGATGAGTATCTCCTTTTCACAGTCATAAAAACCCCGGAAGTCTAATTGCGATGCAAATTTGGTGTACGTGACATAAATACGTCTAATAATAGACGTACCGTTTATAAAAACCCCGGAAGTCCTACTGCGACTTATTTCTTAAATGTGTCAAGGTCCCTACCGCGCGTACCCCCCGCAACACTCCTGTAAAAGCATATAAATACGAAGGATCGAGAGGCCAGGACCTCTTTCTTCGACAGAAAGGGTATAGCCGGTTAAGGTGGTCAAATGTGCCCTTGAACCGAATTCGACTCACGATGAGTCATTCGAAAGCTTATAAAAAAAGAAACATTTGTGGCAAGTTTCAACTTTGTATCTCAACTCGGAGGGTAGTAAAGGGCAAAAATAGAAAAACAGGTTTTTGCCGAATTTCTCCTATACTAGGGGATGAAAAATCTTGAAAAAAATCAGAGCCATTTCTGTTATCGGGGCACATATTAGAGAATTGTTTCAGATTTTTAAATTAAAAAACCAAGCTGTGAAAAATAAAAAACGCCAAAAAATGCTGAAAAATGCCGGTTGTGTATCGAAGCAGTCTTGGCACTATAATTATATTTTTACTGTAAGTACGTATCATTGATACTATTGTCCTGAATTTTTTTCAGATTTTTCAATTTGGTGCGCCGCAGTTAAAAAAATTAAAAACCGATTTTTTCGTCGTTTTTTCCGTGTCAGAGTAACTTATAGGTGGAATTTTCGTACATACTTTATGAAATAAATCATTTATGGGATCTGAAATGTTTATACGTACAGCAAAACATCATAGGAATTAAAGAAACTGAAAAAACCGAATCATTTGAAACTATGTTATGCGTCTTACATTGTAAAGTATCTACCGTATTTTCCAACGGCGTCGGTGGCGCAGCGGTAAAGCGTTGAGCTGCTATACCGCTGCTAACTTTTTAAACGTAGGTTCGAGTCTCGGACTTCCAAGTCCCTTAGGCTAAGTTTTTTTTTTTTTCGTTAATTATATATATTTCCTAACTTTACGACACAATGATCAATATTTATTTTCAAATGTTTTAAGAATATTTGAAAAACATATTAACCTGAAATATACGTAAATATGAGTTTGGACTGCTTGTTATGCCGCCGTTTCTCTTGTCAAGTATCCTGTCAATTATATTAATATGTGAAATTGGTTTTCAAATCTCTTACCTTTAACAATTATGAATGGATAGCAACAAAAATCGTGTTGTTGTTTTCCTACTATTTAGCCTTTTCGTCTATTAGAATTAGATCATACAATTCTATTCTCTCTTTTATTCAAAATATATGTTAGAATTTCTGTCACATTGGAACAGGCGAAAGATTCCATTTAATCAGCTATCAGCTAACGAGCTTCTTGATTTTCCGGAAATGACAGAGAAAGACCTCAAAATTCTTTTTACTGGTTCGTATCAATTATCTCAAGCGATATCATATTTAGCAGAAGTAATGGATGAAGAGAACAACATTAATCTTCGTTGTGTTAAAGAGAGAAAGAATATTATTAAATTCGAAGTAAGATCACGACATATTAACAGCAAAACTTACAGATGTTATATTGATTATGCACCAAACTCAATAGGCTATTCTGGAATAAAGCGCTATTGTTGTGAATGTGCAAATGGTAACCGCACCGTCGGGTGCTGTTCACACATAGCTGCAATAATTTATTACTTATCGCATGCTCGGTACCTTTAAAAAATTGTAAGACCTGCAGAAATTCTCAGCAAAATATTCAACAGTGAACACGTGACACCAGTAATTAATGAAGACAGCGATGACGATTGAATACATCAGACACGATTTTTGTTGCTATCCATCCATAATTGTTAAAGGTAAGAGATTTGAAAACCAATTTCACATATTAATATAATTGACAGGATACTTGACAAGAGAAACGGCGGCATAACAAGCAGTCCAAACTCATATTTACGTATATTTCAGGTTAATATGTTTTTCAAATATTCTTAAAACATTTGAAAATAAATATTGATCATTGTGTCGTAAAGTTAGGAAATATATATAATTAACGAAAAAAAAAAAAAAACTTAGCCTAAGGGACTACTTGGAAGTCCGAGGCTCGAACCTACGTTTAAAAAGATAGCAGCGGTATAACAGCTCGACACTTTACCGCTGCGCCACCGACGCCATTGGAAAATACGGTAGATACTTTACAATGTAAGGCGCATAACATAGTTTCAAATGATTCGGTTTTTTCAGTTTCTTTAATTCCTATGATGTTTTGCTGTACGTATAAACATTTCAGATCCCATAAATGATTTATTTCATAAAGTATGTACGAAAATTCCACCTATAAGTTACTCTGACACGGAAAAAACGACGAAAAAATCGGTTATTAATTTTTTTAACTGCGGCGCACCAAATTGAAAAATCTGAAAAAAATTCAGGACAATAGTATCAATGATACGTACTTACAGTAAAAATATAATTATAGTGCCAAGACTGCTTCGATACACAACCGGCATTTTTCAGCATTTTTTGGCGTTTTTTATTTTTCACAGCTTGGTTTTTTAATTTAAAAATCTGAAACAATTCTCTAATATGTGCCCCGATAACAGAAATGGCTCTGATTTTTTTCAAGATTTTTCATCCCCTAGTATAGGAGAAATTCCGCAAAAACCTGTTTTTCTATTTTTGCCCTTTACTACCCTCCGGGTCGAGATACAAAGTTGAAACTTGCCACAAATGTTTCTTTTTTTATAAGCTTTCGAATGACTCATCGTGAGTCGAATTCGGTTCAAGGGCACATTTGACCACCTTAACCGGCTATACCCTTTATCTCAGATAGAACTATTATTCAAAGTGTTAAACATTAACTTCAGTGATCTACGGCAACTACTGTAAGTTATTATCATCTCCATACCATTTATTACTATTCTTGTCTATAAACGCTTATTGCGATTACTTATTATTTCGTATTGCTATTGTTTTCTATATATACGCTTATTGCAATTATCATTTTACTTAATAATCATCATATATTGTATTTCATGTTCATATTCTAATGTTGTGGTTAATTACTGTTAAACATTTTAACGTACTCATGTTTAAAGTTAATAAACCTCTTTGTTTTTAAATCACGCTTCGAATTATTGTATGCATCCTTTGGTTACAAAGATTCCAAACTAAGACAGGCTGCCGCAACAGCTGATTTCTGTTTGCAAACGCGAGAGCGCATACACAACGCATTTACAAACGTACTTTAGCATGAGCTGTGCTATTCACGGAAATATTACGCGTGGTTTTCTTTACATAAATGCAACGGTAAATCTTATTACCCAAATCAAAACAAACATAAGGTGCTCTAACGGGTGTTCCCCGGGTGTGTATTCACCTTTTAAACCTTCCCTGGTCGATTAGAGTGTTGGATTTAAGATTCGCGCCTGATCCCCCCCTAGCTTCAGTGTGCTGGATTCAAGATTCGCGCCTGACCATCCTCCCAAATCCTCAGAGTGCTGGATTCAAGATTCGCGCCTGACCATCCTCCCAAAACCTTCAGAGTGCTGGATTAAAGATTCGCGCCTGGGTTCCTTTAAATCCTCAGAGTGCTGGATTCAAGATTCGCGCCTGACCATCCTCCAAAATCGTCAGAGTGCTGGATTTCAGATTCGCGCCTGACATTCCCGAAAACCTTCAGAGTGCTGGATTAAAGATTCGCGCCTGGGTTCCTTTAAATCCTCAGAGTGCTGGATTCAAGATTCGCGCCTGAGTTCCCTTAAATCCTCAGAGTGCTGGATTTTAGATTCGCGCCTGACTTTTACCCCACATGTCATTGTCCCCAAAAGACCTCCACCCGGGACGTGACAATTTTATTTAACTTGATCAAAAATGCACTGAAAACTAAAAAATAATTATTTTCTTGTGGGAATATCTGGATTCGGATCCCTGCGGCGCACAGTGTGCGATTTTGGACAAAAATCGCTAGACAGCGCAAATCTTGACCGATTTCAATGTTTTTTTTTTAAAAATACTCGTGAAGGGCTCAGCAATAACGGAGGGCTGCAGTAAATCCTGTATTTTTTGGTCTAATATATAAAAAACATTATTTAGCATAACATTGCATAAAAACGTACACTTTTGAAATTAAAGATATTAAAAATTAATTTTTTGTAAAGGGTGTAGCCGGTTAAGATGGTCAAATGTGCCCCTGAACCGAATTCAAATCACGATGAGTCATTCGAAAGCTTATAAAAAAAGAATGATTTCTGTCAAGTTTCAACTTCGTATCTCGACCCGGGGGGTAGTAAAGGGTAAAAATAGAAAATCAGGTTTTTGCCGAATTTCTCCTATACCAGCGGATGAAAATTTTTGAAAAAATTCAGAGACATGTCTGTCATCGGTGCACATATTAGGGAATCGCGTCAGATTTTTAAATTGAAAAACCAAGCTGTGAAAAATAAAAAACGCCAAAAAATGCTGAAAAATGCCGGTTTTGTATCGAAGCAGTCTTGATACTATAATTATATTTTTACTGTAAGTCCGCATCGTTGTTACTATTGTCTTGAATTTTTTTCAGATTTTTCAATTTGGTGCGCCGCAGTTAAAAAAATTAAAAACCGATTTTTTCGCCGTTTTTTCCGTGTCAGAGTAACTAATAGGTCGAACTTTCGTACATACTTTATGGAATAAGCCTTTTATGCAATCTTCAACGTCTTCACATGCAGCAAAACAGCGTAGAAATTAAACGAACTAAACATGCTGTGCCTTTACAGTCTAAAATGTCTATCATATTTTCAACGGCGTCAATGGCGCAGCGGTAAAGTGTTCGACTGTTGAATCGCTGCGAACTTTTTGAACGTAGGTTCAAGCCTCGGAATTTCTATGTCCCACAGGGTCATTTTTTTTCACATTAATTATGTATTTTTTCGATTTCTAGCTATATGACAATGATCGATATTTATATACAAATGTTTTAAAAACATATTAAAATTATTTCAATAGTTGAAAACTATTGTTAGGTATCATGCCAATTATAGCATTGTTTAACTTTTGAATTTTGGAAACCAGAATGAGTTGTATGATCTATAAGAAGAAGCGAAATAATTACAAAACAACACACAATTGTTGCTGTAATCCATCCACAATTGTTAAAGGTAAGAGATTGGAAAATCAATTTCATATAATATTAATTTAGTGCAGGGAATGTTACAACAATACTGTAATTGACGGGATACTTGATCAGAGAAACGGTGGCATCAAAATCTTCTCAAGTTATGTTTATGTATATTTCAATTATTAAAATATTTTTAATGTTTTTAAAACATTTGTATATAAATATCGATCATTGTCATATAGCTAGAAATCGAAAAAATACATAATTAATGTGAAAAAAAAATGACCCTGTGGGACATAGAAATTCCGAGGCTTGAACCTACGTTCAAAAAGTTCGCAGCGATTCAACAGTCGGACACTTTACCGCTGCGCCATTGACGCCGTTGAAAATATGATAGACATTTTAGACTGTAATGGCACAGCATGTTTAGTTCGTTTAATTTCTACGCTGTTTTGCTGCATGTGAAGACGTTGAAGATTGCATAAAAGGCTTATTCCATAAAGTATGTACGAAAGTTCGACCTATTAGTTACTCTGACACGGAAAAAACGGCGAAAAAATCGGTTTTTAATTTTTTTAACTGCGGCGCACCAAATTGAAAAATCTGAAAAAAATTCAAGACAATAGTAACAACGATGCGGACTTACAGTAAAAATATAATTATAGTATCAAGACTGCTTCGATACAAAACCGGCATTTTTCAGCATTTTTTGGCGTTTTTTATTTTTCACAGCTTGGTTTTTCAATTTAAAAATCTGACGCGATTCCCTAATATGTGCACCGATGACAGACATGTCTCTGAATTTTTTCAAAATTTTTCATCCGCTGGTATAGGAGAAATTCGGCAAAAACCTGATTTTCTATTTTTACCCTTTACTACCCCCCGGGTCGAGATACGAAGTTGAAACTTGACAGAAATCATTCTTTTTTTATAAGCTTTCGAATGACTCATCGTGATTTGAATTCGGTTCAGGGGCACATTTGACCATCTTAACCGGCTATACCCTTTATCACAATTGATCATTCTACCACAAGTTAAAACTTGCAAAATATTATATAATCTTTGGATCAAATGTTCATCTAAACCAGTATATTTTGCAACGGCTTTGGCTTGGGCAAAAAAGGAACGAGCTACATTACCAGTGTTGGTTGTTCCAAAACCTTGCTTAACAATATCTACATGTAACGAAAGATTACATTTTAAAGAATTTTGTATACTTTGTTTCCTTAATTTCTTTAACAGTTTTTCTTCGGCTGTCCTTGCTGAACCATTTTTAAAATCAAGATTATACGCTACGTGTAATAGATATTCCATGAAACGGATCCAACAATGGAGTGTAGAAAGGCCGAATTTGTAGTATTCTTCATTACTTTGAAGACTTTTCACATAATCCAGATTATTTATAAATTTAGGTCCAACTCGATAAATATTACAGCAAGATGAAGCTTTTTGCTCAGTTAGTATATTACACACTTTGCCGTCTATCATTGTGCACTTCAAATCAAAACTTACTTCAAATGACATGTCATTCAAATGAAAACAATCAGCTATACTTAGCAGTTTATTTAAAACATAAATTTTGTAAATTTGAAGTAAATTTTTTATTTTATAGCTATAATTAAATTTACAAAAAATTAATTTTTAATATCTTTAATTTCAAAAGTGTACGTTTTTATGCGATGTTATGCTAAATAATGTTTTTTATATATTAGACCAAAAAATACAGGATTTACTGCAGCCCTCCGTTATTGCTGAGCCCTTCACGAGTATTTTTTTAAAAAAAACATTGAAATCGGTCAAGATTTGCGCTGCCTAGCGATTTTGGTCCAAAATCGCACACTGTGCGGCGTCGAGTCGGGCACCGAGGCATAGACACCTCGGGCCCTCCGTGATACGCGTTGCCGCCTTGATGACGGCATTTGTTTAGGTAAGGACGCCCGGTCCTTAGCGCGTGACTCCGTCGAGCGATTGAGAGTCCGTCCGGCGACGAAGCGTAGCCGAGTAACGTTGAAATATATGAAATTAAACAGATACTGTGGGTTTATGCATTCGGCTTTACCGTTTCCCAATTCCTATCTCCCACATTCTTGTACTACAATTATGACGGTGATATGTCTTATTCGGTAATAAAATCGTGGAGCAGGATATTTTATCGCTTTTCATCGCTCATTTCGATTCTTGATTCTGTAATAAATCGATTCATATCCTGTTATGAAATATCCTGCCCCACGGTTTTATTTCAAGTGACATATTACCATCGTAATTGTAGTACAAGAAAATAAGTATTTTTTAGTTTTCAGTGCATTTTTGATCAAGTTAAATAAAATCCTTCAACACGAATTTTTTTTATATTTTGTTTCATTTTCAGATGGAAATTGCGCTTAGGGACTTAGATGCCCCCCCCCCCCGCCCCCCGCGAATGAGGGTAATCTCGTGGCGGAGGTGGCGGCGGAAAGGGTGGAAGGGAGGGATGCAGCCCCCGTCCCCCTCCCCCCTCAGGATAATGAGAGGAAGCAGGAAGATGGGATGCAGAAACGATTGAACCAAGTAAGTACTTCCTACTAAACTACTTTATGCGAAACGTTGCAATTGTCAGAATGTTATTCCGTTTTACGAAATGTCTTAATTTTAATGTTACTGTTTCAGCTACAAAAGTTGGTTAAAAAGTTAACCTATTCCCGCGGCCGTGGAACGCCGGGAAATGATAGGGCCCGGGGAGGAAGAGCCGGCCATAGAGGGGGAGGAAGAGGAGGCCAATATAGGGGCTGGGGGGAGGAGGCCAATATAGAGGCTGGGGGGGAGGAAGAGGAGGAGGCCGCCAATATAGAGGCTGGGGAGGTGACAGGCGGTGAATTTTGCAGATGCAGTCAAACTTTGTACATTAGCTTTTGATGATGTATGGAAAACGGTGTTGTTAACGCGAAACGATCAAGGCTCGTATAAATATCCATGTTTGCAGGAATTATTAAATTCCATTAGAAGTCTTCCAAATTCAAACGCCGATGCTGAAAGATCGTTTTCCATGCTTCCTGACATAAAGAACAAGAAACGAAACCGACTTTGTTCGACCATCGTCAATGCCATTTGCGTAACGAAATCGGCATTAAAGGCGCACGGGGAAACAGCTCAGAGCATGGAGGTAGATGACAAACATCTATCTCTCATGTCATCTGAGAATTTATATGCTACTTTTGCGAAGAAGCAAAACAATAGTTTACGTTTACATGCCATTGATGACCTCGCGGATTTTCCTTCTACGTCGGGTAATGCAAATTGGTGATGTCCAGAAGATTCTCAATTTCATCCATTTTCTATTTCATTCGATTTTTGGACATCGCGAATATGTAAATAGTTGTTTGATTTACCTCACGCAATTCTTGTTCTATCCTTGCAATAAATTCGCTTGCTTGCTGTACATATGATTCATAGAGAGAACTTCGAGATAATTGTACAAATAAATGTATATTCTTAATTATATTCATTTTATATGTAACAATTATCTCGAAATTCTGTCGCATGTATTATAGTAAATTCCTTTGCTTGCTTTCTATCCTTTGGAAATGTAAACAATTGTAGCATTATTTCAGTCTTACATCTCGTCAATATATCGAACCCAATTGATATATTTACGTGCTGCCTTTCTTTTCTATTTTTGTAATGTTTTTGTACATTTTAGTGTACAACATGTATCGCGATGTTAGCTTTGCATAATCAATTGTTTACATTTCCCTCCCGATGGAAGAGACCACCACTTTCCCGTAGTTTCCATCGAGCGGTAACGTGCACGCTGCGCGTAATTAATTTGTAAATAGTGCGTGATTCTTTGTCGCAACTTGATATAATTACGTTTGATGTGATTACGTTTAGATTTTAGATTTTAGATCATACTCTGAAAAAATATTTTTTATCGAAGGCTTCTACAGCGTGCATGGTACTGGCCAAGAGTGGTTTCGAATTTTAACAAAGTTCACCAATGTACAGTATCAAAATATTCGTCTTTTAATAAAAAAATTCATTTTAAGGTTCGAAAAATAGAAATAGCTCAAATAAAAAGTACGGAAATTTAAAACGAACACAAGAAATTGAGGCATTTGATGAAAAAAGGGCACATAAACCACTTGTTTAAAACTTATAAATAAAGACACATATCATTTTTAAATCATGACTTCTGTATTCAGAACGCTTGAACGACACGGTAACTACATCCTTAAAAAAATTTGATTTAATTGCATTACTTTTTATTAACTTATACTATAATGAAAACTTTGAAATCGATTTTCTTGAAATGGCATTTTGGCGTATGTGCCCTTTTTCCATCAAATGCCTCAATTATGAATGTACATTTTTCTTTGTTAAACAAGTTACAGAAGAACTTTATTTAACTTTTTTTTATGTAGAATTTAGTTCGTATATCTGAAAAATCGAAGAACCATAACGGGTAATTATCATTTTTCGTGATCTAATCAGATCTTAAGACAAGAATATAAAATTTTAATATAAAGTTTCATTGAAATCCATTTTGCCGTTTAAACGTAATCGTGATAACAAATACATGAGATATTTAAAAAAAAAGCTCTTTTCTAAATAGTCAAAACGTGATCAGGAGGTCTTAAAACGTGATTTCCCTAACAAAATTTTTTCCAAATTTTTTTTCATTACAAGAGTATTATACATATGTCAGAAAGTTAAAAGTGTATCTCGAGCCTCGAGGCACTCAGGAAGATCGCGCACGGCGGCGTGTCGCTTGCACCCCACCTTGGATCACAGCGTTTCAAGAGCGAGAGAGAAAGACACACATTCGTTTTCTCTCTCGTCTTCCCGACGTTGTCCGAAGCGCCGAGCTCACGGACACGCAGCTCCGGCGTAGTGTGCATGCGAGGTGGGGGAAATTCTCGAGCGCTCCCGTCCTCATTCTGGCATCACTGCTCCCGTCCTCATTCTGGCATCACTGGCTGGCCGGACGGCGTAGTGCAGGCCTGCCCCATCGGGTGCAAATACCTCCTGAATTTCTGGGACCCGGGCAACAGCCGAGCGCGGGACTGGTTACGTTGCTAACCACAGCATGGGTTGCGGGAGAACTGCATGAGTGTGCGGCTGTCCACGTAGGCTCGTACCACGAGTCTATTGCTTGGATTCGAAGACCTCTTCTACATGGACGCCCACTCATGCAATTCTCTCACAAATTTCGCAACGGGTAGCAATGGAACAGTCCTGCGCTCGGCTGTTACCCGGGTCCCAGAAATTCAGGAGGTATTTGCACCCGATGGGGCAGGCCTGGCGTAGTGCATCCACACGGTCCAGCCGACTTGCACAGGCAGACCTGACAGGCCGACTGGACCGTGTGTGGCGGCCTTTAGGGAGTCAGCGTTGCGTGCCGTCAGCGAAAGAAAGTCACTACGCATTTATAAACATTTGTGATAAGTTGTCACCAAATACACTAAACTCTTACGTTAAAAACAATTGATGGAATTTGCTAACAAATTTGAAAAACATTTTAAAATTCCAGTGGAAGAAGAAGAATAAGAAATATTGGATAGCATTAATGTTTCTAATTAAAGTGATACTAGAATTTGAGAATTCTAGCCTTACAATAATCCAAATACAATAAATAATATACTGCCCCAATTATATTTTGATATTACATTATCTGAGGAGCAATGGATTAATATTAATCAGAGACAATGACCACCTTTAAGTGGAATTTTGATCAAAATCTTTATCCACCTTTAAAAAAAATTCGAGAATGAATGCTTTATATTAATTACTCATTACATTTTGAAAGAAATTTGACGTTCCACTATTCGTCCACGAGGATCGACGAATAGTTTTTTATTGTCTATCCTGTTCGTGCCGACAGGCAAAGCAGAACTAGCTGGTTCGAAAAACTAACCGGAATAATCGGACAGAGTGTCTAGCCAGGTTCGTCGTTTGTGACGGTATTTTCCCGTGAGTCGGCCCTGGACAACGGTACACGCGCGTAGGGATGGTCGAAGTCCCAGAAAAAATGGCACGATGTCGATTGTCCCCCACGAATGCTTCGGAAATAAGTTTTGCCCAATTGTAAACGCGTAGTGGAAAGTCTGAAAACTGTATACCTCGACCATGGGAACCATCCTTGACTTTCCAAAGCAGCTTCGCGTGGCAAGCTCCCGCGGCAGCCTCGCGCTACCTTCACCATGATACGGAACAATACAGTCATAAACCGCGACTCTGATGAGACGCTCTGACCGGTTAACCTGGCTAGTTTTTCGGAAACAACTGGTTCCATTAGGCCCGAAATATACTAAAATTTTATACCTGAGATTTCCGTTCCCTGCGCGTAGAGATTTCAATGTAGTGTATTTAGTTTTTACTAAAAAGTCGAAATTGAAGAATTCTACGTATCCGTATTTCACAGTTTGGTCTGTAGTGTACGTTGACAAATTTACGCCAAAATGGATTAACAATTTATAAGAAACAGGAGTAAAAAATGACTACTTTTTAATATATTGTTTAAACAAATTGATGTATTACGAATTTGATTACGTGGCTGAATTCGTTATAAAAAAATATATCAGTTTCGCCTAACAGATTATTCTCCACGGTGCATATTTTGAGAGATATTGGGGCAAACGTGTCCCCCCCCCCCTCCCCCCGATATTTATGATTGCCGATTGGTGTCAAATATTTAATGTTTTAAAATTGAAAATTTGATACCAGCGCTCTACAGATTAAACCAAAGGAATGTAAAAGGAGCGGTTAAAAAAGAAAATTCCAAGTTCGTAGTATCTACTATTCCTGCAATATCTTATTTTTGCATAATTTTATATACTAAAGAATTGCGCAACAAAATTAAAAAAATTTTGTTTACTATCTTGGCTTGTGTCTTATTATTAAAATCTATTAGTAAACACTTTCTTAAATGTTCTTTACACGATTGCTATTGCGCGCCTGAAACCAGTGGACAAAAGCCAGACCACGGTGGGAAAAGGTCGCGGGTGGAGACAACTCAACTTTCCCCAAACGTGCATTTGGCAACACTCAAGGTCAAGTCCCTTCTAACATCGACGAAAATTCGGGCCTAACCCTGAGTTGTAAACATCTGCAGCGCAGAAGACCGTGTTAGACCTCAAGCATTGCCTGTCGTAATAAATTATACAGTCCTGTCCCTGTTACAGGGTGTACAAAAATATTAAAAAATGGTCGAGTTATTTGTTGCCCCAGGCAGCTCCTCCGCGTGAGCGGTGTATCAAATATCGCCAAAACTATTTTTCCGATTTATTTCAAACCTGGTACACATATTCCTAATGGTATTATCTAAAACGCACCACATTTTTTTATGCGATAACCCATTCGTATATAATAAATGTCTCTACTTTGTTTTGTTAGGTAAACAATGAATAGTGATATTCACCTTGCTCTCATTTGTACAATTAATTTTTTTCTTCTCAAATCCGTATGCTACACTGTAGATATTTTATTACTGAACACTAGAATCATGGTCTTTCTCATGTTAGATAAACCTGGGCGTCATAATCGTATACATCGTTCACGCGCGTCACGGCGGAGGAGCTTCACGGGACAAGAAATAACTCGGCCATTGTTTAATATTTGTGTACAATATTTATACAACATATGCGTTAATACATGCTCTACACATAAGAAGTAAAGAAATAATTTTCAACCTCACAGTATCTGTAAAAAAAGTCGTCTAGTTTCGAGCGCCTCTTTCATAAAGGGTGTTGCCCGTTAATGGCTAAATAAGTATAAATGAATAAATAAAGAAATAGGTATAATATAGACTGCGGAATTTTATGCAAATGCATGTTTTTGTAGTACTGGATTAAACAAGTGGAACTTTGACCGGTTTATATTTCATCATTAAGAGGATTTTAAAAATATATTTGTAATTTTGCATATTCTGGGTATTTTTCATATTTATTTACAAATTAGCTCGAGTAATTGTTCGAAGTTGCTGAACCGCGAGGCGTATTAATGTTGAGTGATACATTTTAATTGCTACGTTGATGGCACCTTTTTTACATCAGGCATATTGAAGTAAAAACTGAGGGGGCTGGCTGGGGTTACCGTCCCTAGTCCCCAAAAATTAATCAGGCTGATCGGTCAGAGTTTTTCGCCATGGTTGCGGTTTATGACCGTATTGCCTCGCGAGTCGGCGAACCGGCAGAGCAATATACGGATTAGCTCAGGCCGAATAATTACTAAAATACTTAAAGACCGTACCACGTTCTTGATTGCCGTTAGAATTTTCGTTTCGTTCTGAGCCCGTTTTTGTCACAATGCACAGTGGCCCTCAACCCCAAGAAATGCAGGAAAAATTTGTTCATTTCAAAATGCCGAATCTTATTAAACTGATTTTGACAGAACTGGTTGGTTTGAAGAAATCTGTGAAAGATGTCTTCGCAAAACACATCTAAAAAGATGTTTTTACATTTTCATCAGAATTCTTTAAATCCAGTAATGGACACTTTTCTATCTTTACAGTTCTTTAAAATCAGAAGTTCTGTACATAACAAGTAAAGAAATAATTTTCAACCTCATAGTATTTGTAAAAAACATCGTCTAGTTTCGAGCGTCTCAGGGTGGCGTAACCCCTGAAGGGGACCTTCCGGTCTAGAGCCCAAAAAAATAGATGATATTTAGGAATTAATTAAAGGAAAACTACAATATATAAATTAATGGGACTTTTTGCATTGTAAATTATAGAAATATATATTTTGTTTTACAATTAATCATTGCAGACGGCTCTGGGGAGTCGTTAAAGTCAAGGCGTCAAAAAATTGATCCAAATCGGTGGGACCTGTATCTCCAAAAGTTATTATCCGATTCGACTGAAACCTTTTTTATTTTGAAGATTATTCTTCTGTCTAGGGGGGGGGGGGCTAGAAAAAATTACAAAAATGACATTTTTTTTAGAAAACAACGACACTTCAGGTTTGAAATCACTTTTCCCTGTATTTTTCGTCCTTTCAAAGCCTTTGAAAATTATAAATTTTCAATTTTTTGTAATTTTTTCTAGTTCCCCCTTAGCCAGAAGTATATTCTTCAAAATAAAAAAAGTTTCAGTCGAATCGGATAATAACTTTTGGAGATACAGGTCCCACCGTTTTGAGAACAGTGTTTCGAGAAAAACGCGTTTAAAGTTTTACGTGAGTGCCGAGTGGCCGGGTGTTACCCATAATACCCATGCATTTGCCGCTACTCAAATGCCTATAACTTCGGGAATTTTACGAATTTCAACAAATCCTTTTAAACACGTATTCCTAAAAGATTGAACATTCGAAAAATGAAATAAATAAAAAATCGACTTTTAGACCGGAAGGTCCCCTTAAGGCGAACACGGCGACGGCACACAGTGGTCGTAATAGTGGTAGTAGGAGACATTTGACCGAAAAATAAACTTTCTATTATCGAAATCTACTGAATGTACTCTACTTCCTAAATGTCCATTAGCCTCGAAACTGAAGATATTAATAATATTTAATAAAAATTGTAATTGGGATAAAAGTTCAAGTTGGACATTATACAGTTAGCATTTTTCACGAGAAAAAAAATGCTTCTTTCGTAGAGATGCCCTGACAACCCTGTTTAATATTTCTTCTCCGCTGGATTCTAACGTGAAGAGTTAATACATAATGTATTAAAAAAGTAACGCGCAATGCAATAGAGAAATTTTTTAAGTTCTGTACAAATAGACAAGGAATATCTTTCAAGTCCCACCGAGTCCCACGTTCTAACCAATTAGAATATTTTCAGCACACCTTTCTCTACAGTATCATGCAAAAAGTATTTCCCCCTTCAGCCCATTCTTCAAATTATTACGTTTAAAACTGTCAGCGTTACGTCATTTTACGTATATACGTTCGTATCCATCATATTATTATTGTATTACAAAGGGTTTATACAAATACTTATCCATATATTCGGCACTGTTCCGTTGAATAAATTAATAATAAATGAATAATAATGTTTAACTAAACTGTAGATTTCGTCACAATTTAAGGAAAAGTCAAATAGTACTATTAAGTACTATTAAGTACTATTAAGCTGGTAGGTTACCCTCGATAGCCCTAAAGCAGGCCTTTTTCAAACACAAATTGTAAAGTGATATATAACAGTAGAGAGAACGTTCTTTTCTATTTTTAATCGTTATTCTATGAGCTTTAATACAAAAAAAGAAAAGTCTAAATATTTCTATGTTCATAAAAGTTGTGAGTAAAAACGTAAAGGCGTGTACGCGGTGCACCGTTTGATGGTGAATATAAAATCTCGAAAACCGCTACAACGATTTGGATGAAAATTTAATGAGAGATGCAGAAAACCATTCCCTACGATGTGTCGGGAGCAGATTTTCGAGATAAATTCTTAAAAAAAAAAGATAAATATTTTTCATACAAGAAATCGACAAAATGGTATTTTTCAACATAAAAATTGTATTATTTTTTTTCAAACATCTGTTCCCGATACATCGTAGCGAATGGTTTTCTGCATCTGTCATTAAATTTTCATCCAAATCGTTGGAGCGGTTTTCGATATTTTATGTTCACCATCAAACGGTGCACCGTGTACACGCCTTTACCTTTTTACTCACAACTTTTATATACTTAGAGATATTTAGACTTTTCTTTTTGTTGTTGTTAAAGCTCATAGAATAACGATTAAAAATAGAAAAAATCATTCTCTCTACTGTTATTTATCACTTTACAATTTGCGTTTGAAAAAAGGCCTGTTTTAGGGCTATCAAGGGTAACCTACCCCATTAAGTACTATTTGACTTTTCCTTATAACTCAGAAACGAAAAGTTTCTCCAACATGATATTTAAAACACTTAAAGAGCATTAAATAAACTACTAAATAAACAGTTTTCAAAATTTTTTATAACAGATAAGTGGAAAAAATTGAAAAAAGAAACATTAAATAAACATAGAATATATTCAATTCTAAATCATTAGAAGGGGATAATTTTTTCCTGTTTTTTGGCGCAAATTTCATTCCGATCCGGCCAGCGCGAGGATGGTCAGGTATTAATCTGTGTGGACAAAATTGTCCATGGCGGTGGTATAAAAGCCCTCTGTACCTGACCGAGGAATATCAGTTATTCGACACCCTCTGGACGATAAGCAGCGCATTTAAGAGATGGACTCGATGGACAGTGTAAGTATTAAATTTGTATACTATTAAATCGGGTGATTCTTCTGGTAGAGTCCTCAAATCGAGTCATGTACCTAAATCAGACTATTTTTAAGGAAGTTAGTTTCACTCTATGCAAATAAATTTTTCATGTGGGCCATTTATATTCGGATGACATAATGACGTGCGTTACGAAAAACAGCACATCTGTCTTCGTTTGAACACGTTTGCGTGGTTTGCCACCAAAAGAATACGATACAGATATAAATTAAATTTTTCATATGTGTTTTCTTTGGAGATTAGATGGACTCATTATTTATTAAACAACAGTTTCAAAAGTTTAATTCTTCGACATTTGCATTTCTCAAATGCATTTCAACAATTTAAACTGATAACGCGCCGAAACGTTTCTGTCGTATAATCCAAAATGTGCTATTCTTGGGGGCGAAGGAGTGAAATATGCTAGTTTTTGCGGCGGAAGACCAAACGTGCTAATATTCGTCGGTAACGATGAAATGTTCTTCTTTACGTGACTTGAAACTTGCTGTTTTTCGTAAAAAGAAAAGAAATGTGCTACCTACTTTTCATAACGCACGTCGTTATGTCGTCCCGATGAAAATGGCCCACATGAAAAATTTATTTGCAAAATGTAAAGCTAACTTCGTTAATAGTCAAGGCATTTTTGATCTAGTCAAATAAAATTGTTTAACTTCAAATTGTTTGTTATATATTCTTTTCCATTTTTAGATGTAAGCAGCTTTGCCGGTGGGCGAAACGGTGTCGGCAGCAGCCGAAGTCGCGAAGGCGGATAGTCAGGCTGAGGCTGTCAGCCGGGGAAATCCTCCCGATCCAAATGTTAACGATAAGTCGGACCAAATCATTACAAAGGTAATTATGTGGAATGTGGTACTATGCCTTGGGGTAGACCGGGGGCGATAGTAACACTTTGACTTTGGAATACGATTACGCAAGAACTATCACAGTTAGAACAAAAGTTTTTATACGAAAATGTTACTTACTTATCTGACATTGTTGAGACCTTAGAGCATATACAATGGAGGTCTCATTGAAAGCTTGAAACAGTCGCCAACATGGTGCGAGCGAGAGAAGTATATGTCCCATTCGACTGTAATGCGCATGCGCCGATATCGTGCGAGAGAGAAAGACATGTGTGAATTGGTGCGAGAGAGAGAAGTATAGATTCTCTCTCTCGCACCAGTTCGCACATGTCTTTCTCTCTCGCGTGATGTTGCCGACAGTTTCGAGGCAGTCACTCTAAGGCAATGATACCTCCATGTATATATGCTCTAAGGTTGAGACACAACAGTTTCGCTGCATGTCAAGTAATATCCAGGTTATTAATAAAAAATGAGAAGCAGAGAAAATGTTACAACCGTCCCTGACCAGGCTTTTGAACTTAAATTATAAATTTTGATTAACGAGACACTTAAAAGTATAAAGTAACGGTCAGTATTACTTTAAAAATGGCCAGATTAAATAGTTAAAAAAAAGAAAAAACACGTACTTGCAAAGGGAGTATTTATATTACAATTTTAAATCAGTAAGAAAAAGTTAATTTGGAGTATCGAAAAATTATTTTCTGCGCTATACATGGCTATACTGCTAGGACATGGATGTGTGTATTCTAAATGTCATTCTTCATCATATGTTGAAATTTTGTGTTAATATCTATTATATGTTTTGAGATATTTAACGTGTTACAATCGCCTCCGGTCTACTCTATTTCCTACTCAACTATTTTGTGCGAAATGTTGCAATTGTCCGAATGTTATTCCGTTTTAAGAAATATCCGAATATTTTTTTATGATTCACTATATGTATGGGTAGAAGTAGAAAACTTAATTTTTATATATCTGTTTCAGCTACAGAGGGAAATTCGGTGATTGAAATTTTTACGAGGAGGCCGTGGACGTGGAGGCCGACAAGAGCGTGGGAGGATACTCGACGAAAGGAGAAGAGGCGGAAGAGGTGGATGGGGAAGCGGCGCAGGAGGTGGATGGAGAAGAGGCACAGGAGGTGGCTGGGGAGGAGGCGCAGGAGGTGGATGGGGAGGCGGCGCAGAGGGTGGATGGGGAGGAGGCGCAGGAGGTGGATGGGGAGGAGGCGCAGGAGGTGGATGGGGAGGAGGCGCAGGAGGTGGATGGGGAGGAGACGCAGGAGGTGGAAATATAAATATACACTCCTGAAAAAATTAAAGGAACACTATAATTTCCCGAAAATTTTGGTCATTTTCAAATGGCTGTATATCCGCGAAAAATGGTCGCAAAAAATATTTAAAAAAAGCATTTTAACTCTTGAAGTCTCTAGTTTTTGAAACAATGACTCAATTTTTTTCTTCGTCCATTATGAGACTGTTTTATCAAAATGAAGCGCAGAAAACGAAGTTTCAGAATTTTTTGCCTAGTTTGGACGTATGCACGGGCCAAAAGAATTTTTTTCAGATAAATCCAATAGAAGGCTCTTATAGAGCAAACATTTCTCTTTAATTTTGTTTTTTTGGTTTTATTGTATGATTTTTATTGACCGAGTTATTCGCTATCAAAGCAAAAAAGGAACTTTTCACTTTGAACGCATATAACTTGCGAACGCATAATCGTAGAAATTTTTTCATGGGTGTTTTGGAAAGCTAAGAAATTATCCTTTCAAATCCTTTAGTTGCCAATTTAGTGAGATTTTTTTGCATCGTATAAAATCCATTTTAAAATGATCCCAAAAATTACATATTTACCATTTTTTGATAAGCATGATGCCACTTCAAGGAAAATCAGGGAATCATTCAAGTGTCCACGTTTTTTGCGAGTTAAGACTACCCGTAAACGCTGTGCAAAAGGCCGGACCAATCAGATTTTTTTTCCGTATGTCCTCGATGGTCAAACATGCGATATGGTCTGAAAAATTGAAGGATCACCTGTTTTACGTAATGTTTCTCTGTCAAAACCCTTTCTTTTGTTCTCGTGGCTTTTGAACGATTGTTGAACTTTTTTTTGTTAGTTCAACGTCATTTTAGTAAAAAGGAAAGATTTCAAAAATTTAAGAAAAACATTTTTACCCAATCCGTTCGCAATGACAAAAACTGTACTTCAATAACTGGCATTAGCACCACCCAAAGCGCGCCACGAGTTGGCGCATGCGCGGACGGATTTACACTTCATTGTGTGTGCGTCAGCATGGAGAGATGAGACCCTGCAGTTCGTCACTCCCGCAGTATTTACTGACTCCAAACTCACCTTCCAATGCGTGTATGTATGGAGGCGCGCGCGCGCTTTGTGTGTGTGTGTGTGTGTGTGTGTGTGTGTGTGTGTGTGTGTGTGTGTGTGTGTGTGTGTGTGTGTGTGTGTGTGTGTGTGTGTGTGTGTGTGTGTGTGTGTGTGTGTGTGTGTAGGGGGGTTTGGTCTAATAATGGGTGTTGCCACCTCTTCGCACGATTACTTCCCTCAAGCGGTTGCGCATGTTAATGCATTTCCGAATTTTCACTTGAGGAATTCTGTTCCAAATTTGGCGGAGGGCGTCTGCTAATTGCCTCAAATTCGCCAGGTTCGGGTACTGTCGTCGCAAACGTCGCCCAAGAATGTCCCAAACATGCTCAATGGGATTCAGATCTGGTCTCACTGCTGGATGGTCGTGCACTGATATCCGATTTTGGCGCAGAAATCGTAGCGTATGGCGTGCCGTATGCGCCCTTGCATTATCCTGCATAAGAACGAAGCGGTTCCCCATGCGTTGACGCAGAAGGAGTAAAACGGGGCGCAGAATCTCGTCCACGTACCGCTCAGCGGTCAACCCACCAGGTGGAAGGACAATTAATGGGGTACGTGAGTACCGTGATACCCCGGCCCAAATCTCACTAAATTGGCAACTAAAGGATTTGAAAGGATAATTTCTTAGCTTTCCAAAACACTCATGAAATATGTCTACGATCATGCGTTCACAAGTTATATGCGTTCAAAGTGAAAAGTTCCTTTTTTGTTTGATAGCGAATAACTCGGTCAATAAAAATCAAACAACAAAACCAAAAAAACGAAATTAAAGAGAAATGTTTGCTCTATAAGAGCCCTCCATTGGATTTATCTGAAAAAAATTCTTTTGGCCCGTGCATACGTCCAAACTAGGCAAAAAATTCTGAAACTTCGTTTCCTGCGCTTCATTTTGATAAAACAGTATCATAATGGACGAAGAAAAAAATTGAGTCATTGTTTCAAAAACTAGAGACATCAAGAGTTAAAATGCTTTTTTAAAATATTTTTTGCGACCATTATTCACGGATATACAGCCATTTGAAAATGACCAAAATTTTCGGGAAATTATAGTGTTCCTTTAATTTTTTCCAGGAGTGTATATGTATAATGTTAGATAATGTAAATTTTAAATTAATAAATTCTTTTTGTTTCATGTATGTTTGGTTCAAATCTAGAAACTCAATTTTAACCCACTTCCACCCATTCAATTGTCTTGAAACCTCGCAAGCGTACGTAGTTATGATACCAATACAAATTATGAAAACAAACGAGAAGGTAAAAAAATTACCCAGCCATCAATACATCTAACCCATAACCACAAATCCAAACTTAGACAGTAAGAAGTAAATAATACAAAAATGTATTAAAAAAAATTTTAATTAAACGATTTTATTTAAAATGCACTAAAAACCATCAATACATCTAACCCATAACCACAAATCCAAACTTAGGCAGTAAGAAGTAAATAATACAAAAATGTATTAAACAAATTTTTAATTAAACGATTTTATTTAAAATGCACTAAAAACTAAAAAATAATTCTTTTCATATTGTTTCATAATAGAATATGGATCAATTTAATACAGAATCAAGCGTCGAAATGAATTTGTTGTGAGATATCCTGCTCCACGATTTTATTTGAAGTGAAAGAACAACATCGAAATGGTAGTACAAGAAAATAATTATTTTTTAGTTTATAATTTCGCCATTGTCTCGGCTTAATATTTAAAAGTTGCTCTCGAATTACTAACCTAAGTAGTCTTTTCTTTTCATGCGGTATTCCCGAAGTATCGACTGTGTGCACTCTTAACACAATGCCAGTGCCAGGAGCCGGTTTATATAGGCATTGAACATTAAATTCGACACCGCATTCATTGCAAACACCATATATTTTCAAATATGTTTCCGCTTCCGTAAAATCGAAAAGTTTTTAAAAAACAAGCTTTGCAAATAATATCAGCCCATCCTGGACTAAGTATTTTATCAAGAGACACGGTAGTGTCTCGCGCCAAGTATATAGCTATATGCGCAGCGCGAGACGCACAGTGTCTCTATTACGCCACGACCCGCTATCAAAAACCCTGAGATTATCGAATCTCAATAACGGCTGATCCGATTAGATTTTGAATGGTCTTAATGGATAGCTTGGGTTTGATTTACATAAGAAAAGTGTCTTTGTTTTGGTCCTACGTGCCTTATGAGCTGAGATATTTCAATGCAAAGTTCCAATTTGACGAATTTCACGTTCTTAAGAATTAAGCATCGTCAACGTCAAGTGTGGGCAAGAGGGGAACATGAAAGGGAGAGGAAATGTCTCCAATATGCGCGTCGTTCATTGGATGAAGGTTTCGGCACTTTCGGCCAATCGCGTAACAAATTTTTGTCACGTGACAGCCTGAGAGAGAGCACATCTGTGGAGATAAACGTAACCTCGCTAGTGTCAAACAATCATAACCTGCGAAGTGTCAAATAAGGAAACTTGTCAAAATTTTTGAAATGTCACGAGTTTCTACACCATTTAGGACACTGAACTATTGTCTCAATTAACAAGGTAAGTCGCCAAAATTTTTTAATAGACTATTTATGTAGAGCTTATAGAAACATAGGAGACGTACAGACTTGGAAGTTGTCTGAAGAAGGTTCGACAGAGCACTACAAAATAATATATTGTTCTTATACCAGCAAATTATTTTTACATTAGAGTTTATATGTAAAGCTTATAGAAATGAAGGGGATGCACGGGCTTGGAGGTTGTCCGCAGAAGGTTAGTTAGACAGAGAAGCATCTTGTTTCGCACAAGTTTCTGGAAACTTGTCAATTAAGGTAAATGGACAAAATTTTTCAAATTAGCGTAGCGTTAAGAATTAAGAAAATTATGGCGTACTGCTTGCAATCTAGAGTAAGTCACATTAGTGAAGAAAGTACGCTGAAAACGCATCTCCCTTGATACTTTTCAATCTTTTAAGAGAGATATTCGCACTACTTTATTAAAATCCACAGTAGATCCCACGCTATTCATTAATTTAATTAGTTTCCCATTAATAATATTTCAATTCACCAATAAACATGCTAAATAAATTTTATTCCAACACCAATAATCTGTGCGTTAAAAATATTGGATCTCTTCGTTCATTTTCACTAAATTACCATTAGCATTTAAATTTCCTCCAACAAGACTTTCTGCCATACGCTCTCACCTCCTTCGGACACATTATGTAGTCTCTACATCTATAGCAAAAGTCCACTCTTTTTCTATAAGTTCTACGTTATGTTGTAACTAAAAAATATGGCTTTTATATATTTACAGATAATCGAAGCAGAAGATGATGCAGTGTGATCTACGTCAGAGAAAAAAATTTATTGTGACATAGTATTATATTAATTAAACGATTTTATTCAGCTTCGATCCTCTGTTTGCTTCTTGTAGGTTTGATTCATATCTGAAAACTGAAATTTAAACCAATTCCTCTAATCCAATTGTCTTGAAGCTTTGCAGGCGTGCGTAGTTTGGATGACAATACAATATATTAAAAAAAAATAACCCGTAAAGGGTGATAAAATTATTCAGTCATCAATAAACACTAAAAAATGTGTGAAACCCCAACAAAATTACCTTTTTTTTAAAAAAAGGTACAAAAAGTGCGCCAAGTATATAATCCCGTCAAAAAAGAATCCCACTTAAAAACATTGTCGTAAATTAATATCCTATCAAAAAGAATCCCACTTAAAAACATTGTCGTAAATTAATAGCTTCACAAAACTAAGGATATACAAAATTCGCGCCAATTACAACAATGGCTATTTATACAAAGACAAAAATGTATTTAATAATATTAAGCAGATATATTTTCATAGAAATAAATATTTTTATACGAATAAAATTTTTAATTATTTTACGAAAAAATGTTAATTAATTGTCTTGGTTAATAAATAAAACAATATAAAACAAGACAAGACACCATTGAGACAATAAATATGTATACAGGGTGTCCGCGGGAAGACTGGACAGCCGGTTTTCTCCTAAACTATTGGAGATAAAAATATAAAAAAAATAGGGAATTGCATGGTTCGAGGGGGCCAATTTATTAGCGCGAACGAATTTTGTTTTCGATTATTATTTTAAAAGATACGATGGTCAAGTTCGGTTTTTCAAATGGAACTATTTTTTCTGAAGACCTGAGTTGATAGTGCGTTTCAAGACAAATTAAATAAGCTTTAATGTATACACCTTATTTTCACTGGTTTTTAAGATATTGCGCTTGCAAATTTACTGATTTTCACTGGAAGAAAACTGTCTGGTATAGCACGGACCGGGGACGGTCCTACTGGCTCCACGGGTGGCACTGCCTTTTGAAATAGATACCCACCTGCCAAAGGTCTACGCCAGGCCCAAAGGCTGGACAATTTTTTTCCGTCAGAAATGCTACTAGGTACATCTGCGGTATCGAGAAGCGCACCGTTACTTTTATTTCGCACTTGCTTCTACGCTCGGATGGCCGGTTCTTTTGGGAGGGATGCAAGTTCGATTGGTTAGGTTAGGAGGAGTGAAAGTTGCTAGAATAAATTTCAATCATAGGGAGCAGATTGTATCAGAACCATTCGGATTTGCATTCCTCACAAACGGCTGCTCTCTTGAAGAGGCCCTCTTCACAGCAATGCCCACCTTCTCTCGCACGGAATACGTTAACGCTTGCTTTTGTTCTGATATTGAAGCTCGTGTTTATACTCGAGAGGACCACGCGTCGACAGCGGGCTACCCCTTTTCTTCCTGTGTCTCTCCACGAGCCGTGTTGACGGTGGATTGTAGGAGCGTAGATATCTGGATGCCAGTTATTGAATTCAGGAGACGATAGAAACATTTTATTACAAAACACACATGTACTATAAATAAAGTAAATCGTATTCCTCTCAGGCAGGAGTACTGATAATGATCGAACTTGCGCCCCACTTCGCGCAGACCAATTACACGGAGGGTAGTCGGGTCACACACTGCCCAAATGATACAGGGTAATTCTGGAGCAACGCCCGTCAAGGAGATGCGCTGGCACCCCGTGGCGAGGACAGACCTTCGCATTGCCTCACCCGATTTTTATGGTTTTTTTCCGGAAAAAGGTACGAATCCTGGGCCGAACGTAGCGAATTGAAGTCGACCCTCCGCAGTCGAGGGTGAAATATCCATTTGAGCGTATTAAGAAATTCTTTTCTTCGTCGTATCGAAAGGGAAGTGGTGCCAATGGATTCCTTATGTTTTTCTGACGAAAATCATACCAAATGTCATGCAAATCGGCCTACTTTGACACAAGCTATTTGCATTCCCTATGTAAAAGTTGTCCGATTTACACGACATTTGGCATGATTTTCATCGGAAATCCCCAAGGAATCCATCCGCGACACTTCCATATCCATACGATAAAGAATAAAGAATTATTTTATTTCCTAAGCAGATTTGAAATTCCAACGCGGGTTTATACTTCAGAGATAAGAATTTATACTCGAGAGATAAGGAATCCGTCTTTAATTTGAAAGGAGGACGATGCAGGCGGAACCACGCGCACTCAACGGTGTACCTCTTTTCTTACTGTGTCTCTCCACGAGGCGTATTGACGGTGGATAATACTTTTCAATTCCTATATTTGTGGCATCTTTCTCGCGTGCGTCGGGACAAAAGTGAATTCTGAGCCAGACGAAAATTCATTCGCTCTTTACGATTGATAATTTATTATTTCTCCAAGAACGTTTCGACAATATCTGTTTGCCAAATTTGTAAAGGCCAATAATTAACGTGGTGACATTGTCCAGTCTGAGTTAATCCGTATATTGCTCTGTCGGTGGGTAGTGCGTACGATGACTTCGGACCCGTACTATGTACCGTTGCCTACCGCCGACGCGCGGAAAATCCGCTCATAAACCGCGACTCTGGCAAAACACCGCGGTCGATCAATCCCGTTAGTTTTTGGTAACCAGATGTGGCATCCTCCACCTCCATTTCATCAGGGTAATTCTGAAGGTACGCCCGTCACCCCGTGGCAAGGACAACACCCCGCAGTGCCCATCGAATTTTATGACTTTCGACCCTCGAAGGGTTTGGAATACCATTAAGAAGTGAACCATGAATCCTGAATCCTGAACCATGTTCAGGATTTCAAATGTTTGCTTCTTTTCTTCATCGTATCGAAGGGGAAGTGGCGCCAATGGATTCCTGGCGTTCCGTCGATTAAAATCATACCAAGTTTCATGTAAATCGGACTATTTTTAACCAAGTCAAGTCAGCTTGAAATGATATAAATCGATATTCCATGGAATTTCCTTCATTATGGTCCGAATTATGTCGTTCTTAGTGTCAGCTTCATCGGCGAAACATAAGGACTCGATAGGTGTCGTTTTTGCAAAGATCTGATGAGAAATGCGCAAGTCGAAGGTTTCTCACTTCTTATTAGGCACTCGAACCCCTTCGCGGGTGGAAATCCATAAAAATCGGCTGAGGCACAGCGAAGGGCTGTCCTCGCCACGGGGTACCAGGCCGCCGCATCTCCTTGACGGGCGTTGCTCCATAATTACCCTGTATCTGGTTAGGAAATAAAATAATTCTTTATTCTTTATCTTATGGATATGGAAGTGTCGCAGATGGATTCCTTGCGCATTTCCGATGAAAATCATGCCAAATGTCGTGTAAATCGGACAACTTTTACATAGGGAATGCAAATAGCTTGTGTCAAAGTAGTCCGATTTGCATGACATTTGGTATGATTTTCGTCAGAAAAACATAAGGAATCCATTGGCACCACTTCCCTTTCGCTACGATGAAGAAAAGGGTTTTTTAATACGCTGTAATGGATAATTCACCCTCGACTGCGGAGGGTCGATTTCAATTCGCTACGTTCGGCCCAGGATTCGTACCTTTTTCCGAAAAAAGCCATAAAATTCTATGAGCACTGCGGGGTGTTGTCCTCGCCACGGGGTGACGGGCGCAGCACCAGAATCAGCCTGTACCTACCTTTTTAAGAAATAAAACAATTCGTTATTCCTTATCGTATGGATATGGAAGTGTCGCCGATGGATTCCTTGGGGATTTCCGATGAAAATCATGCCAAATGTCGTGTAAATCGGACAACTTTTCCATAGGGAATACAAATAGCTTGTGTCAAAGTAGGCCGATTTGCATGACATTTGGTATGATTTTCGTCAGAAAAACATAAGGAATCCATTGGCACCACTTCCCTTTCGATACGACGAAGAAAAGAATTTCTTAATACGCTCAAATGGATATTTCACCCTCGACTGCGGAGGGTCGACTTCAATTCGCTACGTTCGGCCCAGGATTCGTACCCTTTTCCGGAAAAAAAAACCATAAAAATCGGGTGAGGCAATGCGAAGGTCTGTCCTCGCCACGGGGTGCCAGCGCATCTCCTTGACGGGCGTTGCTCCAGAATTACCCTGTATCATTTGGGCAGTGTGTGACCCGACTACCCTCCGTGTAATTGGTCTGCGCGAAGTGGGGCGCAAGTTCGATCATTATCAGTACTCCTGCCCGAGAGGAATACGATTTACTTTATTTATAGTACATGTGTGTTTTGTAATAAAATGTTTCTATCGTCTCCTGAATTCAATAACTGGCATCCAGATATCTAAGCTCCTACAATCCACCGTCAACACGGCTCGTGGAGAGACACAGGAAGAAAAGGGGTAGCCCGCTGTCGACGCGTGGTCCTCTCGAGTATAAACACGAGCTTCAATATCAGAACAAAAGCAAGCGTTAACGTATTCCGTGCGAGAGAAGGTGGGCATTGCTGTGAAGAGGGCCTCTTCAAGAGAGCAGCCGTTTGTGAGGAATGCAAATCCGAATGGTTCTGATACAATCTGCTCCCTATGATTGAAATTTATTCTAGCAACTTTCACTCCTCCTAACCTAACCAATCGAACTTGCATCCCTCCCAAAAGAACCGGCCATCCGAGCGTAGAAGCAAGTGCGAAATAAAAGTAACGGTGCGCTTCTCGATCCCGCAGATGTACCTACCTAAGTAGCATTTCTGACGGAAAAGAATTTACATAAGAATATACATAATTTTTTCCGTCTCGGTCTCCTGTTATAGCGGGCTCTCGAGCCAATCGCGGCCGGGTTTTGCCGAGCCGATCCGAAATCAAATTGCCCGCTCATGGCGGCGAAACTTGTAGCCCGATTCGAGTCTCGGGATCTCGAGGAATACGAAAGTAACGGGATCCCGCCCGATCCCGCCCGAAATTTTCCGGCCCGTCCCGAGCCCGAAACGTCGGGTACACGCACACCCACACACCCCTGCTATCCACTATTTATTTTTCTTCTTCTTCCACTGGAATTTTGAAAACTTTTTCAAGTTTGTTAACAAATTCTACCGATTGTTTTTAACGTAACAGTTTAGTGTATTTGGTGACAACTTATCAGAAATGTTTATAAATGCGTAATTACTTTATTTCGCTAACGGCCCTCAGCGCTGCGCCCTAAAGCGGCGCGGCACCAAGTGCCACTTCTGAAACGTAAATACATGTTTGTCATACTCTCGAATTTTTCTCAATGACCCACGAAAGTCAGTTATGGTCAGTTAGTCTTCAGACACAGCTCTTGCAAGATGGTGCGTTCATTTACGGCTTGTGAAGTAACTGTAAGAAGATTATAGTATTTTTCGTTTTGCGATTTGATTGTAGTGATTAGTGAAAAATGTCTAGAAAAACAGTGATAGACTCTGGCGTTATTCTGCACATGCTGCAGATGTGTGAAAAATGTGAATTATTCGATGGGAACTACAAATTGAAGTGTCGTTCGGATAAAGTGTGGAAAGAAGTAGCTGCAAAATTTTCAAGTAAGTTGTCGCCAGGCACATTAAATTTTCACGTTAGAACCAATAGATGGAATTTGTTAACAAATTTGAAAAAACATTTCGAAATTCCGGTTGAAGAAGAAGAAAAAGAAATAGGGGATAGCATTAATGTCACTAACAAAAGTGATATTAGCCAAGAATCGAACCTTGGAATAATCCGAATACTAAACTGCCGCAATTATATTTTAATATTACATTGTCTGAGGAGCAATGGAGATCTATTGCTCCTGTATTAAAAGTTTAAAGAAAAGGGCACTCGTGGAAAATCTTATAAAATACTTCGTCCCGGTTGGACTGATATTATTTGCAAAGCTTGTTTTTTAAAAACGAAACTTCCGTGCGCATATATGTTTAAATATGGAAAAATTTTCGATTCTCCGAAAGCGGAAACATATTTGAAAATATATGGTATTTGCAATGAATGCGGTGCCGAATTTAAAGCCCATTGCCTATATGAACCGGCTCCTGGCACTGGCATTGTTTTAAGAGTGCATAGAGTCGATACTTCGGGAATACCGCATGAGAAGAAAAGAGCAGTAAAAGGGACAAATAGGGTAGAAATCGGGCAACATCTTATAAATATTAAACCCAGAAAATGGAGAAACGATGCAGCATCAGATTTATCCTACGACGATCCTGAACCTCCTTATGTTGCGCGACAATGTACTTTGAGGAAAATAAGGGAAGACGCCATCGTACGGGAATTTGGAATCAATAAAGATCTTGATCCTATCACTTCATTATGTGAGTTGAAATATAAGGGGCAATACGCAGGATACATTAAAGAGATTTCAAAGGATCATTTCTATTGTTTTTATTGGTCTCCTATGCAAATGGAATTATATAAAACATTAATTAAAACATCGAGGAAAATAGAAATAGACGCGACTGGAAAATTAGTGAAGATAATAGAAAAAGTAAATGGTGAGAAGAAACATATATTCTTGTACCAAATTATTATAAAAGGTGCAAATGGTATACAACCAGTATTTCAAATGCTTTCAGATAAGCACGATACTAATTTAATTACGTACTGGTTGAGGGAGATCATAAGACACGGAGCACCAGTGCCTTCAGAAGTTGATTGTGATTATTCACTGGCCCTTTTGAATGCAACCAGTGTAGCATTCAATGAACGTTGTTTAAAAACGTATATTTCGGATTGTTATACATGGATTAGTGGCGATAGTTTGCAACATCCACTTTGGTGTTTTATCAGAATTGATATTGCCCATTTGATAAAAATTATTTGTAGCAAAGATGTATTTCATAGAAAGCATCCTAAAATTAAAGACTTTTTTGTGCGATGCACGGGGCTAATGTCATCGTGTGATAATTTGGAAGATTTTAAGACACGGCTTCAGTCAATATTTATTGTCGCTTACAGTGAGTACGATGGCAAAGATGCCAATGGAAATGAAGTAATATGTGAGCAGAAGCGATCGTATTTATTCGGAAAAATAAAGTCATTCATTTCCTACTGTCAAATCATTAAAATTTATGGGGGGTGCTGATTTAAAATTTTTTTGCCATAACTTTTTTTGAAGGGTGGGCAAACGAAAATTTTGGGTGGGCAAACGTGGGCAAACGATGGACAAACGAATGACGTCGAATTTTTCCAAAAATTCGAATTTGGGGGTGCTATCTTCACAGACCTAATTTCCCCCCATCTGCAAACCTTTTCCAAACAATTTGAGGTGATTTATGGCAACCCTTACTCATGGCAAAACATACTTTATAGATGTAAGAAGCTATGGCTAAAACTTCAAGGATTTCCAAGGAGTTTTAAAAATTAAATTTAGTTCACCTTTCTTCAATTCCGGACTACTGTGCCGCGCCTCCGCAGTGCTACGAAATGTAGAGTGAGAGAGAGAGGGAGAGAGGGAGAGAGGGACAGAGGGACAGAGGGAGAGAGGGAGAGAGGGAGGGAGGGAGAGAGGGAGAGAAAGCTCATATGGCACTATCTCCAACATTTACAACTAATGATTATTATAGCGATTCCCAACCGGTGGATCGCGAAGTATTTTCTGGGGGATCACCACGGTTTTCTGGGTATTTTTTTTTAATATTATTAAGTTATAGAATTATATTCTAAAATACTTTTTTTTCTGTGTCTTCTTTACTTTATTAAATTGAGCTTACCTTATATGGGTAGGGGGATAGGAAGTGGTCCGCAGATTATTTGAATATTTTAAAGGGGGAGCGCGACTCAAAAAATAATGGGAAATACTGGTTTATTACGAAGAGACTGGGGCCTCCATACTTGGAAGGAAGGACTCCAGAAGAGCGAAGTCAAAGGCAGCTTCGGCGCAAGCGTTTAAGGCGGACAGGATGTGATCACGAGTTCGAATCCCAGCGATGAGCTCTCGCTATTTCCGGGGCTTCTACGTTACTGTTATGTTGATGTTAGTATGGTTCAATGTAATGTTTGATCGAAATTCTTCTTTATGCTACCAGAATGAAAGAAACATTGCAGAAGGGAAGCTTGATTTAAAACAGCTTCTGAGAGAGAAGATCTAACCCCTTACCAAGAAACTGTTCAACTATTTTTACCGAAGTGTGAAGTTATAATAAAGAAATCAAAAATATTTTTGTATTAGGTAGTTGTAGTTTTAGCACTTTAAATCTAATTGAAATCTGTTGAACACATTCAACAATCTTAAATATTGATTTATAATGGTGAACGTCTTCAGGACTGTAATGGACGTCTTTATGGTGTCTTGAATATTTTATGTAAAAATGTGTAAGGCATTTACAAGATGTCTGTTTGCTATTTGGGGGCTACAGTAGCCGGTCATATATTCGGACAAATAATTTTTCACAATATACTAAAATGAGTCAAAGTATTAACATTAAATTAATTGAATAGTTTATAGAGGACAAGATGATAAATAAATTATATTAACTAATTTCAACACAAAATATATGTTTTTAAATATGGGTTCGATGGCTTGTATTTCTTGATACATATGTGACACTCGATACGAAAATCTCAATACATGAATGTCGTATTAAAATGAATCATGTAAATAAATGGACTTATTTCTAAATCTGTTTTCTTCCTGTGCATTTTTTGATAACTGTTATAAATAAGTATCAAATAATTACATTGCGCCATGTGTAATTGTATGTATGTATATGGTTTATTGTATCCCCTGAGGGTTTACAGTCTCCTTTCCTTCTCCTCTCTTTACAATTTCTTGCCCT